>CAUYUJ010005947.1:0-50000 GCA_963575745.1 Prorocentrum cordatum
CCCCCCTTCTCCCTCTTCCTCCTCCTCCTCCTCCTCTTCCTCCTCCTCCTCCTCCTTCTCCTCCTCCTCCTCCTCCTCCTCCTCCTCCTCCACCTCTTTCTCCTCGTCCTCCTCCTCCTCCTCCTCCTCCCTCTTCCTCCTGCTTTCCTGAGACAAGGCCAGGGCGAGGACGCATTCGGGTGAGGACAGATCGAACTTCTCTGCGATCTGGCGGCTCTTGAAGACGTCTCGGGCGCCGCGGCCTTCTCGCAGCGCTCCAGAACGCTCGGAGATCGCCCTGGAACGCGCTGTAACGGAGTCATCCTCGTCCCAACCCCGTCTGGCACTGAACCAGGGCAGCCTCCCAAACCGGGCAGGGTGAGGAGCGGGAGGGCGAGGAGGCCGAGATCCTCGTCATCATCAGCTCCTCTGCCCGCCCCCCCCTCGTTGGTCGCTTCCCCCTGGGTTAGGAAAGCGGATGACAAATCCTTCGGCGCCCCCTCATGGCTGCATCAGGGTCCGTGATTATCCTGTCTGGCGAACTCAAGCCCCTCGGCTCGAACCCCTGACGAGCACGGAAGCTCACTGGGATGGTGGTCGGAGGCCTCCTGCTGCTGCTGCTGCTGCTGCTGCTGCTTCTGCTGCTCGTCCTCGCACGACGCGGGAGGCTCTGCCTCCCCCCTTCCTCGCTACCTGAGATTCGACGTTGCAAGAAAATTGCAACACCGCAAAAAATCACGACCGGAACCCTGGACGTCATCTTCCCACGTCATTGTTCGACCCGGTTCGATCAGTGAGGGCCCCGGGGCCCGACATGGAGCGCAGACGTCCGCTGTGAAAGCATGGCAACTCCACAGGACATCAGGGCCCCCCGCCTCCCAGCCGCCCCTCTGGACGGCCTGTCGACCTCTTGATCGAGCAGCGGGCGATCCCCACTCATGGCCAGCGGCAGCGGCCACGCGCGCGCGCGCGCCGCGCGCGCGGCTGGGGGCGGCCGCGCCCAGAGTGCGGGGGGCGCCCACACGGCTGCCAGTCGTGGCTCGGGCGGGCCGACGGTGGCGGAGCTGGTACTTGCGCGCGCTGCCCTCGACTACACAGTGGGTGCCGTGCGTCTACTGGGTGTGCAGTCTGAGCCTGGCCACAGCGCTGTATCTGGTGAGGGCGGGCTAGGCTTCGCCACCCACGTCTCCATGGGCAGCGCCCTATCGAGCCAGGTGCCCTGCTCACATGTGAGAAGTGGGGTCATGAAGAGAGGGGGGAACTGCAAGCCAGGCACGTCCGCGCCACATCCAAAAATCCTACCCCTCCGGAGCATTCTTCTGAATCCTGTTATATGAGCTGGACGGTGGTCAACTCCCTATCGCACCACCAAACATGTCCGTAGGCTGGGCCAGACGTTTCCTCTGAGACCTCTTGGTAACTGTCCCAGATGGAGATAGGGGGGAATCGTTTCCAAAAAATGGCTCTCCCCTTAGCGCCGCGCACGTTCGTCATCAAAACTTGCACCACTTACACGGATGGAGGCCGGGTCCTGTTCAATTTGTGAAATTGGATTATCGCCTTCGCGCCGCGCGCGCTCGTCTTGAACGCTTACACTAATTCCACGCACGTACACTGGCTCGTTTTCAACATGAGCCTCTCGCTGGAGACTTCATCAACATATCCAGTGAATTCTTGTGCATCACTTATACAGCTGGAGTTCGCTTCGTTAAACATCAGGGGGGCTCGCGTCTGATACGTCCTCCCAATCGATTGCCACACTGATTCCCCACGCAACAACGGTAATGAACGATTAACAATCGATGGCATCCACCAGAGACCACGGTCGCCAGTCGCAGAAAGTATGCCCCGCGAGCGTGGCCGAAGCTCGGTTCGGAGATTCGCGGGGCTGTTCGCCTGAAGGATAGGAGGAGAGGAAGAGGAGGAAGAGGACGAACAGGGCGAGAAGGCAGAGGGACATCGATGGCCACACTTGGACAGTTGTACTGTTCTTTTTGCATTGTGCAGCAGCGGCACGGGCGGAGGGCGGCTCCTTTTCTAAGTGAACTCTCGCGGCTTCGTCAAGACCGTACTCCGCCACAGCCGCACGGAAGGATGGTGGTTCTGGTCCAGAGCTGGGCTGTCGCTGAGCACCCCGTCGAGTTCTGGAGGTCCACAGGCTCGCATTCCTTATGAGAGGCCGAGGAGCAAGGGTAGGAAGAGGAGGAGGCGGAGAAGGAGGCAGAGGAGGAGGAGGAGGAAAAGGAGGAGGAGGAGGAGGAGGAAGAGGAGGAGAGGAGGAGGAAGAGGAAGCGGAGGAGGAGGATGAGGGGAAGAAAAAGGAGGAGGACGAGGAGGAGAGGAGGAGGAGAAGGAGGAGAGGGAGGGGAGGAGGAGAGGAGGAGGAGGAGGAGGAGGAGGAGGAGGAGGAGGAGGAGGGGAGGCGGATGAGGAGGGGGGAGGAGGAGGAGGAGGAGGAGGAGGAGGAGGAGGAGAGAGGAGGAGAGGAGGGAGGAGGAGGCGGAGGAGGAGGAGGAGGAGGAGGAGGAGGAGGAGAAGGAGGAAGAGGAGGGAGGAGGAGGGGAAGAGGTGGAGGAGGAGGAGGAGGAGGAGGAGGAGGAGGAGGAGGAGGAGGAGAGGGAGGGGACGAGGCGGAGGAGGCGAAGGAGGAGGACGAGGAGGGAGAGGAGGAGGAGGAGGAGGAGGAGGAGGAGGAGAGCGGTGTCTTTCCCAACGGAGCTTCCGCGGGATCTGAAGGACCAAGGGGGCGCTCGTCTTCCAAGGCGGCGCTCCGCGCATGGAACACCAAATCTTGTAGGGACCACTGGGCAGGCACTTGGCCCGGAAGGATGCCCTGCGGCAGCGCCAACACCTCTTCGGATCACGCTTGTCCCTCTCCTCCTTCCTCTCCACCTGCTCCTTCTCCCCCTTTTCCCTTCTGTTCCCTTCTCGTTGCCACAACTCTGGCTCCTCCTCATGATCTCCTCTTATCTTCTCTTCTCCTATTTTCCCTCCTCCTCCTCCTCCTCCTCTCCTCTCCTCTCCTCTCTCTGCTCTCCTCTCCTCTCCCTCTCCTCCCTCTCCTCTCCTCTCCTCTCCCTCTCCTCTCTTCTCACTTCCTCCTCTCTCTCCTCCCTCTCCTATCCTCTCTCTCTCCCTCTCCTCCTCCTCCTCCTCCTCCTCCTCCTCCTCCTCCTCCTCCTCCTCCTCCTGCTCCTCCTCCTACTCCTCCTGCTCCTCCTCCTGCTCTCCTGCCTCTCTCCTCCTCCTGCTCCTCCCTCCTCCTCTCCTCCTCCTCCTCCTCCTCCTCCTCCTCCTCCTCCTCCTCCTCCTCTCCCCCCCTCCTGAGGAGCATGGAAGGACAACGAGCAGGAGGCAGCCAGACGTATTACGCCAACGCCGAAGGACCCGATGCATGATGATACATGACCTACCAAGGTCCGCTGGCAGGTGTTCGACGCTCGGGTACCCAGGCCCTCTGCAATCGGCCTTTAATCGAGCCATTCCGTTCACTTCCATCTCCGCCACCGTGCCTCTGGGCACGAAGCGGGCGTACGCTCAGGACCTTGTCCTAACCTCCAAACCCTTTAATTCATCTCGTTCCTGAGGGTTCTTATGGGGCGCGGGGCCCAAGCTGCCAAATCTCCTGGGACTTCCCGCGTGCCCCCTCGGACTCGTCGCGGCTTGTCGCGGCGTGACTGTTTCGAGCCCAAGGAGGGCCCCAACACGGGACAAGAGGGGCCCAATAGGCCCCCAAGGCGGTCCGGGAGGGCCCCGAGTCGCGGAACGATCGCTGCAAGGCGCTCAAGATGACCCCCAGACGGCCCGAGGGGCCTCCAAGATGGCCCAAGAGGCCTCTGAGAGGCCTCCCAGGCGGAGCCCTAGAGGCACACATTAAATCATTATCCTTCCTTGGGTGTTTGAGTGTGTTTGGCGTTCGCCTTTTCGGCTTCCCAGGCGGTTCTAGAGATCCCCAAGATCGCCCCAAGAGTCCTCCAAGAGGGCCCCCAAACGACCCAAGAGGGCCCCAAGACGGCCCAAGAGGCGCCCAAGACGGCCCAAGAGGCCCCAAAGACGTCTCCAAGAGGGGGCTCAAGCGGACATTTCGAGTCCTCGGTCCCAAGGGACCCCCAGAAGGCCCCCAAGAGGACCCAAGAGGCACCCAAGAGGCCCCCAAGAGGCCCCCAAGAGGCCCCCAAGAGGCCCCCAAGAGGCCCCCCAAGAGGCTCCCAAGAGGCTCCAGAACTGCCCCCAAGAGGCCCCGAGAGCGCTCCGAAGAGACCTCATGAAGCATCCCTGAGAACTCTGACCTTCTGACTCACAACCCAAGCACGGTGGCGGGATGGGCCGAAGGCCATTCGATTTAGGTCGGGCATGTCCCCCTACAGGCGGATTTTGGACGAACAATAATAAATGCCCAAAACTAACTCAAACATGACCAACAGTAGTAGAAACATCGTCCCCAGACTGTGTAACTGTGTTCGAAGATTCCTCCTGTAGAGGGACTGGCCTGACTTAACATGAGATACTTGACACTTGTCGACTGCAAGTCGGCACCATCAAGGGACGTGCTGGTCGGACCGTGCTGGACGCCGAAGCAAACCCGAAAGCACCTGGCCTGAGATGAAATCACGTGAGCCAGACACGGCCTGACATAACAAGCGGAACGCGCTACCAGTATTCCCGTATGTTGCCAAAACAGTGCCGGGGCGACGTTCCCGAACTCGTTGAGGGCAACCATAATCACTCCGAGGCAACATCTAAGAATTCACGGAAGAGATCTTCCGGGCACAGGAACTGGAACAAGTGAAAATACACATCCAATGTTAACGGGAGTGGCCTCGACAGGAAAACTAGCTGCGGCTGGAACGGACCTGAAACAGAATCAACAAGGTGGCCAGGGCTGAGCTGGAGGGGAACTGACCTGGGCTGGAAACAGCACGAGGGCTGACCAAGACGCTGCCTCCTTCTAAAGCGCAGGGAGTGGGAATCCTCACGTCACGTGCGACCTCAAACCCTGGACTGGCGAGCTTTTCCTTGTGGCTGTCCCGGCTTTGGGGGTGGCGCCGCCATCGGCGAGCGAAAGCGACGACGACGACGACAACGGCACCCGCCTGCAATGTGCAGCGCTCCAGTTGCAAAAGGAGGAGGAGGAGCAGGAGGAGGAGGAGGAGGAGGAGCAGGAGGAGCAGGAGGAGCAGGAGGAGGAGGAGGAGGAGCAGGAGGAGGAGGAGGAGGGGGAGGAGGAGGAGGAGGTAGGGCCTGGACAGGGACAGCTGGCCGCCGCCAGAGGGTGCGAAGCCGCTGCTCTGCGGACGGTGCGACGCCCCTCCCCTGGCGGTGAGGAGGCTGCGAGGGCCCCGCCGGGCTCTTCTCGCGCCGCGCCTCGCCATGCCGCGACTATCAGCTGCTCATGTTTTATGTTGGCTCTCTCTCTCTCTCTCGTTCTCTTACACCAAAAACATGTAGTAAAAGAGGGGGAGCTCGCCCCTGGCCCTTCGCAGCATCGCTGCGACGCTGCCCCCCCGCAGAAGAGAGGAAAGGCCCCCTGGGCCCTGGCGGTCCTCGCGAGCGGTGCCCGGCTGCTGCCGCCATAAGGGAGCTGTCGGCTGCTCAGGTTGTCTTGCTGGACCGCCCGCGATGCACTGGGGGAACAACAAGTCACACAAACATAAAAACTCGGAGGTCCGCGCGGATTTCTCGGATCGGCGCTGGAGCCCCCCGGCGGCGCGGACCTCCGAGTTTTTATGTTTATGTCACTGTTTGTTCCCCGAATGCGGGGCCAGGCCTGCCAAATCAGCAACAAAGAGCTTGCAGGAGGGAGCGTTGGGCTTCTCCCCCTTCTTCGGGCACGTGGGGATGGGGCACGCGCGGCGCTTCTGGGGAGGGTGCGGCCGAGGCAGGGGCAGGAGAAGGGGGGGAGGGAGAGAGGCAGAGGGCGGGAGGAGGGGAGGGAGGGAGAGGTGGAAGGAGGAGGGAGGCGAGGGCGAAGGCGAGGAGGGAGAGGGAGGCAGGGGGAGAGGAGAGTGGGAGAGGAGGGAGAGACGAGAGAGAGAAGGGAGAGGGAGGGAGAGGGAGAGGGAGGGAGGGAGAGGGGGAGTGGGGAGAGGGAGGGAGAGGAGAGGGAGAGGAGAGAGGGAGGGAGGGAGGATGCCCAGCGGGGTGGAGAAGGGAGCCAAGTCCCCTCCACCCCCCCCTTCTCGAGCACGCAAGGGTGGGGCACAGGCGCCGCGATTTTCTGGGCCCTCGCGCGCGGCGCGAGGCTCGCCCGCGCGCGACGACAGGTGGGCCTCCGCCGCGCGCAGGCGCTCCTCGCCCGGGCCCACGCCGTCCCAGTCGCAGCACCTGTGGGAGGGCGCGGCCTCTGGGCACTTCGGAGGCCATCCAGTGGGCCTCTCGCGGCTCTCTTGGGGTCCTCTTGGGCCGTCGTGGGGGCCTCTTGGACCGTCCTGGGGGCCTCTTTGGGCCGTCTTGCAAGCCCTCTTGGGCCGTCCTGGAGTCCTCTTGTCCCGCTCTGGTGCTCCCTGGCAAGCCCCCGAGGCCGGAGCTGACAGGGTCCGCTCCCCTCCCCCCCCCCGCACTCTCTCACCCTCTCCCCGCCACCCCCTCCCTCTCCTCCCACACTCGCGATCTTTTTTTTTCGCCACGCCTCCTCCCACTCCTCCTTCTCCTTGTCCTCATTCGCCTCCTCCTCCTCCTCCTCCTCCTCCCCGTCCTCCCCGTCCTCCTCCTCCTCCTTCTCCTCCTCCTCCTCCTCCTCCTCCCCCTCCTCCCCTCCTCCTCCTCCTCCTCCTCCTCCTCCTCCTCCTCCTCCTCCTCCTCCTCCTCCTCCTCATTGGCTCCAAACTTTTCTCACGCCAGTGTCGCTCTTGCCTCGGCACCGCGCAGATTTCGGACGAAACTGGGCTCCGGAGCCTCCCACCCCTCCCACCGCCCGCCATCCCGCCCTGCACTATCCGCTCTGCCCTCCTCTGCTCCTCTTTCCCCCCTCCCGTTCAATGTGCATCCTCTCTCCTGGCCGCATGCCCCCTTCATAGAGGCCTCCTACAACATGGGGTCCGAGTAGTTGTGGTCGGAGAATCCCGCCGCATCGGCGATGCACCGGCGACGCATCGGTGACGTCGGCGACGCATCCGCGACGCCAGCGTGGAGAAAATGGGCTCCGCATCGCGCCGCATCGCCGATGCATCGCCGATGTATCGGCGATGCGGCGCGAGCCTCCGACCCCATCTGCTCCGACCCCATCTAGGAGGCCTAGACTTCACCACTCCCATCACAGACCGGGATGGAGGGGGGACCTGGGTGAGTTGGTGCAGCGAGTGCTGTGTTCTTCGCCCCAGCCCCGGCACCTCGCCCACACCACTTCCAGGCCGTGCAGGCCGAGGTGCCTTCGTCCGCAGGCGGGGCGCGAGGCCCGCGGAGGAGGCGGAGGACGAGATGGGGCGAGGAGGAGGACGACGAGGGGCGGACGACGAGAGGCGGATGACGAGAGGGGCGAGGGGGCGGGACGCGAGGAGGCGGATGACGAGCAGGGGGCGAAGTCTTAACCATAAACCATGCCGACTAGAGAGTGGAGGTCGTTATTTATACGACTCCGTCAGCACCTTATGAGAAATCAAAGTCTTTGGGTTCCGGGGGGCTGAGAAAGGCAGTGCTCGAGCGAGGGAGATGCTGAAACGGATGGGATCGAAATTGCAAGTTCTTTTCCCACGCCATCTGCTACGCCACGCTCGGCGACATCTGTGGCAAGATGATTATTTCAGTGGCCAGTATGATGGCGGTTTCTCTTTCAGATACCACTGGGTGGCCCCGACCTGCGACTACCTCGCTTTGAATTCACATGTCATGGATTTCTCTGCTTGCCCAGTCACGTGAGCGCGGTTTCTGTGTGCGCGCATTGTAGCATATCGCTTATTGTAGCATATCGCTTAAATAATCTCGGGCTTGCACGCACGCTATACAACATAGCACACTGAACGGGTGATGCGCGTAATACATTGTCAGATATAGTGCCCTACAGTCCACATCTCAATTACTCTTGCTGCTTGCAGGTTTGGGAGGGTCGAGCCCAGAGTTTCGCCTTCTGTTTTCGCGAACGAGTCGGACGGAGGTTCGAGACGGCTGAGGACCGGCGAGGGGCCCCAGGCCCAGTAGGCCCCCACGGACTGCCTCAGCCTCGCACGCAGACTGAACCAGCAGCAAAACAGGACGCTGCCGGACGCCCATCCTCCCAGGCCCGTGATCCGTGCGCTGACGCCGAAATGCTGACGAGGTCGCTCGCTCGCTCCTCCTCCTCCTCCTCCTCCTCCTCCGCCTCCTCATCCTGCTTTTCCTGGGCGTGGAAACCGATCCCAGCTGGGGAGTGTGGAGCAGTCGGAGCATACCTGTCGACCCACGTGGACTTGACCCCCATTGGACAAACCACCAGAGACCACGAACAGATCGCAAACCTTTCCCCCAGCCGCCCACCCGCGCTTCCACCACCGGGTGCACTCGCCGTCGGCCTGGAGGGCCCTCGCTGCGCGGGTGGCCACCGCGATCGGGAGGCGCGAACTGGGGCGCCGAGCTCGCACCGCATCGCCGATGCGCGTGGGCACACCAGGAGTGCCTCTATAGAGGGCCTGAAGAGGCATCCGAGACGCCCTGAGACGGCCACTCGAAAATCATCAGAACAAGACCGCTGTCTCCCCCCAGAGCTGCGCGCACTCTTGGGGTACTGGGCCCGCCCTGTAAACTGGTGCACACCCGTGGCCGGCATTGCGCGACCCCACCGCACAACCGTGGCCGCAACCGTGGTCGTCACCGCGCAAATCACCGCGCATGGCTGGGCATGGAGGACCTGGCCGTTGCCGCCACCGGGCAGTGGGCGATTACCGCGCAACCGTGGCCGCCAATGCGCAAACCTCCCCGCAATCGGCGCGAAACCCACGGCGCCATCCATCGTGCACGAGGCAGCCCAGCGCGCCCCATCCCCCCGCAGACCCAGGTGCACACTCAACGTGTGGTGAGACAAACATGTGTGGGTTCCCCTATTCCCTCCGCCGTGCTTGCCATGGCACCGTCAGCTCCCGATCACGTCTTGGCCTGCGTGCCCGTGGATAGGGAGCCACATGCGAACCCTACCCCTACCCCCCACGATTTCTGAGGGGGAGGGTGGGGTTCGCATATGGTCCCCTAGTGGAGGAGCTCGAGGCGCGCCCGACGGCTTGCAACAGCCGAACTTCGAGAAGTGAACCCCACCCTCCCCCTCAGAAATCGTGGGGGGGCGGGGTGCAGGGCTCGCATGTGGCCCCCTGGCGGAGGAGCGCGAGGCGCGCCCGACGGCTGCCGACAGCCGAAATCGTGGGGGGTAGGGTGCAGGGCTCGCGTGTGGTCCCCTGGTGGAGGAGCGCGAGGCGCGCCCGACGGCTGCCAACAGCCGAACTTCAAGAAGTCCACCCCCTGCGGAGGGCGGCCGCCTATGCTTCAGGCGCCGCCGCACGTCGGCCGGCGTCAGCACCCAGGGCGGCGCCTGGCAGGCGGGGGGGGGGGGGAGGAGGAGGAGGAGGAGGAGGAGGAGGAGGAGGAGGAGGAGGAGGAGGAGGAGGAGGAGGAGGAGGAGGAGGAGGAGGAGGAGGAGGAAGGAGGCGGAGGAGGAGGAGGAGGAGGAGGAGGAGGAGGAGGAGGAGAGGGAGGGAGGAGGAGGAGGAGGAGGAGGAGGAGGAGGAGGAGAGAGAGAGGAGGGGGGAGGAGGAGAAGGAGGAGGAGGAGGAGGAGGAGGAGGAGGAGGAAGAGGCGGAGGAGGGAAGGGAGGAGGAGGAGGAGTAGGGAGGAGGAGGAGGAGGAGGAGGAGGAGGAGGAGTGAGGAGGAGGAGGAGGAGGAGGAGAGGAGGAGGAGGAGGAGGAGGAGGAGGAGGAGGAGGCTAGACTCGACCCAGAAGGGCCCTGCACACGAATTCAACCCTTGGGACCACCCAAGCCTCCCAGACTCAGCCCCAGCCTGGCACGGCTGGCACGGCCGCGCCAGGGGCAGCGCTTGAGAGGTCGAGGGGGTCCTCGGGGCCCGACAGACCGCGGGCCCTGCGGGCCTGGGCCTTTGCCCTGGCCTCCAGGGCTCTGGACCCCAGACTCTGGGCCCCAGCCAGCCGAAGCCCGAAAGACGACAAGACTTCCAGGACGCTGGGCCTCTTAGGGCTAGCAGCCGTCGGGCCGCCCGTTTGGGCCACCACAGGAGGCTCGGGGGGGAAATGCCCAGACCAAAAACCGATCTCGGCCTCGGAAGGCGACCGCAAGCTCCCAAGAAGCCTCCTGGACACTTATCCTGGAGTGCTCGCCCCCGCTTATCAGAAACATACCCACGGCACGTTGCATAAAAGAGAGGGCAGCCGCAGGACTGCTGGGCTGCGCGCTTTTCCATCAACGAAAATGGGCGCCGCGAGCAAGGCGCGCCCGCCGATGCGCCAGGGATGAAGTCCCGCGGGCACAACGTCAAGCCCCGACGTCGTGCTCCCCACATCTGCACAGGCACTGGCCGCGGTCTCACCTACGGCACCCTCAGCCTCATCCTCGAACTCATCAGGCCACTGTGGACACTCACCAAGGTCGGTCAGCCTCAGTGCCACCACGCCCATTGAGTCGAGCATGTTGGTGCGCGACAGCTGCACCTCGTGCGCGGCAGCGAAGCGCGCCGCCTGGCGAGCCAGGGCCTGGCAGCCCTCGACCACTAGGATGTCATCGGGGTTCGCCCTGGCCGACGCCGCGCCCTGCTTGGCTCGCATGTCGGCGCGAGCATTGCCGTCCAGCTCGAACTGCGAGACGAGGCCATCTGCGACCGCCTTGGGGCCTAGGTGGGCCTTGATCTTGACCACCGTCGCGTCATGCAGCTGCTCTGCCTGGCCAGCCCACAGATGCGCTCGCTGGCCACTGGCGGCGGCCGCCGCAGTAGGTTTGGCCGCGCAGCGCGCCGTGGCCACGCAGTCGATGTAAAGCCTGTAGCTGCCTCCTGCCACCTGCGACGTGAGGATCTTGACGGCGTAGTCCTCACCGTCCCTGGCCAGCTGCTCGGGGGCTACCGCAGTCGGAACCGCTCCCCGCACCTCTGCCACCAGCCTGTAGGCCTCGTCATAGACCACCACGGCCCATCCCGCGGTGCGCAGGCGCGGGTAGGCCTGGTCGAGGCCCGAGCCGTCCACAAAGACGTGGTGTCCGTGGAGGTGCGGTCCCAGAGTGTACCAGCTCGCCGTACTCTCGAAATGGTCCGCTGCCTGTCCATCAGCTCCGAGACGTCGGGGGAGAGGCCCCTGGCGAACAGGTCGGTGAAGGGGTAGCCCAAGCCCTCCACTCGGTCAGCAGCTGCACGCAGCGGCTCCTCCAAGTAGTCACGCCTCCAGGCCTCATGCGCCTCGCAGCGGAAACGCCTGTGGAAGAGCGAGCCGTCCTTGAAACCACAGAGCTGGCAGTTGGACGGCGCCGCTCGCGAACTGTCAGCCGCTGCGACCCTCGCCTGGCACCAGTAGGTGTTCTGGATGAGGCTGCGCAGCGCCCGTTGGTGGTGCCGGTCCCAAACCTCCGATCGATGACTGGCAAGATCAAGGATCGGTTGCCAGAAGGGTGGCATGCTCCAGCCCTACATGCTGGGGCCCTGCCTGGCCACCTCCTCCAGCCCGATGGCGACGCGGCAATGCTGCTCCACCAGGCTGCCAAAAAAGGCAGGAGAGTGCCTCCTGACGTCGTAGGCGGTTCCCGTGCTGTCGTGGATCAGGTAGGGGTCGCCTTGCACGAAGCCCCAGCCGACGCGCTCCAAGGTGAGGACCAGAGCGCAGATGGGGTCCTTGACCTGCCGCCAAGGCTGCCGTTGCTGGGCGAGCTCCAAGCCCCTAGCCAGGCAGGAGCGGGCTGCCGCCTCGGGCAGCAACGAAGCCCAGATCACCTCGACGTAGGCCATGAGCGCGGTCCTGGTGACGATGGTCAGCGGGTCCCGCTTCCAGCCATTGGTCTGGGCCAGGCTGGCCAGCCCCAAGGCGGCCCCTCGGGGCAGGCGCCCTCGCGCCTTGACCGCCCCGGCTCGCAGCTGCCGCAACCTGCCATTCGGGACGCCCATGATGGCCGCGCCCCAGGCGGCCTTGGCCGTGGGGCCTGCACGGTAGACCTTTGCACGGTCCAGGCCAGGGCGGAAGAGGCTGGTGAGCTTCCTGCCCTGAGCTCTCGCCTGTTGCTCTCTTATTGCTGCAGTAGTGACGAGGCGGTACGACCCTGAGATCGCATCTCCGCCGAGGTCCCTGTGCATGTCCACGAAGTCGTCGGGTCCGAGGTCCCAGCCAGGCTGCCGCATCAGCGCCTGGCGCAACTCCTTGCTTGTAGCCAGCGCCTTGGTCTTGTGCCTGCTCAGCTGTAGGTTGGCCTCTCGCACCTTTTCGCTAAAGGCCTTGTAGGTGGCTCCCAGCTGCTGGGCTACCATCGAGCGGGGCCCTGTAACGTGGGCAGACACGTCGTCCACCGCGTTGAGCAGCCTGGCGATAGGCGCCGCTGTCGCCGCGGCCCGCAGGGCCGAAAGCAGGAGCAGCTTCGCCAGCGCCGTGGCGCAGGAGCAGCCAGCCACCACCGTGCCGTTGGGCGCCACGGCCTCGCTGAGGCAGGAGCTGATGCGCGCCCGACGCGGCGCCAGGTAGGCGACGCAGAGAGCCCTGAGGAGCCCCAGGTCGACCCCCCAGGCCCGCGCCGCCACCTTGAGCTCGGCGTGGCCGATGTGCTCGTAGTACTTCTGTAAGTCCATGTAGATGGATGCGGCCTCCTCCTGCACGTGCTTGGCATGGGCCACGAACACGTTGTGGAGCCAGGCCGCCTTGTCACATCCTCTCGAGGCCGAGGTCCCCCAAAATGGGGGTTGCTCCAGCGACCTCTCCCATTTGGCCGTGTAGCCCTGGCGTACTCTTGACCAAATCCTGGCAAGCAGCGGCATGAGCCCTCCATCTGGTTTCGGCAAGAAGACCATGATCACGGTCCACATCTCGCCACAGTATGGGGCACACTCCCAGGAGTTGAGCAAACTGGCGAGCCTGGCCAGGATGTCCTCTCCAGCCTCAAGCAGCAATCGCGGGTGGAAGTTGCCCCAGCCCAGGCCCGTGTTCCTGGAGAACTTGCGCGCCACGAGCTTGATGTCATCAACTGTAATCGGCGGCAGCACCCACTCGCCGACGGCCCATAGGCCTGGGTGCTCCTGGCCGCTCCGACTGGGGTCTGACCAGATGGGGAGTCAGTCGGCAAACACCCTCTCCAGAGCAGGCTGGCCCACCAGAGCGCGGTCCACCGTGCCTGTCTCGAGGACGGGGTTGGGCCCTCCATGGGTCTTCTTGATAACCCGGTGGGCCAGCGATCCTTGACGTTCGAAGGCTTGCTCCGAGAAGTCGTCCCACTTGAGTCTGCTGGCCTTTGCATCCTCTTTGCTGTGCTTGGCAACCACCTGCTCCATCACCAGTAAGAATGTCTAGCCTAACTCAGACTGGAGGTCCATCTCGTCCCAGAAATTGGAGGAGACCGTGCCATCGAACATCGTGATGGACTGCTCCTGGAATGTGACCTTCAAGCGACTGGCTGCCTCGAAAAGCTGCTGCGCTCTCCTGGCCCTGTAGCCGCCAGGTAGGTCGCTGGGCCCGATAGGTCCCAAGTCCCACCTTCTCTTGGAAAGGTGGCGCAGCGAAGGCCAGAGGTAGGTGACCGCTGATGCCCTTTCAAAACGGTTCTCCTGAACCTTGGCCTCCAGAGGAACCGAAGCCGTCCTGAGGCCCTTGTACCTGCCCTTGTAGTACTTTGCCCCACTGCTGGGCATCCCATGCAAAGCCTGCAGTGCCTCCTCGGCTTGATCAAACCAGCCATTGACTGCCCCCTCCAGGCCTGAGCCAGGCGGTGGCCAGGGGAGGGTGGCCACTAGCAGGTCGCGCTTGGTCCTGGCCTCCTCGTCAGCCTCGAACTCCAGCTCGCAGCCCTTCGGCGCGCGCTGCGTCTGAATCATGGGCCGCTTCCAGCAGCCCCGTAGCACGAGCGACACGACTTGGTGCGGTCCGCTGGGGGTGTCCGCGTGGCACTTGATGGAGTCCACCAGGTCCTCCAGCGCCCGCGAGATGACGAAATACTCGTACCCGTTATCGTTGCATGTGGCCAACCCAGGGGCCAGGACCGCTCCTCCCATGAGCTCAGGCCAACCTGAGGTTGCCAGTTCGCTGGCCTCGATGTTCCAATCGCCCCCGGTGATGAAGGGCTCGTCCAAGTGCGCGCACCACGCGTGGATGTCGTCCAGCAGCTGCCTGTTGGGCCCCTGGGGTCCTATCGTGCCCTCCAGGCACACCGAGACCATGGCAAACGTTGTGCACTCGCCCACGGAGACTCGACGAGCTAAGAAACGACGTGGGGCCCCACCCCAGGGCTGGAGGTATCTCGCCGAGCCCAGCAGCGTCGAGGAGACAATGACAACTCCTGGCGAGACTGCCGTGGCGGCCTCTCCAGTCCTCAGAACCCCTGGGGCAGCTCGTTGATGGCCTCCTTTGCTTGCCCAACCATGAGCCTGCTCCACCGCCGTCTGCGAAGTGAAGCGCGTCTCCTGGATGAGCATCACGTGCGGTGCCATGCCATTCTTCCTCGTCCAACCGTGGACACTGGATGGAGGCCGTGTTCCACGCGTTGCCGTTGTAGGTGCGCACTGTAAGCTTGCCCTCGAGCTGCCCATGCGCCAGCACCAGAACGCCCTGGTCGGGAATCAGGCGATTCAGCTGCCGCACCCTCCGTTCACCACTCCCAGCGTGGGCCCCGAGCCGCTCCCTCCTTTTAAGCCATTGGGCACCGAGCTGGCAGGAGGGGTCTGCGGTGCTCAGGCTCGTCGCCGCGGTCGCCGAAACAGAAGCCGCCATCATACCTGTGGTCGCGGAGGCCAGTGCTGAAATTGCCAGCGTGGGACTCCCTGTACCTCCGTGTCGTTCACGTGGCAGAGCCTCGCCTGCCTGGCCAGAGCCGTGGGCACTGCTTCCTCCCGCTGCCACGGGAATCGACCACCCCCCCGTCGGGGGCCGTGGCAGAGGGGCACCTGGAGGGGGAGGCAGCTGTCCGCGCGTCCGCGGCTCCCTGTCTCAAGTTTGAAGCGTGCCAGGTCGACCGTTGCTGGAAGAGGCCGTGCCAAGGCCTGAGATCTTCAGCTCCACGGTCGGCGAGTCCGAAGACGCAACCAGCCCTGTCCTCGCAGGGGCCAAACCCGAGGTCGCCCTCCAAGGGCTCCAAGTACCTCTATGTCGCTCATGTGCCCCCCCCCCCCCCCCGTCTGGGCATAGCCGTGGTCGGCGCTACCTCCCACTGCCACGGGCATCGACCACCACCCCCCGTCGGGGGCAGTGGCGGCGGGGCACCTGGAGGGGGAGGCTGCAGTCCGCGCGCCCGCGGCTCCCTCACCAGGCCGCCCGTTGCAGGGAGAGGCCAAGCCCCTCGCCGAAGACGCCGTCCGATCGGTCGCCGAGCCCGACGACGCCATCCATCCCGAAGCCCCAAGGGTCGTCCCAGAAGTCGCCCTCCTAGAACTCCAGGTGCCTCTGCGTCGCTCATGTGGCGGGGCCCCTCCCGCCTGGTCGGTGCCACGGCCTACGCTTCCTCCCGCTGCCACGGGCAACGACCACCCCCCCGTCGGGGGCCGTGGCAGCGGGGCACCTGGAGGGGGGGGCTGCGATCCGCGCGTCCGCGGCTCACATACTCCAGTTTGCAGCGGCCCAGGCCAACCGCTGCTGGGGGGGGCCATGCCCGCCGCCGAACTCGCCGCCCAAAAGGTCACCCACCGAGAAGGCGTGGCCGAACTGGTTGGACGTGAGGGCGCGGGAGTGTGACGGTAGGGGGCTGAACCCCCTTCCCCCGCGCCCAACTGCGCCTTAGGGCCCACGCGGCTACCCGCGGGGCTTAGCGCCATCAGCAGCAGGATCAGGCCCTGGAGCAGCCTGGCCGCAGGCCTTCGGCTCGGCGCGCTGGCGAGCGAGCTCAGAGGCCGAGGCGCCGAGCTTCGCCGCGTTGCGACGGATCTGCTCCGCCGCGGCATCGCCTGCTGCGGGTGCCGCTGGGGCCGCTGCAGCCGCTGGTTCCCGCTGTTTTCCAGCGGGCTCCCCGCCAACTGGCGGGGTCGCGGGGGCCGCTGGCGGCTCGGCTGCGGCCGCAGGGGTGGCCTGGCCATCCTCAGAGGTGTCGTCGCCGAGCTTGCGCTTCTTCTTGATCGCCTCGTCGGCCTCCTGCTTGATGCGCCGCAGTTGCTCCTGGCACTGCTGTTCGGAGTTCTGCTGAGCCACCCGCGTGATGTCGTGGCCTTCTGCGCAGAGGCGCCTGAGGTTCGCCTGCGCCTCCTCCTCCAACTCGCCGAAGTTCTCGAGGGACTCGGCGTCGAAATTGAAGGTAAGCTGCTTGTCAACCTCCAGGACGGGCGCTCCGACTCCCGACGCCTGCGCCCGTCGGCGGAGGAGCTGGGCCTCCTCTGCCTGCGCTTCGGCGAGGTGGAGCGCACATGTGTCGCGCCAGCCGCGGCAGTCGACCAGCTGCGCCTCCGCAGCAGCCATGGCGTCGGCGGCTTCATCAACCTGGCGCTGGAAGTTGACACGGCGGCCCGTGGCCGACTGCAGCTGCTGCTCCAGGGTCCTCTCCGTAGCCGCTGGCGAGGGCGGCCTGTGGCCCCTCGCAGCCTCCACCGCCTCTCGGAGCCGCGCGGTGATGTCGGGGTCGGGGATGGCCAGCAGCTGGTCGAGCTCCGACTGCGACGCCGTCGACCAGGGCGCGTCAGGGAAGCTGGTGCGAGCCCCATGTCCTGAGGTCGCGCCCCCTATGCCACCACCAGACTCAGCGCCGTTGCCGCCCTTGCCCTTTTTGCCTCCCTTCGGCTGGGCCTTGCCACCGCTCCATTTCTGTTCTCCGCCATCTGCCCAGACACCGCGACGCGGAGACAGCTTGGCAGGTGGGAACTCCAGGCATTGGCCGCACTGCCAACAGGTCGGATTCTTGCGGAAGTTCCATCTGTAGCGGCAACCCGTGCAGATGACAAAGCCAGGGTGAGCCTTCTTCGGCGCCATTGCGAGCACGAGGGTACCCAAGCCTGCGCAGTCGCGGGGCGGCGACAGGCAGCAGTCGACGGGGGCGGACCCGTCGACTGGATCAAAACTGTCGGGCTGAGGAGCCCTGGCACTGGCCGCGGGCTAGCGGTATCCACGTGTTCCCCTGTGGAACAAACCATCTTGAGCCAAAATGGCTACGGAGGAGGAGGAGGAGGAGAAGGCCACGGCAGGAGGAAAGATGTGTCCTAAGGCGGGGGTGGGGCGAACGATCTCACTTTCTCCCTCAGCGCGCGCGTGGCTGCACCGGGGGTCTCCGCACGCGGATTACACATCGGGGCTACACTTGGGGGGCTGCACTTGGGGGGGCTGCACTTGGAGGCTACACCTGGAGTCTGCGCGTGATAGAGGCGGTTCGCCCGCATCGCCGGCCCCTCACTCTTATCCGGGGTGCTCTGTATGATGTTTGCTTTGCACCCCTTTGGCCACGGAGGGGCCCTCGTCGCCATGGTTGGACTCGACTCGAATGCCAATCAGAACGCACCATGCCCATGGGGGCATCTTGTTTTCTGTGCCGGCCCACGCGTCCGACCAGCGGTGTACAAGGGGGGGGACCCCGGAACACCACGCACTACCACGATCGCGGGGTCGACATCGGGGAGAAGGCGGCTCGGGCCTAGAGGATTGCCTGCAGCCCTGCTATGACCGCATCCCATAGGATACGACTTGCGAAACAGATAAATCTGGCGCAACCCCAATCAGGGGAAAGCTTCCTATTGCATGGACGCAGGGCTCGGCATTGCTTGGCATTGCTTGGCATTGCGTGGAACTGCTTGGCATTGCTTGGCATTGCTTGGCGTTGCTTCGCATTGCTTGGCATTGCTTGGCATTCCTTGGCGTTGCTTGGCACCGGGGGCGGGGAACCCCGGGAACCTCCGGGGACCGGGCAACAAAAACAATAGGAAACACTGGGAGCGGGGAGCCAGGGGAACCTGGGGAACCCCCAGAGACGGACAAAGCCAAGTAAGAACCCCTTAGGCAAGCCTACTTGGGGGAAAACGGAGGAGCGGAGGCGTTCTGCACATTCGCCCCGCTACTTTCCGAAATCCTCATCGTCGTCCTTTCCCTTGCATTCCTCTACTCCTTCCTTCGCCGCATCCATACAACCATCGTTCTTTCATTCTGGCGCCTCTGACCACTCAGCGTGACAGGGCAATCTCACGGAAGTCGACTGTCCACATCAAGACTGGGAAACGGCTCAAGAGGCTCGGGAAACTTCGGCCGACCGATACTTACAACAATTCGTCGGCCCAGCGGGCCAGCGGCGCGCTCGGGTCTACGGTGCGGGCTTCTCGGTAAGCATAAGTGATTTGATTCGCGCGGGCGGTTGTGCCTGGAAGTTGCTGCGGGGAAAAAATGATCTCCGAGCGAAGGACCCAGCCATATGGCCGGTTCTGGGATCCCTGAAACTGATCCCAGGCATGTTAACATCTCTTGGGGAAACATTTTTTACATCCGCCGAGATTCTGCCAGCTTCCGCCAGCGGCGGCGGCCTCGCTTTACTTCCGCCAGCTTCCGCAGGCCTTCTGCCGCCTTCCGCCGAGGAGTAGCTGTCAGCTCCGTCGGCCCTCGAAGGCAAGGACCTGTCCGGAGCGACTGCGCGGATGCGAGTATCATGGTGCAGGCGAGATCAAGGAAGGGGGCAACAAAAGGTCAGGAAACGGCACCAATGTTGGGGGACAGGCGAGGCCCCCCGAAGATGCAACATCATGCTTGGACACGGGGGCACGGGGAACACCCCGTCCTAGGGGGGTCGCCGGCGGAATTAGGAGGGCTCCCACTGGGTTTCGAAGAGGAGCTCACGTTTCCTGAAATCACAAAACGCGCGTTATGCGGGTGGGTGTGTGGGTGGGTTCGCTGGCACATAACATAACACGTTGCGCGCACACACCTGTGCGCTGCGCAACGAACGCTGCTGCAACGGGGGTGGGTGAAACGGAGGGCGTGATGTTATCTACCGGGCGGGTGGGTGGGTTGGAAGCCACACAACGCGCGCTGTGTTCGAGAAAAACAGCCCCAAGGCCGCGCTGCAAAGAGGGCCCAAAGAGTGCCCCAAAGGGCGGCCCACGAGCGGGGATGACAGGGGGTGGCAGGTCCGACGACGGCCACCCCCCACGAACAGCCAGAAGAGGCTACGTAATGATGACCCAGAGGCGGCCCCCAACATGGTCCAAGATACCTCTCGCGAGGGCAACGCTACAACTTGATAGAGCCGCGAACCCCGACCTTACAGCACACTTGCGCATTCATGAGCGGGGAGAGGAAAAGGAACATGGGAAGCTCGAGAAGAGCGAGGCTGACAGAGGGAGACGGAACGGCGATTGGTTGACTGCCACTCTGTCAAGTCTTTTCAGAGAGCTCTCCAAAAGAAGGTCAAAGTCGCTGCATCTTCTCGCGCAAGCGCGTGGCCGTCGATGTATTCGGCACGCAGCCGCGCCTATTGACATGCTCACAGTGGTTCGTCCCGAGGGCATGTTCGTAGAAAAAAAGCGGAACAGAGGCACTGGAGCCTAGACTAATCTCACAGGGGGCCTTCTGATGCATCTTTGGGCCCTTCCATGGACATGGAGGCCTCTCGAAGCCCATCTTGGAAGGTTTCTTGGGCGGCCTCTGGAGGTCTTTTAGGGCTGGGCCGTCCTGAGCTCTTGGGGCCCCCATTGATGTCCTCAATGAGGGTGTCTTGGACGCCTTTTCGCCGCTTCTTGAAGACCACCGTGAGGGCCTCGGAGGGCTTCTCGGTGCGCTCCTGGGGTTATGTTGCTCCTGTCGTACTCCAGGACTCAAGGACCACATCCCAGAAATAGTTTCGAGCACCCAGACAAGTATCGAAACGGTGTCGAACGACTATCGCCTCCCAGAGCCCGACACGTGAAAACCCCTAGTTTGTTATTAAACAATTGAAGAATCCAGGAATCATGCATGGATCATGCCGATGCTGCGTTGGCACGGCGCCGGGATTCGCCACAGGCAGTCGGATGCATGAGAGCGGGCAGCTGCAAGCGAAACCCACATCCAGCAAGCCTTCCAATAGTCATGCTCGCCCCGCCACTAGGAAGCCACTCACATTGAATCAAGTGTCCTTCCCAAGAAGCTCGTAGGTCTTGTCACTTTTTGATGCAATGCTGCTGACCTTGTCTTGCACATGCCTGGCTGCCACTACACGGAACATGAAGGTCGAGCCGTTATGTAAGGCCTGCAAAATAATCAAACACATGAACAAGGAATGAATAATGAATGAGTTCCACATGATGATGCTGCAGAAGCCGGTCGTGAAAGTAAACATGAAGTGCTGCAACATGTAGCCTGGTGGCCACAGAGGTTCTGGAAGTTTTGTTATGAATCTGCCAGTCCCTTCCTTGTCTTCCACCGTGAACGTATAAAGGGACTCCTTGTTATTGCGCACCAGATAATCCTTTAGAAGGCATAGCACAACGAGGTAGTACGGAATGCCCCAGACTATGAGCCAACACATCGCAGGATACACGACGAATTGCATAAGTGTGCCCTCGCATGAACCAGTGTACCAGAGCATGTTCCTCAAGCTTGAGAGTGCTGCGTCTCCTTCGAGCATGTTGGGGCAAACTTCGAACATGTTTGGCCACGTACTTTCGATTAGAGAGGTTCCGTGCCCACCACCCCAACGAAGCGCCCAGAAGAGCAACCCAGGTGACGTATGAATGTAAACGCTCGCGAGGTTGTCCACATCATGGAACACAATCTTGTTTCCGAACAGGGGCACTGCCAAAGCCAAAGCACCATTGGCAAAGGCAAAACCACCCCTAATAAGCTCGAAGTTGTAGCGATGAAGAAAGGTTTCGTAGCCCGTGGTTATGCGAATGAGAGCTGCAAGGCAGCCGATGACGCTTAGATATGTATTAAAGTAACAGAAATCTGCCATGAGCCATTCCCAATTCTTCTTCCGAAAACGGAGGAAACGCCATGGCAAATAGACCAAGGCCTTCAACAAATGAAGTAGCCAGAAATACTGTGGAAATCGAACAACCGTTACTACTGTCAATGTGTAGTTTAAGACTCCCACCGTGTGCCCAATCTCCCACACCCCGAACTCCTCGTAGAGGCGCTTGCGCTGATCCTTGTCCAGATCCTCGATCGTGACCGCCATTGCCTGCAAGAAACTGCGTAATGCGAAATGCCGGTTAGAAGATCTTAAGCTTCAGCGGGTACTTGAGCCAGCAGGGCTACGGCGTGAAAACCCTCCAATTCTTGGTGTTCGATGATGGGCCTGTTTTCCACCACCACCATCACCATAAGTTGGAGGGGGAGGGGGTCCTCCTCCTTCTCCTCCTCTTCCTCCTCATCTTCCTCCTCCTCCTCCTCCTCTTCCTCCTCCTCCTCTTCCTCCTCCTCTTCGTCCTCCTCCTCCACCTCCTCCTCATCCTCCTCCTTCCCCCTCCAACTTATGGTGGTGATGGTGGAAAACAGGCCCATCATTCGAAATTCTTGGTGGTGCTTCAGGCTGAAGTAGGCTGGAGCATCATAAGTCTTCGGGGATCGTGTGCCGCTTCTTGAAGACCACCGCGAGGGCCTCGGAGGGCTTCTCGGGGCACTCTTGGGGGTCCTCTCAACGCCTCTGGGAGCCGTCTTGGGGGGAGAGCCTCTTGTGCCTTCGTGAGGCCTTGAGTCGACGATCCGGGTGCCCCAAAGAGGTTCACTGACGGCGTGGCGATCGGAACAGCGTTCGAAGGCGGATACACTGCAACAACCGGTTCGTGCGCAACGCATTGTTCAACTCGCTCGGGAGCAGCGTCGAACCATCTTGCAGGCTTGATTGGGGCCCTCTGGGGCCATCTGGAGCCATCGTGGGGCTACCCCTTCAGCTAGCGGGGCTCTCTAGGAAGCCTCTCACGGCGCGTCTTCGTGTCATCTGGGGGCTCCCAGTCGATGCTGAATGTGCACCCCTGGGACCTGCGGCAGGACTTTCGCCACAGGTCTGACGGCGGGCTCGCCCCCGACCCCGCAAGGGGAACGCCAAATGGGACCCCGTCCGGAGCGTAGGGGGAAAAAAAGGCATGTTTGAAGCAACATGGTCCTCTCACAATTCTGCTGCTGATGGGCTTCTGAGTCTTCAAGGTGGCTCCGAGATTGACCAGTATGGCTCCAAGAACACTGGTTAGACCGTTAGACTCCAGACCTCGCAGCCGCAAGCATATTAATTGGACCGTAGATTCACTCGGGCAAAATCCACTTGCTTTGCTCCAAACGCGCAGCCCATTGCAACCTAGGGAAGCCACAGCTCCGATCACCACGCTGCCCATGTATATAAGTCTGTCCAGACGGGGACCAACACGAACACCTGCAGTACACCAGGAAAGAAGAGCTGCATCAAGCTCCTGCACGACCAACCTCAAGCCAGCAGCATCAACGTAAAGCTATCAGGGAAACGCGAGGACCTCAATGGTCGCACGTGGCAGCATGACCCCCTACTAAACGAAGACCGCTAAGACAGAGAATCCCCTCCGAGAACTTCCAAACTGACTGTGGCTACCGGCTGCTACAAATCAGCAAGGCTGGATGAGAACTGCCCATGCGGAGGGGATGCAGGCGAGGATGAGAAGAGGTGTCGAGGAAGAGGACGAGGAAGACGCCTGGACATGAACTGGGATACTTGGATAGCGCGCGCGCGGAGTGCGCCTGTGGCGGCGCCCGAGGCGCCGCCGGGGGGAGACAGTCTGGATCCAAGAAATCCGCGCAGATCGCCAAAAAGTTTATGTTTATGGCGTTTCTTTTTCTTCGACGCTTGCCAGACAAAAGACGACGCTTGCGGGCACACATGCCAGCCAGAGGTACAGCGGAGGCCAGTCCACACGAGCCCTTCCACAAGAACACTCTGACCCTGAGACCCCAGGATGTCCACCGATTCATGGTGTAGGAACATCACGGCTTCCATCGCAAAAATGATCGAAACCCAAGGATTGAGCAGGGAGCGACCGTCCCGGCATTCCTATAGTCCTACCACGAAATGTTCTTAGAGCCCAGAAATGCTTTAAGGACAAAACAATGTCCTTAGAACAAAAAGCCGATGTTTTTAAACAAGATTGTCCCAGCCAGACATGCTCTGAGAACATTTCCTGGAAACCACAAAAAGGCTCTTAGAACACTGTTTGGTAGGGCTATTGGCGAGCCAGGACGCTTCACCGCTACTTGAAAGGAACCCTGGGCACACTTGAAGGGGCCCTGGAACACACAAATAGATACACACACAAACAACATACTTCCGCATAGTTTCACATGTTTTCTGGGCTTTTGTCTTCCCCCCCGCTCCCCATAGCTTCCCATATTTTCGGGGGAGTCGGCGATCGATCCATTGTGTCTCTGTGTTTTTTCCCTCTTGAACACTGGCGGCAAGCAGGGTGCCTCTTGGCACGGGTGTCCCCGCTGTGCCCGAAAAAGCTCACGGGGCGCCTCCGGGTCGACGTCCACGGCGGCGCGGCGCCCGTCGGGCATCTCCAGGAGCAGGGCGCAGCGGTAGAACCCGTCCAGCAGGTCCGCACCTTGCGCTGGACCCGTCCAGCAGGTCTCCTCCTTCTCCTCCTCCCCATCCTCCTCCTCCTCCTCCTCCTCCTCCTCCTCCTCCTCCTCCTCCCCCTCCTGCTCCTCCTCCTCCTCCTCCTCCTCCTCCTTGCTCTCTCAGTCCTCGTCCTCCTCATCCTCGTCCTCCTTCTCCTTGTCTTGCTCCTCTTGCCTCCTGCCTCCTCCGCCTTCTCCTGCAACTCCTCCTCCAACCCCTCCTCCTCCTCCTCCTCCTCCTCCTCCTCCTCCTCCTCCTTCTCCTTCTCCTCTTCGCCCCCACCCACCACCACCACCACCACACGCGGGCCTGGAGATGGCCCCAACACGCCGTCCAGGCCGACCTCCCTGGCGGTTTAACTATGCGTGTCTCTTCCTCTCTCTCCCGGTCAGCTCTCATGGGCATCGTTTATGGATGGGCTGGTGAGGATATTGTTTGATCGCGAGCGACGCAGGCAGCTGCGCGCCGTCTGAGAAGTCGAGAGAGTGCAGGCCAAGCGCAGGCAGCACGAAAGGCCGGTGAGCATACGCGAGGCGTCAATAATGTATGTTGTTCTCACCATACTTAAGGATCACATCCCAGAAGAAGTTCCGAGCACGCAGCAGAGCCCCGAAACTGTGCCTGCCCAGCCTGCACGCGGGCGAGGTGTGGAACGAGGAACCCGCCTCCTGTGGCCCCACAAGTGAAAACCTGGCAGGCTCGGTACTCTCTTGGTGCTCAAAGTTCTTGCTGGAGGTCTAGGAGGAGGAGGAGGAGGAGGAGGAGGAGGAGGAGGAGGATAAGAGGGAGGAGGAGGAGGAGGATAAGAGGGAGGAGGAGGGGAGGAGGAGGAGGAGGAGGAGGAGGAGGAGAGGAGGAGGAGGAGGAGGAGGGAGGAGGAGGAGGGGGGAGGAGGGAGGAGGAGGAGGAGGAGGAGGAGAGGAGGAGGAGGAGGAGGAAAGGAGGAGGAGGAGGAGGAGGAGGAGGAGGAGGAGGAGGAGGGGGAGGAGGTTGGGACATCATAATCCTGATTCATCCTTTCATCCTTCGTCAGCCGTGGGAGGAGGAAGAGAGCCCATTCTGCGAGAGCTGCACCTTTTCAGCATCGCTGCGGTCGCAACACCAACACACGCTGGTCAACATACAACCAGGCCGAGCACCCCCTCGGGTGGCCACCCCTCCCCGTCCAACCCTGCCCACGGCAGTCTGCCTGTTCCATAAGATACAGTAAGGGTGCGACCAAGCTCTGGAACGCTGACGCAGCACGGGGAAAAGAAGGAAGGAGGAGGAGGAGGAGGAGAAGGAGGAGGAGAAGGAGGAGGAGAAGGAGGAGGAGGAGGAGAAGAAGAAGAAACAGGAGGAGGAGGAGGGGAAGGGATGCGAGAAGGCGGACGGGCAGAGGCGTGGGGGATGTGCAGGGGAGGAAGAACGGGCGGAGGGATAGGAATAGGGAGCTGGCGAGGCGGAGTAGGGGCAAAGGGATGAGCAGGACGGTGAGGCAGAGAGGGGGAGGAGAAGGAGGAGGAGGAGAAGGAGGAGGAGGATTCCAGGATAGCGAGAAGCAGGAGAAGGAGGAGGCAGAGAAGGAGGAGGTGGAGGAT
The DNA here is from genome assembly GCA_963575745.1 of Prorocentrum cordatum. Taxonomy (NCBI): domain Eukaryota; class Dinophyceae; order Prorocentrales; family Prorocentraceae; genus Prorocentrum; species Prorocentrum cordatum. The sequence goes on from CAUYUJ010005947.1 coordinate 25,164, forward strand.
GAGGAGGCAAATGAGGAGGAGGAGGAGGAGGAGGAGGAGGACGAGAAGGAGGAGGAGGAGAGAAGGAGGAGGAGGAGGAGGAGGAGGAGGAGGAGGAGGAGGAGGAGGAGGAGGAGGAGGAGGAGGAGGAGGAGGAGGAGGGGGAAACGCCATCGGGGTCGCCTTCCGCCAGGCCCGCGCCTTCCACGGCCTCCTCCGACTGACCCTCTTGCCCTGGATCCTGCCCGAGGATCGGCGGTTGCCAAAGGCGTTTCCGGCCTAACGGCCCCCAGCTTTTCGCTCCCTGCTGGAATCGGGGCCCTCTGGACCTCGGGAGGGGACGTGGGGACCTCCGCGACGACCCCTTGGGACGCGTTCTTGGGCCAGGGACCCACAGCGAGACGAGAGCCTCGCTCGGGGCTCTACTGACCCGGGTCAATCCAGACCCGGGCCAGTCAGACTTTGCGCAGGATCCTGCAAGACCTTTCCACCAGCCTGCAGGATCCTGCGCCCAAGCCCCGTGTCAAGGCAACCCTGGCCCTGCAGGATCCTGCGAGATCGGGCGCTCTGGCTGACCCCCTGTCTGCATCCACCCTCGTCTCTTGAGCCCCGACTCGCCCGCGCCTTCGCCCCGCCGGCCCGGCCAAGACCGGCTAAGCAGCAACAGAGGAGGAGGAGGAGGAGGAGGAGGAGGAGGAGGAGGAGGAGGAGGACCAAGACAGCGAGGAGGAGAAGGAGGAGGAGGAGGAGGAGGAGGAGGAAGAGGGGGGAGGGGGGAGGGGGAGGGGGAGGGGAGGGAGGGAAGGGGGAAGGGGGAGGGGGAGGGGGAGGTCGGTCGGTCGGTCGGTCGGTCGCTGCATCGGGCATCGGGTCGAAGATCACGCAACCCCAACTACACATCAGAACGCATCGATATGTACGACCTGCAGTGCGCGCACAGGCATAGGAAAACACGGCGTGCCCTCCCTGGGAGCCCCGAATTGTCTTCGCTCTACCATTTACGGTGAGACTCGAGGATTTTCAAACGTTCAGTTAGACTGAGTTTTGCGAATTGCTGTACGTCTGCTGCTATTCTATTGCTACGTTAGGAGGAGGAGGAGGAGGAGGAGGAGGAGGAGAAGGAGTCAATGCCTGGGGCATCCCTGCCCGTCCCTGCCCGCGCCTTCCGCGACGACGCGCCAGCCGCGGGCGCCGGCCGCCTCGGCGAAGGCGCCGGCGACGCTGGCGCGGAGGGGGCCCGCCGCGTCGAGCTCGTCCTGGCCAGCACGGGGCGCGGGCGAGCGCCGAGATGCGGAAGGGGGAGGTCGGCTACACGCTTAAGAGCGACCCTGGGCACAGGGCAGTTTTATGATTGAAGGTGGGCACAGGGCAGTTTTTTAAATACATGGGATTGTTTAACACATAGGATCTTTCATACATGTTTAATGTATGGGTAACTGTATGCACGAACTCATCGTTGCTTTTCATGCTAGATCCCTGCATTCTTAATACATGATCCGCACGCGGAGCATGTATAAAAAACGGCACTGTAGGAGTGACCGCTGGAGCGCGGCTTCTTGGGGGCCGCGGGTGAGCGCCGATATGCGGAAGGGGGAGGTCGGCTACACGCTTAAGAGCGGCCCTGGTCGGGCGTTGGCAGAACTAGGTTTAGTGGAACCTAATTTAGTGGTTTGTGCCGGGGGCGCCCCCCCGTCCCATCTCCACGAACCGGAACTGCCGTCACCCGGAAAACACCAGTCACGGCACACCTGGGTTTAGTGAATCTGGCACACCAGTCACGGCACAGGGCAGTTTTTTAATACATGGGATTTTTTTAACAAATAGGATTTGTCATACATGTTTAATGTATGGATAAATGTAGGCACGAAACATCGTTGTTTTTAATGCTAGATCCCTGCGGAAAGGGGATGTCGGCTACACGCAAGAGCGGCCCTGGTCGGGCGTTGGCAGAACTAGGTTTAGTGGAACTTGATTTAGTGGTTTGTGCCGGGGGCGCCCCCCCGTCCCATCTCCACGAACCGGAACTGCCGTCACCCGGAAAACACCAGTCACGGCACACCTGGGTTAGTGAATCTGGCCAATTGAGGGGCCCCAGGGCCCTACCACTAACCGGGTCCCCTTACCCGGGGTCCTGGCTATACCCGAGGTGGGCACAGGGCAGTTTTTTAATACATGGGATTGTTTAACACATAGGATTTGTCATACATGTTTGATGTATGGATAAATGCATGCACGAACTCATCGTTGCTTTTAATGCTAGATCCCTGCTTTTTTCATACATGATCCGCACGCGGAGCATGTATTAAAAAAAACGGCACTGTAGGAGTGACCGCTGGAGCGCGGCTTCTTGGGGGCCGCGGGGGGACCAAACGCAAGCGCGCCAGACGCTGCTATGGCATCGCCTTCGGCGACCAGGAGACCCCAGTGGGCCTGCACCAAGGGTTACCAGGGTGGGCGACGGTGGTGGCGAGTAGCCCAGGTGAGAGCAATACATGTATCCAGGGGCGTCGATAGTCCATGCCCCTGGGCTATTCTCCCCTATATCGTCGGCTCCGATGCCATGACGATGATAACATCGGGTGAGGATAAGTGGGGAATCTCTGAGATCCGGCGGATCTGGAGGATGTAACGGGAGCCGCGGCCTTCTCAGAGCGTTCGGGAACGCTCTGCACGTGTTCCAGAACGCTCTGATCTGAATGGATTTGTCCTCGTCCTGGTCCCGTCCGAGCTGAGGGGGGAGGGCGCAGAGCGAGACGCCTTGACATCCACTACCAGCCCCAATTGGCCACCTGCTGGCTGCGAGCATGGGGGCATGAGCGAAGAGGGGACCGAGCATGCAGCACACCAGGGGTAGATGCAAGCGCGTGGTGCTTGGAAAGACCTCTGGGAGAAGGACCACGACCGCATCCCTCTTCCTTCCCGTCTCCTCCCACTCCTGCCCCTTCTCGGAGGGGATCGCGACGTTCCTGGGAGATGGTGCTGCTGTCAGCGCCACGAGCCGAACAACCGAATTCTTAGGTCGCTGCCCACTGCTGCCTCCGACATCCCCCCCGCCAATCCTGCCGACTGCAGAGGCGGATGGCACGATAGGCAGCCACAGATTTGGGCAGAACGTCCACGCTCGGCAAGATCCGCCACCGTGCCATGGTGCACGAGCTCGAGTGCCCTCAGGCCCCTTCGAGCTCTCTGCATTGATTGCTGCAGATATGTTTTTGAAGTGGTCGAGGGCCCGAATTTCCAAATCTTCTGGGCGCTCTTGGTGCCAGTCGCACCGATGTTCCAGACGCGAGGCGGCGCCAAGACGGGCCAAGCGAGCCCAAAAAGCGCCAAGCGGGCCCCAGAGGCCACCAGGACGGCCCAGGAGCGCTCCGAGCTGCCCAACATGGTCCCACGACGGTCCAAGAGGCCGCCAAGAGGCCCCAAGATCGCTCCAAGAGGACCCCCAGGAGGGCCCCAAGAGACCGAAATCATGGATTTGTCCAGGTGCTTGAAGGATTCTAGTGTTTTCGCGTTTTCGGGCTTTCGGCGCTCCAAGATGGCCTCAAATATTGCCCCAAGACGGCTCAAGACTCACCCAAAGAGCTCCTCCACACGGCCCCACGCCGCAGATACCCTCCACAAGCTACGGGAGGCCGCTAATATGCCAAAGTCGCGCCACAAGGGGCTCCCCAGAAAGACCCCCGAGAGGCCCCCAAAGACACCCCGAAATCGAATCCAAGAGGCTTCCAGGATGCCTCGCAAGAGACCCCTACAGTTAGGTCGGGCATGTCCCACTACAGGCCCATTGGAATAACTATTACTGCAGGAGTAGCTTGGGAGATTTGACGAGACGGCGGCGACGTGACGTGGACGCATCTATTTTTGCGACCAGCATTCGGAAGGTTCGCAGGTCCCCAAATCAAGGGAAAAACGATGAGTAGCTAAGTGGACCCCTGAGTCACTGAGGAAAACGCCAGGTCCAAAAGGAGACTGTGGGCAAGGGGCGTGAAACGCCGGCGGGGCAACAACACCATGAAATGGCCGCCCAAGTACGGCGAGGTCCCGCTCAGGTCCGCGCAGTGCCTCGCTCCGCTGGACCCACCAGCGGCCCTCGAAAGTGGCGAGCCAACCAGCAGCCTCCGAAAGTGGCGACAGGTTTCGCAGATCGCAGCCCCCCAGGGACGGCGCAATCTCGCTTAGGTCCGCGCGATCCTCACTCCGCTGGACCCACCTGCAGCCCTAAAAAATGGCGACAAGCTTCGCAGATCGAAGCCCCCAGGGACGGCGAGGTCTCGTCCAGGTTTGCGCGGTGCCCCACTCCGCTGGACCCACCAGCAGCCCTCGAAAGTGGCGACACTTTCGCAGATCGCAGCCCCCCCAAGGACGACGAGGTCTCGCTCAGGTCCGCGCGGTGCCTCCCTCCGCTGGACCCACCAGCAGCCCTCGAAAATTGGCGACAGTTTCGCAGCCCCCCCCCGGACGGGAGGTCTCGCTCGGGTCCGCGCGGTGCCTCCGTCCGCTGGGCCCGCTCAGGTCCGAGCGGTGCTTCACTCCGCTGGGCCCAACAGCAGCCCTCGGAAATGGCGACAGTTTTTTACAGATCGCAGCACCCCAGGGACGGCGACGTCTCGCTTAGGTCCGCGAGGTGCCTCGCCCCGCTGCACCCACCAGCAGCCCTCGAAAGTGGCGACAGGTTTCGCAGATCGCAGCCCCGCCCGCCAGGGACGGCGAGGTCCCGCTCAGGTCCGCGCGGTGCCTCACTCCGCTGGACCCACCAGCAGCCCTCGAAAAGGCGACAGTTTTGCAGATCGCACCCCCCGGGGACGGCGAGGTCTCGCTCAAGTCCGCTCGGCGCCTCACCCCGTTGGACCCACCAGCAGCCCTCGAAAGTGCCGACAGCTTCGCAGATCGCAGCACCCCAGGGACGGCGAAGTCTCGCTCAGGTTTGCGCGGTGCCTCACCCCGCTGGACCCACCAGCAGACCTCGAAAGTGGCGAAAGTGGCGACAAGTTTCGCAGATCGCAGCCCCTCAGGGACGGCGTGGTCTCGCTCAGGTCCGCGCGGCACCTCACTCCGCTGGACCAACCAGCAGCCCTCTAACGAGGCGACAGCTTCGCAGATCGCAGCACCCCAAGGACGGCGAAGTCTCACTGAGGTCCGCGCGGTGCCTCCCTCCGCTGGACCCGCTCAGGTCCGCGCAGTGCGTCACTCCGCTGGGCCCACCAGCAGCCCTCGGAACTGGCGACAGGTTTCGCAGATCGCAGCACCCCAGGGATGGCGACGTTTCGCTCAGGTCCGCGCGGTGCCTCACCCCGCTGGACCCACCAGCAGCCCTCGAAAGCGACGAAAGTGGCGACAGGTTTTGCAGATCGCAGCACCCCTGGGACGGCGACATATCGCTCGGGTCCGCGCGGTGCCTCGCTCCGCTGGACCCACCAGCAACCCTCGAAAGTGGCGACAGGTTTCGCAGATCGCAGCCGCCCCCCCCACCCCCCGGACGGCGAGGTCTGTCTCGCTCAAGTCCGCTCGAGAAGTGGCGCGGCTTCGCAGATCGCCCCCACCCAGGGACGGCGACATCTCGCTCGGGTCCGCGCGGTGCCTCACCCCGCAGGACCCACCAGCAGCCCTCGAAAGTTGCGAAAGTGGCGGTAGGCGTCGCAGATCGCAGCCCCCCCCCCCAGGACGGCGTGGTCTCGCTCAGGTCCGCGCGGTGCCTCGCTCCGCTGGACCCACCAGCAGCACCCGAAAGAGGCGACACTTTCGCACATCGCAGCACCCCCCCGGACGGCGAGGTCTCGCTCGGGTCCGCGCGGTGCCTCCCTCCGCTGGACCCGCTCAGGTCCGCGCGGTGCTTCGCTCCGCTGGGCCCACCAGCAGCCCTCGAAAGTGGCGACACTTTCGCAGATCGCAGCGACCCTTGCTCAAGTCCACGCGGCGCCTCACTCCGCTGGACCTTCCAGCAGCCTTCGAAAGAAGCGACAGTTTCGAAGATCCCACCAACCCGGGTCTGCGCGGTGCCTCACCCCGCTGGACCCACCAGCAGCCCTCGAAAGTGGCGAAAGTGGCGACAGGTTTCGCAGATCGCACCCCCCCAGGACGGCGTGGTCTCGCTCAAGTCCGCGCGGTGCCTCACTCCGTTGGACCCGCCAGCTGCCCTCGGATGTGGCGACAGTTTCGCAGATCGCAACCCCCCCAGGGACGGTGAGGTCTCGCCCAGGTCCGCGCGGTGCCTCACTCCGCTGGACCGACCAGCAGCCCTTGAAAATGGCGACAGCTTCGCAGATCGCAGCCCCCGCAGGCAAGGAAAGAGGAGACGAGGTGGAGGGGTGGCGGGGGGCGGGGGGCGGGAGGGGGGGCGGGCGGACGCGACCGCGGTGCTCAGTCCGAAACGAGTGCCCAACCAAGGAAGGTTGGGAATTAAGCATGGCCAAATGTTTCCCGGATTCTATTAACAGTCAGCGGCTGTCTGGAGCGGCAGGCGGCGGCCTCCCGCTCGGCGGCGCGGCGCTCAGGCGCCGCCGCCGTTCTCCCGCGGCTCTCCGTCTCCTCAGACTTAGTGAACTTCGCCATGGAGCTCTTGCTCCATCTCGTGCCAGCGCCAGGCGGCCAGTCCTTCTTCGTCCTCAGCGACTTGAGAGCGTACCTCGATGCTTCTCCTGCAGGCCACCCTTCGCATTCGTTCACCATTTTGTAGCTGAGGTGCTTCTCCGCAGTGGCCCCGCAACTCCAGCAGAAGTATATCCCCTCGTGCCTCGACCGGCAGTTCGTGTGCGACTGGTGGGAGATTTTGCCCTTGAGGACTAGGGCGCGATTCGCACCTTCTTGGCGTTCAGCTTGGGCTTCGGCTTCTCCTTTGCATCTCCTGAGCCACCATCTCGACGCTCTGGATCGCTGGTGTCTCCAACCGACTCTCTGCATCGTGCGCACCTCCATGTCCTCCCTCCGTGCTTCAGCAAGTGCGGGGTGTTGGCAAGCACGCTCATGAAGGACTTGATCTCTGGCTGCGGCTGCTTCCTCTTGAGTTTCGCCTCTGCCTTCTCTTCCCATGTCATGGGATTGGTCCTCTCGAACTGCTCCATGTAGGCTTGGCCGATGCGTGTCCTGACCTTGTGCGCAGTCGCCGTGGCCCAGTCATAACAGCCCATCTGCGCCCTTGGGATATCATGCGTCGCCCCCGCCTTACCTGCCAGGGTGTCCGCCTTCTTGTTGCCTCTCCACGTTTCTAGCGGTACTCCTCGACTCTGAGCCTGCTCGATCGCCATGTGGCTTTTTATGTGGCGCACTCGTACCTCGGCAACTCCTCGCGCCTCCAGTCGCTGCCTGATCTTCTTCCAGAGGTCTCCGTGTGCTTTCTTGTAGCCCGTGGATAGATAATTCCTGCTGTTCCAGCCCTTGCAGAGGACCTCCGAATCCGTGTAGAAGACCAGGTCGCCCTCTGTCGACTGCTGGCAGTCCAAGAACGCCGTGATCTCCGCCCTGTTGTTGGACTGGCGAGCTCCTGGAAGCGGTCCATGCACAGTTGCCGTCTCCTGCCAGATCCACCCGCTGTTCTGCATGATGGCCCAGCTCCAGCCGCATCTCCTGCACCGTGCGTCGCCACCGTTTTCACATCCGCTTCCATCTCCGCATGCTATCATGTCCTCCATCAAGTTCAGCTTGTCTCCGTGCTCCTCGTTGGTGATGATGTTGGCTGCTGAACCCGTCCGTGTTGGCTGGTACTCGGTCTCGCACACTGGTGGCGTAGTCCAAGTTCGCGGCGTGATCTCTCTAAGCCAGAAAGCCGCCCACTCGTGCTGTCCTTGTCGCGCTCGGTGAACCAGGTCCTGCGTCTTCCTGTAGACGCTGTGCTCGCTCCTGCAGCTGCATTGGCCCCAGACGATGTGGAAGTCGTCCGCGACCTCGCCGCACTCGCACAGGTTGCAGACGTCTTCTCCGAATGTCTCTCGCCTCCGTTTTGGAGACCACGTTCCTGCGCACGCCGCCGGAAGGATCGCCCCGAACATCTGGTGCTTCCCGTACTTCCTCGGGCGTTTCAGCTGCATCTTCAAGTCGTAGGTATCGGCCCCATGCTGTAGGCCCGCTCCATTGTGGTGTAGGCTGGCTCGCTCCCAGCCCTTTTTCCTCAGGTCGATGGTGATCGCGTCCAGCAGCTCCGTTGGGTCGTCGTTGCCTTCATCTGGGTTGTAGCTGCCATCCTCCTCCGTCGGCGTCCTCACAGAAGTCGGCTGTCTTCGCGTCCGAATCGATCTCCCAGAGCTGCAGGATGAGCGATCCTATGATACCTCTTCGCTGCTCCCATCTTGTGGTCTTCGGTGCTGCCAGGAGTTTTCTTGGATCTTTTGCCAAGCTCTGCGAACTCCTGTTCGAAGATCGGGACGGCTTGCCCACAGATCGAGCCACGCCTGGATCTGGTTCCTGGGGATGGTGATGCCTGGGCCGGCACCCTCCAGGTCCAGCAGCGTAGTGGGGCACCTCCCTGGCCATACCTTCCTGAGTCCTTTCGCATACCTCCTCCTGATGGCCGTGAGCTCCGAAGGGCTTGCTCCGTACTCCTTCTGGCGGTATCCGACCTGGGCCATAGGTCCTTCCTCGATGACCTGTCTCCTCGTCCTGACTTTCTTGAGCTTCTTTGCGATCGCTGCGAACCTTTCGAAGCCCTTCCTCTTCTTCTTGTGCTGTGGGTGGTTCTTCTCGTGCATGTCTTCCCTGCCCTGTCGAGTCCGAGGTCTCTTCCCTCTGTGGCGGTCTTAAGTGTGATTCCCATCTCCTCCAGCCTTTTGGTGGCCCGCTTGGAATAAAACATGGTAGAAAAATCGTTCCCATATTATTTTTGGATTATCCTTGAATTTTCCTCCTGTAGAGGGGCATGCCCCGCTTAACCCTACAAGCATCCCAAAGGCCTTCGGCCTGCAACCCGGGCACCGTGGCGGGACGAAGCGAAAGCCACTGGACAACAGCGGCCTGGGAGGGGACGTCACCAGAGGTGTACACGTTTTGCAGCCAAGCCAACTAACTCCGCTGAAGTCAGGACGGCCACACTGGGCAGAAAAGCCTCTGGCAGCAGGCTTCCCGCAACGACAGCGAGGGCAAGTGACATGATAACGACTGCCTGTCGATCGTGGCTTCTGGCTCGTCGTTCCTCACGGTGCATCGCCGCCTCCTCCAACCCCTATGTTCATGCTGCTCCGCATGCTTCTCCTTTCACTCCTCCTCCTCCTCCTTCTCCTCCTCTTCCTCCTCCTCCTCCTCCTCTTCCTCCTCTTCCTCCTCCTCCTCCTCCTCCTCCTCCTCCTCCTCCTCCTCCTCCTCCTCCTTTTCCTCTTCATCCTGCTCGTATCCACACCCATTTCATCTCGAGCGGCTCGTGTGCCGTGCTTTTGGGAATTCACGCCAGCCTGCGGACGTTCAAAATGGATGGTGCTCCCGACAGCGGGAAATTCGAACGGAAGCGGATATACGCCGCCCAGTAAGATGTGCCGCCGAGGTGCCTGCAGCCGAGGTGCCTGCAGCCAGCTCGGCGCGTGTGCTCTGGGCGCGAGTGCGCATGGCTACAGCCGATCCAGACAAATTCGCCGCTCTGCGGTCGATCGTCTCCCGCTTTTTCGCCTGCCTCTCCCCATCTCACACATCCATCCCGCCCCCCCCCTTCGGGGGTTCTCTCTGGGGCGCCCTGGGGCCGAGATTGCAAGACGCTTCCTGTCTTCGAGCTCGGCGCCGACGTGGCCCACTCGGACGCGGATGGGAGAGACGGGCTGCTTCGGTTGTGCAATTTGAAAACAGAATTCTATCACAAACGCCCGCCTGAATCGCTGCTGCATGTCCAGACGTAGCATCAAACAACCATGACGCCTGGATGAGTTCCAGATGCGTCTCTGTGCAATCCAGGACTGGCGCTTCGCTGGGCCAGCGACCACCCCAGGCTCCCACAGGCGCACGAGGTTGCGACGTGCACAGCTCGGAAGCTTGCCACGGGCGATCATTTTCAACAGCGCGCTGCTCCGCAGGCCATAAGCTGCCGCTGGGCCACCGACCGTTGGGCCCCAGCGGGGCGCCGCGAGGCGACGGCCCAGCGGCGGCAGGGAGCGAAACGCACCCTCGAAGCGGCGGACGCCCGCAGCCCAGACCCCCGACGTCATGATTTCTTCCATGACGCGACCCCAAGAGGTCCGGACCCATTCCCCGGGACCAGCTGTTCCTCCCGAGCCGTTGTTCGTTCGACGGTCCCGAGGCCCGGTGAGGGCCCCCAGAGGCCGAGAATAGCGAAGAACCTGCCGCCGTGAGTCTGTTCACGACCCGAGGGGGGTCTGCGGGAGAGGCGCCCCCCCGCCTGCCGCACATCCCGCGACGCTCCTGCGGGGCACGCGGGCTGGGCGCTTCCGCGCCGCCGGCCGGTGGGCCCCCCCCGGCCACGAGCCCAATCGGGGGCGCACGGGCCCGGGTCAGCCCAAACCCGGGTCCGTCGGGCCCTGGCCACCGCTCGGACGTCCATTCCCTGTGCTTTTTTCGGCTTCGTTCGTGGCTTTTTTCGCCAAAGGATCAAGGATGCTCCTCGATGGTCCTCGCCAAAGGGAAAATGCACACGTCCGAGCGATGCCAAGGGCCTTGCAGGATCCTGCCGCAGGATCCCGCAGGATCCTGCGAGCCAGCCCCGGTCCATGCAGCTGTGGCCCGGCAGGATCCTGCAAGGTCGGGCGCTCGGGCTGACCCCTGGTTGCACTGACCCCCGTCTCGTGAAGCAAATCGGGCTACACATCGAGCCGCATCGGCGATGCATCGGCGAAATGTCGCGATCCTCCGACCCCATCTACTCCGACCCCATGTCGGGCATGTCCTCCCACAGGCGGATTTTGGAGGAAATATAAAGATGACCCACAACTATTCAGACCCTGAAGAAATTATTTGAACCATCGCCCCCTGATTATTTTGTGCTTGGACTATCATTCTCGAGTCGAGTGTTCCTCCTGTCGAGGGACAGGCCCGAGTTGAGCCCAGATCCCCGCACCCCGCAGGCCTCCGCGAGGCCAATCGGGGCGTCCTCGTAGGGGCCCTTCCCGCCCTCCTTGGGCCCCCACGAGGCCGCCCGCCCCGACCCCCCTCCCTTCCCGGGCGCCGCCGCCCCCCGACGGCCCTCCCCATCCTCCCCTCCCCCCCCTCCCCTCCACAATTACTCAATATGAATATACTCTGCCTCTTCCCCTGATGGCGTCCGGGTGATGGCCGCGCACCCTCCGCGTATTGTTTTTTACACACAGGATGCCCGGGAAATCGTGGGAAACGACTCTCGCTGAGGCGCCGGCGTCATTTTTTCCCAAAATCTTCCCCTGATGGCGTCCGGGTGATGGCCGCGCACCCTCCGCGTACTGTTTTTTACACACAGGATACCCGGGAAATCCCGGGAAACGACTCTCGCTGAGGCGCCGGCTTCATTTTTTGTTAAAATGCTGCTCTCGTTGAGACGCCGGCCTCATTTCTGCTCCCGAATCCTTCCCCTGATGGCGTCCAGGTGATGGCCGCGCACCCTCCGCGTGTTTTTTTTTGGTATTATTATAAAAAAAAGGATGCCCGGGAAATCCCGGGAAACGACTCTCGCTGAGGCGCCGGTGCCATTTTTTCCCAAAATGCTGCTCTCGTTGAGGCGCTGGCTTCATTTCTGCTCCCGAATCGTTCCGACTCGTGCTCCCGCTGCAGCGTAGGCCTCATTTTCGGATCGGTGTTTGGCCTCCGTCGTTCAGGATGGCGTTCTCGCCCCAGCGCGGGCCTTTTTCTCGCGCGCCCATCCGCCCGCCACCACCGCGCCGCACCACCACCACCACCACCCACCACCACACCACCACCACCACCACCACCACCCACCAGCACCCAGTACCAACACCACCACCACCAGCACCACCACCACCACCACTAGCACCACCACCACCACCACCACCACCACCACCACCACCACCACCACCACCACCACCACCACCACCACGACAACCACGCACACACGCACGCACGCACGCACGTGCACCACCACCCACTACGCACGCGCGCGCGGAGCCACAGGTCCGCTACGACACGCGTCCGCGGATAGAGAAAATCAGCGCCATGGTAAGGGATGGGAGGGAGGGGTAGGACGTCAGATATGACGCGAGCGCACCTAGCTTGCCCCCCCCCCCTCCTCTCCTCCCCCTCCCCTCGTTCCCATCCGTTCCCAGACCCCTCGCGCTGCGAAAAAATCACGACGGGAGGTTTTTCGCTATGTTCGGCCTCTCGGGGCCCTCAGCGGGACTCGGGACCGTCACAAAAACGACTCGGGATGAAAGGCTGGTCCCGGGGAATGGGTCCGGACCTCTGAAGGTCGGGTCCTGAAACAATCATGACGTCGGGGGCCCGTGCCACTTCTCCCTGTCACACCCCGAGGCGTGTGCAGGGCGGGTCGGGCGTGCCGTCCGAGACGTCCTGATCATTAGCGACCCTTGAGCTGAAAGGTTCCAAGGAAGCCTCACGGATGGAGGGCGGTCCGCTTTTGACATGTGGCTCTCGTCCGAGCGCCACACACATCCGTCTGAGAAGAATGCAAGAACTTCACGGATGGAGAGCGGGTCGCTTTCAAAGTGTAGCTCTCGCCTGAGCGCCGCGCACGTCCGTCTTCAAGAATGGCAAGAGGTTCAAGGATGGGGGGGCGGCTCTGTTTCAAAATGCGGATCTCGCCTGATTGCCGCGCGCATTCGTCTTCAAGATTTGCACGGATATCACAGATGCAGGGCGGCTCTTTTTCAACATGTGGTTATCGCTGTAGCGCCGAGCGCATTCGTTTCAAGATTTTGAAGCAATGTCAAGACGATCATGGCTACTGTCACAAAAATGTTGTTTGACGCTATGTCGGACTGTCAGGCCGAAATAGTTACGTTAATTGTCGGTGTTGGAATATCAGGCATGATGCTCTGGCATGATTCAGGACCGTCAAAACGCATCAGTGACGGTGATTCGAGGCGTTGAAGTCCCAGGAATGATGTGCTCGCACAGTTCAATAATTTCAAACGGTTGTCTTCCAACGGGGCACTTCTCTCAGTGACAAACAATGAATCCTTGTACGTGGCCTATGATGAGGGAACTTGGAGGGTTCGCTGCAATACCGTTGACAAGTCTTGGGTTTACACTGCTCCCCCTCCTTCTCCTCCTTCTCCCCCTCCTCCTCTTCTCCTCCTCCTTCTCCTCCCCCTCCTTCTCCTCCTCCTCCGTTTCCTGTTCCTCCTCCTCCTCCTCTTCCTCCTCCTCCTCCTCCTCTTCCTCCCCCCCCCCTGTCCTCCTTCTCCTCCTCCTCGTCCTCCTCCCCCTCCCCTCCCCTCCTTCCCCTCCTCGTCGTCCCTTCGGACACGTCTGCTCTGCCCTCCTCCGACGCCTGAGAGATCTAAGCTGGCAAGCCACCGCGCCGACCGAGGCAGGGTCCTCAGCTTCCCCCGCGACCTCCTCGGGCAAGTACAGGCCTCGGGGTGCGCCTCCTCCTCCTCCTCCTCCTCTTCCTCCGCCTCCTCCTCCGCCTCCTCCTCCTCCCCCGCCTCGTACTCCTCGTCATCATCCTCATCATCATAATTATCTGAATCAACACCGCCACCATCGACATCACCATCACCATCACGAGCACCAGCACCAGCACCAGCACCACCGTCATTAACATCATCAACATCAGCGGCATCACCATCACCAGCACTACCACAAGCATCATCATCACCATCGTCATTATCATCACCATCATCTTCATCACATCTTTATCAGCATCATCACCATCGGTTACAGCAATTTCAGCATCGTCATCATCGCCGTGTCATCAACATCATCATGCTCACCGTGATGGTCAGCATCACCACCAGTACAACCACCACCACCATCAACAACAACATCATCATCACCACCATCAGCATCATTATCATCATCATCATCATCAGCATCATCATCATCATCACCACCACAGTCTTCAGCATCATCATCATAAACATCATCGGCACCATCATAATCGTCATCAGCATCATCATCGTCATCATCAGCATGGACAGCAACATCAACATCACTATCATCATAACCATCGTTCCGCCTCCTCCTCCGTCTTTACCCACTCCATTCCGTTCCTCACGCTCCTGTACCTTCTCATTCGTATCCTCCTCCTCCTCCTCCCCCTCGCCCGCACCCTCGGTGCCATCCTCCTCAGCCTCCTCCAGATTCATCATCCTTATCCTCCTCTTCCCTGGTGGCCTGAACGAATGTTCACGCATGTGGTCCTGGGTTCCTGCTGCAAGCATGGCAATGCCTTCTCACGTCGTCGAGACCTGCAATCCCCTGCTCTACCCCCACCTCGCGACAGCCGTGCTCCGGATATGGCCTGACACAGCTCGTGCCGTCGAGGAGGGGAATGATGATGACGACCACGAAAACGACGACGACGAGGTGGCCTTACGGGCAGTCCGAAGCGATTCGTCCCTGCTTGGTCTGCTTGATACCTGCCTGGCCGTGTCAGGATCGCTGATCGGGAAGAAGGACGGTGATATACCGATCAAGACGCACTCCTGCACTTGCAGCAGCGCGGCAACCAGCTTGCCCGCGAGTCCACTTGAAACGAGGTGGCTGAAACTGAGAAGATGGGGGTATGGAGGAGGGGGTAGTAGCGGGCATCAATCGTTGCGCCAGACTGTGTCGGATGGTGGGCTGTGCAAGCGTTGGTCATCGACACTCGCTGGGGTGGCTCTCCCCTCTGGATTGTTTGGTGTCTGCGCGTCGCTGTTCGAGGTTGTGTCTTGTGTTTCTGGCTTCATTTGTTGGTGCCTGCAGCTGCCGACGGCGTCCCTGTGGCGTCTGTCACGTGGTGATGCAGGCCCGCGCCTGGCATCGAGGGAGGCTAGGGCTAGGTTCGTCCTACCCTCCATAGCGCCAGAGCGAGCCCTGTGCTAGCCTAGAGCCTCCCACGGCCCCACTTCATGCAGGGCCCTCTTACGGACAGCGGCCCACCTACCACCATCTTTGTACCTCACCTCCCCCCCGATTCATTGGCTTCGGCCGTCCGCCCACCCTCGGTCATTGCGTGGCTGTGTGAGGGAACGGACACGGAGACAGAGTGACGATGCCGAGAATGGTGTCGTGGGGACAAGTGTAGACGAACACGATGATGGTACTGATGCTGGATATTACGATGGTGATGGCGACACTGATAACGGAGAGGTGGTGAGGGCTCCAAGACAAGCTCCATGAGAGCACAGCTCGTGGACACGAGGGCGCACACGCGCAAACTTCTGCGGCAGCTTACGCGCGAGTGTCCGCGCATTCGGCCAAAGCTCGTTTCATCGATCAGGTGAATTCCCACCGACACACAGGGCGTGGGTGGGTTATAAGGGCACACATTCCAACTCTTGTTCCTCCTCTTCGAAGACGGATTGCGAAATGTGGCCGGGGAGCCGCCTGAGAAAAGGGGAACTCGTAAGCAAGGGAAAGGCGTCCTCACGCAGCGGCTCACGCCAGCAGCTCACGCGGCAGACCACGCGGGCACGAATGCGCTTACGCACGACCATCCGCTGGCAACCTGCGTGCGACGGTCTGCGTAATCGCCCACCGCCCACCTGGTGTAAGAGGACTGCGGGAACACGTCTTCCAGGGGGCCCCATGACCTCCGCTCCAGGGATGGGTGCCGACACGAGTCCAGGGCCCGTATGAACTTGGTCGAACAAGAGATGCGGCTCACGCGCGCGGAAGCTGCAACCCCAAGCGGCGACAGCGCGTGCGGTTGCGCGTCCGCGCGCCCAGGACGAGCGCTGTCTCTGCGCTCTCGAGGGATCCGACGGCAACTGCTCGTGGCCTTCTCTTTTCCTCGAGCCCCTCGCCCCACCACTTCCAATACTGCCCCGCCTCTCTCTTCGCCCCCCCTGGCCCGCGAAAGTTCCTAGAATCATCCAGTACCCCGCGGAAGTCCCACGTCCTGCTTCTCCTGATCCCCCCTGCCTCCTCCTCCTCCTCCTGCCTCCTCCTCCTCCTCCTCCTCCTCCTCCTGCCTCCCCCTGCCTCCTGCCTCCTCCTCCTCCTCCTCCTCCTCCTCCTCCTCCTCCTGCCTCCTCCTCCTCCTCCTCCTCCTGCCTCCTCCTCCTCCTCCCCCCCCCTGCCTCCTCCTCCTCCTCCTCCTGCCTCCCTGCCTCCTCCTCCTCCTCCTCCTGCCTCCCTGCCCCCGCGCGCGCTGGGGGCCGCCAAGGCGCGGGCTCTCCCAGAGGCCCTCCCTCGCCCTGACGGCGTCGAGCGCCGGCCCGGCACCCGGCTCCAGCAGCAGGGAGAGGGCCACCTGACGCGCGCCGCCGGGCACACGGCTTGACCAGCCTCGAACTGATCCCTATCCCTGAGATGGGCGAGCAAACAGCGAGGACAATCTCAGGGATAGGCCCTCAGGAACTGAGGGAATCCTTAAGATCGGCATCGAGGTGAGGTGATGTCAAACATAGGGATGTGGATATGTTTCAAACTGGTAACGGCTTGCGCCACGGGTCTGGTCTGACCGGTGGCGCGCGCCGCCCCCCGAGGCAGCTCCAACAGCAGGACGGTGCGCCACTTGCCAGAAGCCGTGGGCGGGAGGTGGGGCCTGCAGGCTGAGTCTCGTGTGCGTTCCCAGCGCGACCCAGGTATCCTGGGTATGATGCTGGATGGCATGCGCACGGAAGCCAACCTGCTGCGCAGCAAGGCGCATCATACCGCACAGTCGAAGGGGATGGTGCTGCAGTGATGCGCGGCGTTCAAGAGCTGACTACAGCGTAACACGACATGTCGTATCGAAATATACTACACCATAATGGGTCATAACTCGGCGCTCCGTCACATGATTTAGCATAGCACGTTACCGTAGCGACCAACCCGCATGATACACATTACTAGCATGGCAAAGTGTGGCCGATTATACCGTAGCATGTCGTGGCACCACGGCGTCAGCCTTGCGTAGCGTAGCGTAGCCCATTATATAACATAACAGTGTGACACTTCGCGTGACATAGAGTACAAGTACAAGTACGTCCCGCTGCAGCGCAATGCATGCCATCGCGTAGCATGGCATGACAACTCATCCCTGCGCAGTGTGCCGTGCCATCGCATACATTGTCTTGCATGCGCTCACATAACTAGTATCTCATGTCATATAAAGGAGTAGCAATGCAGTGCGGATACAACTACTATCACGAAATCGCGTTATGGGCACTACACATTACAGTCATTAACGAAGCGTGATATACCAGACCACCCTGGCGTTTCAATGCGTAGCATCCACCAACGTCGCATACGATCGTGTTGCATGCCAGCGCACATGTGGCACAGAACATGTGATGTCATATCAAAGCAGCAAACGTACAGTTGCAAGACAACGCTACGCAAACATGCAGTTGTCGCTTCGGCCTGCCCAAACATGTGCTGGACATTATACAGACTGGTGCTTTGAGGTGCGGGGCTGTGGTGTGACGTCTTCTTCGAGGCCGATGGCGTCAGGGATCGCAAGGTTGCCCGCTGTCACCGCTCTTATTCGTAATGACGATGACAATCAGTAGCGAACAAGCGGCTTCGCAGCTTAGATCGAGAATCATGGGAACAAGAGTCCCTCTCTGTTTTGCTTTACGCTGATGGCGAATTGATCTTGAGAAGATCAAAGCGGGCAATAGAAGCACTATTTCTGGCAGTGCTACGTGCTGGAAGATCATATGGCATGGAGCTGCTCCCAGACAAGTTTCAACTCTTGAAAATACGGTGCGAAAACAATGTTCGAAACGTGAAGATACCAGCGCAGCCAGATACGGCCTACCTCGGCGCTCTTACCTCTAACACGGGAGACGCAAACAAGGTGGGCGCGGCGCGGGCCGACTTCGATAAACTTTCAGAGATATTGGGACACTCGGGTTTGAGCTGGCACAGAAAGGTTGACATATACAAGACCGTTGTTCTCAGCAGATTGACATTCTGGTTTGTCTTCGTTGTGGCTCGGTGCTGCCGGGCGTAGGCGATTGGATGGTTTACATTGCCGGTGCCTCCGTTCCATCTGGGGGATCGATCCCGCCTTCATCGCAAGAGTGAGCCACGTTACAGTTCTTCGCGAGACGAGGCAGGCCCCTCTGACGGACGCCGTGGCAAGGCAGGATCTCCTTTTGCTGTGAAAGGCAGCAAGGGCACCAGAAGGGAGTCTGCTGAGAGAAGCCACGTGCTGTCCGAAGTCTTTCCAGCCAGCTTCTGAGGGGTACGTGAGGAAGAGTAGGTAGACCGCAGGTGCTGCGCATGGCGAACGTGGCAGCAAACGGCATGGCACATGCAATCTCACTTCTGACGAATGATACCTTGTGGCGGCATGTTGCGCGCACGGCACACTTGCAGCTGCAGTCCAGAATGACTTGATTGACATTTTCCCACATGATTACGCATGCGTGTCCTACGCACCTCCAGGTGCATTACCTCTTGCTCGCTTGCAACGCATCCACGTCACACGACAACCAAGATCAACTCTGCACTGGGCGACCCCCAAAAAGGATCTGAACGACACCGAAGACTCGGGGCAAAGACCACCGTACCAAGACGCCGGGCGCGCCGGAACCCCAAGCGAATCCCAAGGTCCTTGTGCGCCGCTAGAATATGTCCACATCCACTGCCGCGGGGCCGTCCTCCACGGACTCGGGGAGCGGTGGAGATGGAGATGTGCCTGCCCGTGCGGGCGGGCAGATGTTCACATCCACCACTCCTCGAGATCCCAGGGCACGACTCTGAAGCAGCGGATCTGGGCATATCTTGGCCGTGTACCCTCGTCTTTCGGCGGTGGACAAGCCTCCCTGTAGCAAACCAACCTCCCCTTAGTGAAAACGGCCTGGGACACCGAAACCGACGGACCTGGACCCGCAAAAATGACGGCCGCGACGCCCTCTCGCGAACCGAAAACGGCCAATTCGCTAATCGACGTGTCAGGGTTGGAGGTCTATCAACCTCCGAATCTTTGGGAATCTTTGGGGGGGGGGCGAGGAGCCGTTCCGCCGCGCAACGCAGCGCGCCGAGCCGCGGCCGAAGGGCACCATCCCCCCGCGCAGGCAGACGCCCTGCAGGTTTGCATTCGCCCCCCAGCGGCGCACACGCAGCGCGAATCCGCGCAGGCTGCCGTCGCACAGCCCAGGAGAGTACATCGTTAGGTCGGGCCTGTCCTCCTACAGGCGGGTTTGGGAGGAAGAATGAACAACAATCAAACGAATTCAAAAAGAATCAGGAAACAGTCGGAAACAAACGTCCCCAGGCTATGTTTTGGCTATTGTTGTCTATTTCTCCTGTAGGGGGACATGCCCCACCTCAGAGTATCGGAGCAAGGGCGACTCGAGTGATGAGCGAGCGAACGCCAGGGTCGTGCGCGCTCCTTGGGGGAGCCCGCCCGTACCCATTCAGGGCATGGCGTGGAGGCCGTGGCCTCAAGAACTTGATACGTAGGCGGACTCACGTGAGAACCACCACTCGAGTGACAACCACCACTCGAGTGGTGACTGAGCCGCATCGTTTCCCTCAGGCTGCCTGCGTGGCCCGAGGGCGAACGGATAGAACATGTGGCTACATCCGGAGTCAAAGTGCGCCCTGCTTCAACGCCCCGAGCTTCAGCTCCTCCTCTCTTCATCCTCTTGAGACCTCCTCGCCCGTCTTACTCATCCTCTCGGTGCTGCTGCCCCACTCGTTTATTACCTTCCCTCTTCCTCCTCCTCCCTTCCTCCCTCCCTCCCTCTCTCCCTCCCTCCCTCCCTCCTCCTCCTCCTCGTCCTCCTCCTCCTCCTCCTCGTCTTCCTCCTCCTCCTCCTCCTCCTCCTCCTCCTCCTCTCATTCCTTCTCCTCGCCGCTCCTCCTCCCCGGGAGGCGACGAAGATGGATAGACGATGTGGACGCACGCAAAAGAGGAGACGGAGGCGAAGGAGAGGCAGGCGGAGCGTGACGTGGGGGCGGGGGGGGGGGGGGCAGGAGGAGCCGAGGAGGGGCCGAGGAGGAGAGGCAGGCCTGCCTCACAGCCCCCCCTGGGACGCCAGCGGTCCGGAGGCTTGCTGCACCCGGCCGGGCCTGGTGCACGCCAGCGTCGTCCGCCTCGGCGGGGCGCCGGGAAAACCCTCGGGGGGGCGGGCCTGGCCGCCAGGGCCCGTCGTCGTCGCCAACCTCCGAGAGGAGGGGGTTTCGCAGGAGGGAGAGAGGAGGAAGGATGATGAGTGAAGTTGAGGATATGGTGAGGGCATTGAATGAGGAGCCATTGGATAGGGGAGCCAGGGTCTGGAGGCATTGAATAAGGATAAGGAGCCATTGGATAGGGAAGCCAGGGTCTGGATGGGCCAAGGATGTCACCGCCGCCCTCATCAGATAAGGAATCCTCCAGGGTCAGCAGCCTCTTGGGCACATTCCTTGACCAACGCCCCCAAAGTAGGGGCTTCAAGCGGACCGCGAAGCCCCGAAGAGTTCTGCAGGGTCCTCGCGGCTCCTCATCTTCCGCTCACGTTTCTGCCCCTGCGGCTGCCTTCCACGCTGGACCGACGTGAGTCAGCGAAACTTCTTGCGTCTGCCTGCTGCACATCGCCCCCCTCCCTCCTCATGTGTTCAACTTGCCGCTGCGGCTCAGGGTATCCCACGCCCGAGGTTCTGAGGCTCGAGGAGTCCACCTGCTACACTCCACCGGCTCCATCTCCTCGCCTTCCGCCTGCCCCCTTGCTCGTCGTCCTCCCTGCCCCCCTCATGCCAAAGAGCCGCATGGTCTCCGAGCTGGCTTGATCCCCAAACATTCCCCCTGCCATTCCAGACCGGAACGGTCCGCACCAGCACGCTGCAGACAGCGAGGTCCTAAAAGGCCCTGGTAGGGGGACAGCCGAGGTTGGGTGGACGCGGGCGTGTCACGCCTGGGGGCCGCGTGAATATCGGATGCCTCACGAGGCGCGGGGGCGTGGGTCGAGCATGTTCTCTTCTGGGCCTCCAGCCGATTCTCTGCTGCAGGCGACTTGCGCCATGGACCTCCGGTTGTTGCCGAGACCGCTGGTCGGGTGTTGCTAGAAGTGCCCCCAGCCCACGGTGCCCCCAGGATCGCTAAGAGTAGAGGGCTCCTGGATGGGGCCCTAGTAGATGGGGTCGAAGGATCGCGCCGCATCTCCATTGCATCGCAGATGCATCGGCGATGCATCGCCGACGCCGGCGTGGGGAAGCACGGTCTCCACATCGAGCTGCAGCGTCGATGCATCGGCGATGCAGCGCGATCCCCTGACCCCATCTACCCGCGCCCCACTCAGGAGGCCCAGGAAGAAAGCCCCCACGGCCCCCAAACCACCCCTCACAAGGCGCAGAGGGCTGCGGGGGAGCAAAGACCTGGGGACACCTCCGGCAAGAGGCACTTCCAGCAACACCCAAGCTGGTGCCTCGCCTGCTCTACATGGAGGCTCGGGGAGGCTCTGCCACCGGTCGGAGCAGACTCAACACCTGCGTGCTAGGCTGTCCATCTGCTTTCCCAGGATTTGAGCAGGGACCGACCGTCCCGGCATTCCCAGAGTCCTACCACGCAATGTTCTTAGAACCCAGAACTGTTCTAAGAACAAAACAAATATTCTTAGAACATAAACCCGATGTGAAGAAACAAGACAGTCCCAGCCAGAATTCTTCTCTAAGAACATGTCGTGGGAACCACAAGGAAGCTCTTGGAACACTGTTTGGCAGGGCTATTAGGCGAGCCAGGACGCTTCGCCACTGCTTGCAGGAGCCCCGCCCTCCGGAGCCACGGCCTCGCGCGAGCGTCGGCCGCCCTGCCCTGACCTCCCCATTCCCTTGCCTCGGGGGCGCCGTGGGGCGCGCTCGCCCGCAGCGGCAGCTCCCCTCTCCTCCCGCCCCTCCCCCGTGCGAGGGCCGCCACTGCAAAGCACTGCACGCCGTTCGTTCCTCATCGCGCTCATTGCGAATCCTGCTCGTTTCTACTTCTTCCTGGCCCCCTATAGTGGCCAGGAAGAGGCCCAGGAGTGAAGAATCAGAAATGAAGAGATCCTGGCCCCCCCCCCCCAAAAAAAAAACAATGAACCTTCGAAGACTTAGAACTGGACAAGGTGTATCCACACACATTTGCTCTTGCTCCTCGAGAAGTTGGACGCTCCCCTCGGGAACTCCCGCTGCCCACGACGCACCGCTCTCCGCATGCCGAGAGGCCTGCGACCGTGGGCGGCCACCCGCGGGCAGCCCGACGGATGGCATCGTGTCACCGACCCCGATCCCCGTACCCATCCCTAGGGGGCCAGATGCGAACCCTACCCCTACCCCCCCACGATTTCTGAGGGGGAGGGTGGGGTTCACTTCGCTCGGGAGCTCCCCAACGACGTGAACCCCACCCTCCCCCTAAGAGATCGTGGGAGGTAGGGGTAGGGTTCACATCTGGCCCTCTAATCCCCATCCAGACCCCCAGCATCCTGGCACCCCAGTTGGGGATCTCCCCCTCGAAGCCCGGAGGACACGGACTATGTCTCCATCTAGGGGGGTGAATGGGCCAGTGGGGCTCGGGCCACGCCCATGGGGATAGGGATCGGTTAAACGATGCCCATACCGCGGAAACGTCTGCGCGCGGCGCCGCCACTGCGCGCGCCAGCTTAAACGACTTCAGTCGCGCGGCACCCGCAATGGTGGGCCCAGTCTCCACCAACACTACCATAGGTAGGACGAGGGATGAGGGAGGATGGGGACCTCCTCCTCCTCCTCCTCCTCCTCCGTCTCCTCCTCCTCCTCCTCCTCCTCCTCCTCCTCCTCCTCCTCCTCCTCCTCCTCCTCCTCCCTCCTCCTCCCCCTCCTCCCCCTCCTCCGCGCGCGGCGTCGCCACTAGGCGCGCCAGCTTAAACGACTTTAGACGAGCGGCACCCGCAATGCTTCGGAAGAAAATCTTCTGAGCGTACCCCGCGGTCAGCAGCTAGCCGCGCGGGCACACGCTGAATCTTTCGCGCAACACCGAGCGCAGAGACGATCGCTCTCCCAAATCGCGGCATGGCGACGGCGCCCATCGAGAAGTGATGGTGCTTGCAACATCGAACGCACATCTTGAAGCGAGCACAGAGTAACCACCCTGGAAAACGCAGTAGCCGCACGAAGGTGTAGCAGAGCATTCTTCTGCGCCCGGTTCGGAAACCTGGCCCTGTTCGAGCGGACTTGCGCAGACAACACAGGGGGGCCAGGCGGGCGCCCTGGCGCCCGCCCCCCCGTCCGCAACGGGAGCTGGCACCCTAGTTGGAAGGAGCCCCCTGGGCACAACTCCGACTACTGTCAAGAGCGCGCCCTCGCCTGAGCCCCTCGGGCCTGCACATCTGCGACCGGATCGCATGCAAGTTTTTCGACTCGTGGCGCAGCTGCCCGCCGCCTCCACGATGCCACGCGACGCCTTGGCACAGCGCTGGACTGCGACGCGTGCGCCCCAGATCGGTCGAGAGCGTGCTCGGCGCGCGCGGCGAGGGCCGACGAACACGGAGACGGAGCAGATACATCGGATGAGCAACGGTGCGGAGGGAGAGGGAAGCTGCGTCGCCGCACCGCTTCTTCTCGACGAGCCTAAAAGGACGAGGCCGACTCCACTGCAAACCCACGGCAGGTCCAGCTTCCCGCGACCCAAGCAGACGGGGCTGGCACCGCGGCAAACCCCACGGCAAACCCACCGCGCCCGAGGCGGCGTTTGCCCCGGTGCCCGCGGCGCCCTCTCCACGACAGAAGGCTGCGCGTGGAACAGACGGCGCGGCGCCATGTTTACAGTGGGCAAGGGACACGGTGTAAAGCGAATGGACTAGTGCCAGCTAATTGTCGTCAGCTGTAGCTCGCATACAGCCGCTGTTAGCCAGCCTGTAGCCAGTGGCCCGCAATTGAACATCAGTGGTCGCACTCCCTCGGGGGTGATTCGGCTGCCAGTGGACACTTGTGGATATCATGGATTGTAGCGGTGTTGAGGAACTGTTTCGCTGCATTCCTGCGTCGTGCTCACCTTCTCTCGTTTCGGCCTTCCGCGGCTAACGAGGATGGGGTAGAAATAGATAGTCAAGTCCGCCGACCCTGTCGGCGTGTGGAATGGGTTGTTCTTCTCGTCCGTGCCTCCTTCCCTTTCCCACCTTCTCCGTCTCCGTCTCCTTCTCGTTCGTCTCCCCCTCCTCCTCCTCCTCCTCCTCCTCCTCCTCCTCCTCCTCCTCCTTCATCTCTTCCTCCTGCGTGAAGTAAATTGACTCGAAGGGTTTCCCCTTCTCTTTGTTCCCTTCCCCGGCCGGGGGGGGGGGTCCTGGTGGAAGCCCGGTGGGGGTCCTGGGGGGGTCCCAGAGGGGGGTCCTCGGGGGGGGGTCCCGGACCTCCCTCCTCCTCCTCCTCCTCCTCCTCCTCCTCCTCCTCTCCTCCTCCTCCCTCCTCCTGAGCGTCTTTTGCCACCTTCTCCATCTCCTTTTCGTTTGTCTCCCCTCGTCCTCCTCCTCCCCTCCTCCTCTCCTCCTCCTCCTCCTCCTCCTCTCCTCCTCCTCCTCCTCCCCCTCCTCCTCCTCCCTCCTCCTCCTCCTTCCTCCTCCTCTCCTCCTCCTCCTCTTCCTCCTCCTCCTCCTCCTCCTCCTCCTCCTCCTCCTCCTCCTCCACCTCCTCCTCCTCCTCACACACTTCCTCCGCCTACCCTGTCACGTTGTCCTTTAGCTCCTTCCTGTGATCACACATCCCGTCGCTATCGACGGCCAAACCCTTCAGGGTCGGCGGCACCGGCCGTAAGGCCTTCACAATCCATGATCAGACAAGCGAGTAGATGCGCGTCTTCCGTATACTATCCAGCATGGGTAGAGGCATCGGGAAATCACAAATGCCAGAAGAGGTTCAGACACGAACGCCCAAATAGCAAAGCCAAGTCACAGGGTTTGGGCCACGTGCCAC
>CAUYUJ010005947.1:52500-100000 GCA_963575745.1 Prorocentrum cordatum
CAAATATTGCCCCCCCATCCGCGTCCAATGTTTTCTGCGCACAGGCTCTGCGCGAACTGGCTGCTCAGATGCTTGATTCTTACCGTGCGGCCGTGACATGCTTTTCAAGAGCGGTGCCCTCGCGACAGCGTGGGCCCAATTTCTCGGATCGGCGCTGTGCCCCCGTCGTTCAGAAGGGCGCTCCCGCCCCAGCGTGCGCCACTCTTCCGGCTCTCACAGGCCTCGCAGGTCCCACGGGCCTCGCAGTTCCCGGAGGCCCCACAGGCTCTGCAGCTCTCGCAGCAACGAGGACCCACGAGTGACGCAGCTCGCCCCACAGGCCCCGCAGGCACCACCTGTCCGACAGGGTCCACAGATCTCACGGGCCCCACAGGTGTCGAAAGTCTCGCATGTCCCACAGGTGCCGCTGGTGCGACAGGCACCGCATGCCCCACAAGTCCCAGAGGTGGTGCATGTCTCACAGGTTCCAAAGATGTCCCCCAGGTCCCACAGGTCCCGCAGGTCCCGCCTGTGCCGCAGGTCCCACAGATCTCGCAGGTCTCACAGGTCACTCTGTTCCCACAGGTCCCACAGGTTCCGAAGGTCCCACATCATGTCCCGCAGGTGTCGCAGGACTCATAAGCCCCGCAGGCCACAGAGGTCTTCCAGGTAGCACAGGGTCCACAGTTTTCATTTCCCCACTGTGCGTCACACGATGGCATCGTTTGTGGAGTTTCAGGTCGGCTATTGCACGCGTCCGCGGACAACAAAAAGAATCAGCGCAATGGAATGGGTTGGGAGGGAGGGGTAGAATGTCAGATGTGGCGCGAGCGCACCGAGCTCGTCATCCTCCCCCTCTCCCTTTTTCTTCCTGTGGCCAAGCTCTGGGCGTCGGAGAGTGGCGCCTGCGGCCAAACCAGAAGCGAACGGGTGCACTCCTCTGCACGGGTGCCCTGCGCAGCCAGCCGCGGGATGGGCGGATGGCAGTGATCGGGGCACGACCAACAGGAACATGTCAGGTTGTCTGGCTTCCACCTCCAGCTCAAATTCCGGCGCAAGCCGCTCCTCCTGATCCGGCTCGCGCTCCTCTTCCCCCGTCTCCCCCCCCCCCCCCCACCCCCCCCCCCCCCCCCTGCTGCACCTCCTCCTCCTCCTCCTCCTCCTCATCATCATCATCGTCATCATCATCATCATCATCATCATCATCATCATCATCACCATCATCACCATCATCTTCATCATCTTCAGCATCATCATCATCATCATCATCATCAGCATCATCATCATCATCGTTATCAGCAGCATCATCATCATCATCATCAGCATGATCATCATCATCACGATCATCATCATCATCAGCATCATCATCATCATCATTATCATCGTCATCATCATCATCAACATCAACATCCTCATCATCATCGCCATCATCATCAGCATCATCATCACGATCACCATCACCATCACCATCACCATCACCATCACCATCACCATCATCAGCATCATCATCATCATCACCATCATCATCATCATCAGCATCATCGTCATTCTCCCTGCCACTTGCTCTCGTGATCCTCCTCCCGCCTCCTGCTGCACCGCTGCCACCCCTCCCGATCCTGCTCCTGGTCGTGCTCCCCCCCCTCCCTCCTAACTCCTGCTCCACATGCTCCTCTCTGGGGTGACCGCAAGGTACCAATACCGCTACGCTGCCGACCTCTCTGGGGGCGCGTTCTGACCAGGATTTCGAGGCGAATCCAGCAGTGGCGACGAGGGCCTCCCAGGAGGCCGAGAAAGGGGACCAAGGGGCGAAGGGTAGAGGTATGGGTACCTATTCGTCCTCTGACTCTTCATCCCTCCGCATCCCCCCCCCTCCTCGGCCAAACGCCCTGCGAAACATCGGAACCAGGAACCCCATAGTTTTAGGTCGGGCGTGTCCTCCTACAGGCGGGTTTTGGACGACGGATGCAGAAGATGGCCCCAAAAACGTTCAAAAATGCTCAAACTGACTCACAGAGTTGACCCCGACTAGATGGTCTGACTAGTCTTGAGTGTTGGCCTCCTGTAGAGGGACAGGCCCGACTGAACCGTAGTGGAGCCGCCATGGGGGGCCGGCTGCCCGTGCCCGGCCGCGGCGCAGGGGCGCAGGGCGAGGCGTTGCCCGCAGGCCAGGGAGAGAGCGCACAGGCGGGCGGTTTGGGCGGGGGCGCAGGGGCGCATGGCGAGGCGCTGCCCGCAGGCCAGGGAGAGAGCGCACGGGCGGGCGGCTTGGGCGGGCGAGGAGGAGGAGGAGGAGGAGGAGGAGGAGGAGGAGGAGGAGGAGGCGGAGGAGGAGGAGAAGGAGGAGGTGGCGGAGGAGGGGGAGGGGGGGAGGGAGGAGGAGGGGAAGGGGGGAAGAAGAGGGGAGAAGGAGGAGGGGTAGGAGAAGGAGGAGGAGGAGGGAGGAGGAGAGGGGGGGTGGAGGAGGAGGAGGAGGAGGATGAGGGAGGAGGAGGAGAAGTAGCAGGGGGGAGGGGAGGAGGAGGAGGAGGAGGAGGAGGAGGAGGAGGAGGAGGAGGAGGCAGGAGGAGAGGAGGAGGGGAGGAGGAGGTGGAGGAGGAGGAGGAGGAGGAGGAGGAGAGAAGGGGCCCTCCTCCTCGGAAGGGGAGGTGGGGGGGGAGGGGAGAAGGAGGAGAGCCGAGGAGGAGGGGCGCCGGAGGAGGAGGAGGGGTGAGGAGGGTCCCTGGCCGGGGCGCCGCCCCCCCCTTCCCTGCTGGAGGAGGAGGGAGGAGGGGGGAGGAGGAGAGGAGGAGGCGGAGGAGGACGAGGAGGAGGAGGAGATGATGATGATGATGATGATGATGATGATGATGATGATGATGATGATGATGATGATGATGATGATGATGATGATGATGATGATGATGATTGCTGATGATGAGGATGATGATGATTCTCCCGCTCGCGCGCTAGCGAGCTGTCTCCGAGCGCGGCCGCGGCGTGCGCGCGCGGGGCGGCCCAAAATGGGCAGGCCCGTCCCGCGCGCTCAAGCCGGGGCGCCGCGCGTCAGACGGTGGAGTCCGTCTGGTCGCCGATGTCGGCGAGGCAGCGCCCGTCAGCCTTAGAGTGGGAGAGGAGGGAGGGGGGCAGAGAAGCTGCGGAGACAGCAGGAGCTTGCTCACAGAGAATAGAAGAAGCATTCTCCCGCTCGCGCGCTAGCGAGCTGTCTCCGAGCGCGGCCGCGGCGTGCGCGCGCGGGGCGGCCCAAAATGGGCAGGCCCGTCCCGCGCGCTCAAGCCGGGGCGCCGCGCGTCAGACGGTGGAGTCCGTCTGGTCGCCGATGTCGGCGAGGCAGCCATACCCGTGCTCAAGGACCTTGCGAAGTGACAAGGTTTTGGCGGGCGGCCGCAAGCAGGGCAGGCCAAGCGGCGGGGCCGACTTGGAGGAACGAAGCGACAAGGCGGTCGCTGGCGGTGGCGAAGAGCAAGATACGAGCCCGTGCGTGCTCGGGCAGCGCAGCAAGAACTGTGGAGGCGGCGGCGGCTTGCAGGTAGCGCTCGGCACTGGAAGCTTGACGCCAACGCCCTCGCCAGAAGACGCGGGGGACGTCTTCCGTAGCGATATAGAAGTCTGTTGCGCCAGAGCCCCGCAGACAAGCGGGCGTCAGGTTGAGCCCCTGACCTGCTTTGGCAAGAGGGACGCCCAGAGCCAAAAGCAGATGATTCCACCGAGTACGGAAGCCGCTCGCGCCGAAGGGGGCGAGAGGATCGGTGGAAGCCAACCTCCCAAACACTTGATTCAATACCTTCACCGTGCCCCGATCGGAGCAGCGAGCATGTTGCGTCGGGTACGTTCTTCTGGTCTTTGGAACAAGAATCGAAAGAAAAGCATCCCCTTCAACTTCGAGACGGTCGCATGGAAGCGACAGGTCACAGCGGCGTGACGCCAGCAGTTCGCCAGGCCTGAGGAACATCGTGAAGCCCATGAGCAGCAGGGCCGCCATCACCGGCCAGTCCCAGGCGAGACAGAGCCCGACCATGGCGCGCAGCAGCGCGCGTGGCAAGGGGGGACGGAGCTTTGGCGGCTCCGCAAGCTTCCATTGTTTCGCTACGTCCCAAGCTTCTGTCAGAAAGGCCTTCCAATGCGGATGGGCGCTTTGGATTCCCAAGATGGCATGGACCAAAATATAATGAGGGAAACCTGCATCATGAAGCCACACGCCGAAGGTCGCGAGGAAACGGGCGAGAAGTATCCCGCTTCGGTAAAGTGTGGCGGGTGGCACGCCAGTGTGTTCTGCTAACCACAGCTCGAAGGCATCAATCGATCTCGAGCGACGGTCGAGATACGCGGAGGTGAGGTGAGAATCGCGCACGAAGGGAGTGCGCGGAGGGCGAGCGGGCGCGGACGGCGCAGCCCGACTAAGCCCTTGGCCTGCGGTCGGCGCCGCGGCTCCCAGAGAGATGCAGAGGCCGCAGACGCACCACAGGATGAGCGCAGGGCGGCCAGGGCTTGGAGAGCTGATCAGCGTGGCGGCCCTCCTGCGCCTGGACGCGTAGAAGGGCGGAACGAGGGCGTCCCGCCCGTCGGTCTCGAACCCCGACGCCTCCGCCAGCATCGCCCGCGCCGAGCTGAAGGATCCGCCCATGTTACGGTAGGCACGGCGAGCCCCTGCTTCGATCTCGGCTGGCAGAGCGCCCCCTCCCTCGAGGGTCGCCCAGTCAAAAGGCGGGCGCGGCTCGGCACGCGCAGCCGCGGCTGCTTCGGCGAGCTCGGAACGAGCTGCCGAGGACGTGAAGCCCGAATGATGTGGAACGGGCACCACCTCCGCGAAGGCGTCGAGGATCTCGGACGGAGGGGAGTGGGATCCCCACAGCGCTGCTGGGATGGCGCCGTGACTGTCCTGCACATGGTACAGAAGGTCGAAAAGGCAGGCCAATTTGCCCGCGCGCCGCCGCTGCTCGATCTTTGAGCCGAGCCCGATGCCACGGATGGCGCCCGCCCCCATGGCTTGGAGGTCAGCATGCGCGGGGATAGCCTCGGGCTCGACGACGGCCACGTAAGGATGCAACCACGAGGCCTCGTCGATCGGCTCGGCGCCGCCTGTCTGAAACAGGCGCTTGTAGGCGTGCAAGGCCCGCAGGAGGCAGTGCAAGTCATCCTTGCCCTCGGGCTCGGCGGCCCCTGCGGGTGCGAAAGACCTCAGCCACGACGCCGCGCTCTGGAAGGCAGCTTGCCAGGCGGGTCCCCACCTCACCACAGTGATCTTCTCACCGCCGATATTGAGGCGCCACGCTAGGGCGCTGGCGGCCCCTGGAGGCAAGGGCTGCTCAGCGGCCGCAGAGGCCGTGCGCCGCGCTGCGAAGGCTGCAGCCGCGGCGCTTCCAGCGTCACCGCTGTGAGAGCCGCTGAGATGCAGCTCGGGCTCTGAAGCTCGGCCAAGCGCGAAGCCACTCGAAGACCCCCCTTCCTCGGCGGCACGCCCTCCTCCCTGCGGGGCCGCAACAGCATCGCTGGAAGAGCGCATGCCTACCGAAGTCGGAGGGGCCTGAGCAGCGGAGTCCGCGCGGGAGCTGCCTGCGAAGGCGACGTCCGAGCTCGCACCATGGCGGGGCGTGGCTGGCTGCTGCGAAGTGGCGGGGCTCGGGCGACGCTTCGGAGCGACTCGAGGGGAGCGCACCTCGCGACGCCCAGGCGACGTCGCCTGACGCGAAGGCGCACGAGAGGAGTCGCGCGCGTTCGCTCGACTAAGCCCCTGGCCGGCGGCCGACCCGCGGGATCGCGACGCCGCACGCCCACCAGAGTGGTGACGGGGTGGTGGCGGCGGCGGGGGGACGGGCCGCGGCGTCTCGGAGCCTGCGCGCGTGCCGCGGCCCCGAGAGCGGCTGCGAGCCGCGGCGTGAGCGGCGGGCGGAGAGGCCTCCGCGCGGCGAGGGAAGGCCGCCTGCAAGCGGAGGAGGACCTCGGGGTTCAGGCCCGCCACGACGCGCTCGAGGTCCACCGAGGAGTCAGCGAGGGCACTCAGCACGACGTCCTCGAGCTCCGTCGGAGAGTCCTCCTCGCACGCGGGCTCCGCTCTCGAGCGGCTGCGGGCGCTCGCGGGCGGAGACCCGTCAGGAGTGTGCGGGCCCTCCGATGCCTCCCCCGCCGGCGGCCCCGAAGGCTCCTCAGGCGAGATCGAGCCGTCGATGGGAGGCGAGGAGCAGCCTCCCGAGGGAGAGGTGTGATCAGTCCCGTACGGGTTCGGAGACCGCGTGCGGCTGCGGGCAGGGCTGCGGCTCCGCGGTGGAGGGCCCACTCCCGCGGCGGAGCTGGGGCGTGCCGCGCCTGCCCAGCGGCGCGCATTAGCAGTGCGACGCGCCCTGCGGCCCGGCGTCGTGGCGGCCCCCCCCTCAGGGGCGGGGAGCGCCGCCGTCGAAGCTCGCCGCTGCTTCTTGGCGCGCCTGTTGCGCGTGGCGCCCGTGCGCGAGGCGGAGTGCGGCGCGTGACCCCCGCGATTGGGCTGGTCCTCGACAGCTTCGTCCCGCGGGCCCAGGCGGGCGCGGACCGCGCGCCCCTCACGACGGCTGAAGCTGGACGCTGGGTCGTCGGCAGGTCTCGCCAAGGCGCGCGGGTCCACAGCTTCCACCTCGGCCAGGGAGCGCCCAGTGGACGACGCGGGGGCGTCCCCAGCACGAGCGGCACGATCCGCGTTGGCGAGGCCCGTCGAGACCTCAGCGTTGTGCAGGACGGCGCGCAGAGTTTTGCGCCAATCCCGACCCAGCTGGACGGGAGCCGTACGCGGCAAGCCCGCGGCCTCACGACTGGCGGCCTCGCGCAAGCGTCGGAAGTAGGCGCGATCGGCCATCCCTTCCGCGAGCTCGGCACGAGCGACGGCACGCTCGCCTTCGCCGCGTGCAGGAGCCTGCACCGTGCGCCTGGTGGCGTCGGCACGCGCGGTGCGGAGTGCGTCGAGCTCCACGCGGCCGCGCGACACGGCGGAGGCGAGGATGGCATCAGACTCAGCCGCCCGCGTCGCGAGGGCAGACGAAACCCCGCTCCTTGGGAGAGGCGCGCCCGAGGCGGGGAGGGCAGCCCGAGGGGCCAGCTCGGCACTCGCCAGGGCGACCCGCGAAGAGACCGCTTCTTCGAGCGCCTGAAGGGCCATGGTCGACCCAGGAGCCAGCTTGCCCTTGCGGGCGCCCTTCCCTGCCGCTTTTGCCTGGGCGTAGGCGCGAGCGGCAGGACCGTCACCGCCCGTGCTAGGACCAGCGGGCGGCGCGGCGGCCTGCGAGAGGGCCTGGAGCAACACTGACTTGGCGTCACAGAGCTGCTTCCAGTTGAGCGCGCGGGCTGCTCGCTCATCGGCCCCCAAGTGCGCAGGAGTCCTGTCTGGATGGTAGACTAGGGACTGGCGCCTGAAGGCGGCTTCGATGGTGCTGCGCGAGGCCCCGTCCACGACGCCAAGCAGTTGGCGAGAGGCGCTCACCCTGGCCGCTCGCTGGAAGATGCGGGGGGTAGCAGCCGTGGCCCCCTTTGGCGCTTCCCGTGAGCCGACGCGCGACGAGCCCCCCCCGATCGCAGGCGGAGGGGCCGCCGCGGCCTTGGAGCGGAGGGCCAGAGGCGGAGCACGCTTGGCGGCCGGGGGAGCCGAACCAGCGCTGGCGGCGGCAGGGTCGGGGCCGTGCGAGCCGCCCTCCGAGGACGCAGACGCTTTGGGCGTGGCGTCTGCTGTGGATGTGAGAGGCCGGTCGCTGTCAGCGAAGAGCGCGTTGCGAGGCCCGCGACGCTCTCCGCTGGCGAGAGCAGCTTCGCTGCTGCTCTCGGCGGCGCCCGAGGGGTCGAGGGCTTCGCCCTGGGCGCCGTCGCCGGCGGCGTCGGCGGCCATCCCCGCGCCCACCGAGAGGGGGGGGGCGGCCGCCCAACGGTGGCTGAGCAACCCCTCGGGGCCTCGAGCCACAAGCTGCGCAACAAATCGGCCCCAGAGACAAGTAGGGAATGACGAGCGGGAGTCGGCGTACGCGATGCAATCAAAGCGAGTAAATTCTCCTCTCTCTGCTTCCACTAACCAGGCGGGAGGGTCACGAGACGGGGGCCTCACCGCACGGTTGCGCGTGGGATCGTCGGCCCTATGCACGTCCGTGGGCACGTACATGCCTCCCATATATAAACCTCCTCCTATCACATAGGGCAAAGTGGTCGAGAGAACATGAGATAGACCAGGAGAGCTGCTGCGCCCGTGCGCG
The DNA here is from genome assembly GCA_963575745.1 of Prorocentrum cordatum. Taxonomy (NCBI): domain Eukaryota; class Dinophyceae; order Prorocentrales; family Prorocentraceae; genus Prorocentrum; species Prorocentrum cordatum. The sequence goes on from CAUYUJ010005947.1 coordinate 60,678, forward strand.
GTCGCGCCCAAAGCCACTTTTGAATCCAGGAGAACGGGGATACGAGAGTCAGGGAGGCGAACACAACAGTATTTGCACAGACTCTTATACACTGTGGTCTCAAGGATATTGATGTGACGAGGCATGCGAAACTCCCATTTGTACGCGAGCCGAAAGCGCAGCGCCTCTGATAGCTCGGTGACCCAACGCGGCGCGACGGGGGGCTCAATAGACGGGAGCCCCAGGTCGTGATGCAGTTGGGTGAGCTCAGGGCCCAAGGGCACGCCGCGGCTGAGTACGGCGAGGAGGCTCCGATTGTGCAGAATCGTGTGCCACCCCCCGTGCTCCGATCTGCGCCACAGCTCGGCGGAGAGCTGCGGGCTGATAGGAGCGCGGACAACGCCCCCCCAGCCGAGAGACGCGTCCGTACCGAACACCTCGGGGCAAGGCTGCGCCCGAAGGTCGGTTATAGCCGTAAAGGCTAAAAAGGTGCAGGCCAGAAGCTCGTCGCGAACATAAGGGGGCAGGTCGTATTCGATGCCGTCCTCGGTCGCCAGGCGCGACAAGAAGTTGTAGACGTGCGTAAAGATGGCGAGCATCGGGCGGCGATAGAGGAAGACCTGGACCCAGCAGCCCACAAGAGAGGCTAGCAGGGAGCGGGTGGTGATCCCGAGGTAGATTTGGATCAGGGTCAGCCTGCACAAGGCCACCGTCCGCACAAGAGGAGCGCAGACGATGCCTATGCGCCCCTCCACCTCGGCGCCCACCACCACCTTGTGCGTTTCGCCGCGCGCGCGCTTGCCTGGATGCTGTATCAGGCCCACGCGCGGGTAGCCCGCATCACAGGCGGCAAAGACCTCACGATCACGGCGACACGGGTCGTCGGGGCGAGGAGCGGAGCCACGCCACGAGAGCTTCTGAAAACCTGTATGGTCATCAATATTCAGCATCTCGACAAACGGGCCCCGCGGGAAGGGCGAGCGGTGGACAACCTGCTCGTGAGGCCGCAAAGCCCCGAAGCTGTGCAAGACGCCTTCATGCGCAGAGTTGGCAATCTCCACAGCCATGTTGTCGCCCATCGCCAGAGCATTGAGGCAGGGCGCGACATCCACACCTTCAAGCTCGGGGCGCCAGGCTCGAAAGGCCTTGAAGCGAGATGATGGCAGACGAACGCGCAGGGCGTTACGTCTGGCGCGCGCGGGAGGGACGCGGAAAGTGTAGTAAAACTCCCGTAGGTCGTCACAAGAAACTGCCAGCCATTCCCCAGGTGCCAGCCCCAAACGGCACAGCAGGAAACCTTGGCCAAGGCGCTGGGTGCTGGACGAAATTGAAGCACAGCGGCTGTTCACGACCGTGGGGTTCAGGATCAGCCTGTCGAAATCGCTGTCCTTCGGTACCCTGAAAGCTCCACAGGCTTCATCCCAGGCGAGGTCCGAAGCAGGAGTCAGGTACAGGGCGCCACAGGCATCCCACTTCTGGAGTAGGGCCCACAGCTCGGCGCGGTCCATATGGACGCGCGCTCCCTTCTGGCCAGCAGGCCACTCTGATGCCGGTAGCCGCATCACCTCTGGATCGATGAAAGCTTCGCGGACTCGAGCGTCGGAGAGGAAGGGAACGGGATCAAACTCTGGCGAATAATCCCACTTGATGCGAGACGCCCTGACTTTCAAATCGAAGGGCTCGGCCTGGGTGGAGTCCCAAGCCGCCGCAGCCGCCAACGAACCAGGCACAGAAGGAGCGCTGGTCGGGCAGTGCCGCATGGGGGCGGGTACGGAAGAAGAGGAAGTGAAGGAGGCCTCCAAAGCTGCAACATGGGTGGCCAGGCCATGGAGCGAGACCTCAGTGGAGTCGAACTTGGCGAAGGCTCGACCTAAGTCGCTCTTGCCGCCACGGGCGAGGCGAACTGCGATCCGACACAACCGTTCGATACGGGTGCGGACGCCCTCCTGGCAGGGCGAGACCGTGGCGCGGACGCGAGCCTCGGCGGGAGCGAGGCTAGGATGACCCAAGGTGAGCCAATTCAACGCAATAACAGAATACTGCGCGAGCGTCCGCGCCGCGCGCCGCAATCTCCAGCGCTCCCTGCGCCTCGCCGACAAGCCGTCAGGCGGGGGACCAAGAGGTGGAGCAGGCGGGCACGGCCAAGGATCGCGGGGAGGCGGCCCCAAAAAGTACGGGTCGTCCCTGTCCATTGCACGCATAGATGAGCGGGAGAAAGATCCAAGAGAACATCGAGCACCCATCCCAACCTGGGACAGCGCTGCCGCCCAGTGGGTGATATCAATGTTCGCGCCTGGAAACAGGCGCAGCAAGGCAGACAAGTCAGCGACGAATGGCGCGACTTTGGCAAGTGCAGCAGGGGTGCTTGAAGGAGAACAGGCACCAGCAGGGACACCAACCTCAGGAGCTGCAGGCCCCCTGGAGGGCGCGCGCGACTGAGGCAGGCGCCGGCCAAAATGGCCGAAGGGATCCGAGAAGCGGTTCGGAGCAGAGCGAAGGGCGTGGTGGCGGAACGTACTCCTCCCTGCGGGGCCGCAACAGCATCGCTGGAAGAGCGCATTCCTACCCTCACGCCCTCGCTGAGCCCAAACGCGCCTAGCAGCCGCAACAGCGTCGGTGCAGACTGTGTGCGGCGGCGTACCCCGGCCCCGCGAAGGCCCACCCTTCCAGGAGGCGGGCGCCAAAGGCGCCCTCAGTCCTTCTTGGGCACCGCCTTCGGTGCCTTGGACGCACCCTGGGACTTGGAGGGGGGCTTCGAAACCTTGGGCTGCTTGGGCTGATGAGGTGGATGCTTGGGGAGCGCGACGGCGCGCTCGGCGTCGAGACGCGCCCGAAATGCTTGCAGCTCCTTCACGTATTCGCCCTGCGCCGACAGCCAGCGAGGATCCACCAGGGGTGAGAACGGGGTCTGGGCCTCGCGCTCCGTGTGACGACTGGTCACGCGACACGGGGGAGGCTCCAGCCCCGTAAGGAACCAGGCGGCCTCGAGATAGCCGCGGTCCCCCGCCAGCTGGTCGATGAACATGCACTGACACGTCAGTAAAGTCTGGACTCTCTCGGGGTTGCCCTCTTCGCAGGCCCGCCACAGCTCGGCGCTGAGGAAGGCAAAATGCGTCAACAACTCGTGCGTCGTCGGCTGAGCCCCCAAGGGACTGTGCTCCCGAAAATACTGATGCATGGCCATGGGGGTCACGGCGCTGACTTCCACGCCCAGGACACGGGCCAAATTCTCCTTCATCAGTCCTCGCACATCGGGGCCGTGCTGTAGCAGCGCTTGCTGCCACTCGCGCCTCCGAGCAATGCCCCCCATCTGGGCCGATGCGGGCGCGGGGTCGCCCGAGCTCGTGGGCGGAATTTGAGCTGAGTCGCTCAGGGTCCCCAGAAGCGGATGGACGGTTGGGCGATGGCCCCGCCCCTGCTGCAATAGGAGGGACTGGTGCAGGCACTGTAGCATGAGGCTGAAGTCCGTCGGATTGGCCGCATGGGGCGGCTCTGACCCGTCGGCGCCGCCCGCCTCGGCAAAGCCGTCGGCCGCAGCGGGATGGGCTAGCCCAGGTGGCGGCGGGGGGCCCATCGCTCCGAAACCGGACGAAGGGGCCCGAGGGACAGCAAGAGAGCGCGCCTTTTCCCACGCCGAGACCAGCGCGGAGGTCGGACCCTTGGGACGCGCGGAGACCCGCTGTGGGGCCACGGGCGCGTGAGACAGGACGGCCTCGATCCCCGCAGGATCCAGCCCGAGGCGCACCGCTTCGTCGCTGAAAAGCTGAGGCACCTCGGGCCGATCGCTCCGGGCAGCCGGCGCGGGGCCCAGCGGCTCGGGTCTGCCGACCATCGTGGGGCCGCGTGGGCTGCAAGCAAGGCGCGCATTTCGGCAGCTACTTCGGCACGGGTCATAGGAGCCCCGTCGTCCAGAGACGCCGCAGGGGCACCAGGAGCGATCGGAGCGGGACCCGCAACCCGTGGCGGCGCGGCGGTGCCCGCGCGCTTCGCGGGCGGGCCGCGCGGCGCTCCAGCGTCCGCGGGAGATCGCGCACTTGGGGCCGTGCGGTCGGCTTCCCCGTCGGCCGCGAACCCCTCGGGTTCCTCCATCTCGTCGGCAGAGTGATAGGGAGTAGCCCGATCGGCCCCTGGGAGCGGCTCTTCTCCTGCAGTAGGCGGGGCGCCGTGCAAGCGTGCGTAGCCCTCGCGAAGCACCCGAACCCCCGAAGGATGTGGCCAATAGACGCGGCCCCGCACCTCGGCGAAGGGAACGATGACTGCGTCCTCCCCGACCTCTAGAGGGTAAAGCGACTCGAGCTCGAGCTCTGCAACCTCGATGTCTACGACGAGGACGGATGCAGTAGTGGCGAGCGGCCGTGAAGCGGCCCCCTGGAGCTGGACGTCCACTAGCTGGAAAGGGCCTATCATTCCTGCAAAGCCATCCGCCTCGGCAGCCACGAGCTCCGCCGTAGAGCGAAAGGCGCCAGGCAGGGCCAGAAGGATGCCCCCTTCTCGAGACGCGAGGGGGATAGCTGCCCAGCTGGTGTCGCCGTCGTCTAGGCGCCATCGTGCGTAATCGCGAGCCGTGGGAGCCGCGAATGGGTAGAGCTCGGGCCATAGAGGCCCTCCGCCAACTGGTGGCAGCTCAGCCATCAATGGGCGCTGTCGTGGGAACTGCCGCCCGAATGCTGGGCGCCTGCCCGCTCGAGCGCTCGAGGCCGAGGCGGAACCCCGTAAGCCAGCGCTCGCGCCGCACGGCGGTCCTGCTCAGGGGAAGCAGGAACCGCACCGCGCGGCCAGGCGGAGGCCCTGAGCCTCCGCCACACGTACGGGCCCAGCAGCCCGAAGCAGCAGCCTGCGCAGGCGCTGCACGCGGCCGTCACCCAAAGGAGGGCGACGACCGTGCTGAGCAGCCAGGGAGAGACCCCGCCGCTCAGATCCACCGCCAGCCCGAGGCAGACGGTGGGGCAGGCGGAACCCGCCGAAGGGAGGGGGCAGTAAGCCCCCTCACCCTCGGACGAGTCCGCCTGCTGGATGGACCAGGCAGGCGCAGGAGGCCCTTGGTCCTGAAGCACAGAGAGGGGGGCAGACACGAGCCGCTCGTAGAGCGCGGCCCGCAGCCCCCTGAAGAAGATCTCCCCAGCGCCCCCGAGAGCCGCTTGTGCGACCGCCTGCATAAGGCGTCCGCACGCGCGGCCGACGGGGGGGCACTTGGGCAGAGAAGCTGCGGAGACAGCAGGAGCTTGCTCACAGAGAATAGAAGAAGCATGATGATGATGAGGATGATGATGATGATTAGTATGATGATGATGCTGCTGCTCATGATGATGATGAGGATGATAATGATACTGAGGATGATGATGTTGATGATGATGATGGTGAGGACGAGGGTGAGGATGTGGATGATGATGAGGAGAAGGATGCTGATGCTGAAGATGTTGCTGATGATTATGATGAGGAGGATGGCGATGATGAGGATGATGACGGTGACGTTGACGATGACCATGATGATGCTGCTGCTGATGATGACGGTGATGATGATGCTGCTGATGATGATGATGATGATTGGGACTGAGAGGCTGATCGTGATGATGATCAGAGAGGCCGAAAGCAGGAGCAGGTGTAATTGTGCATTCGTTACCACTGTACTTCTCTGACTGCTCCATGTTGCAATTCCTCTATAGTGATGAAGCGTGGCAACGTCTGTGCTGCGTGTTTCTCCCGGATGATGAACCACTGGAATGTGGGCATTGACAGGCGTTTTTCTCCGCCTCCACCGCCGCTGCTGCCCTGAAGCGATCTCGGAGCCTGCGTTTAGCGCTGGCTTTTTGCAGCTTTGCCTTCTCGGGGGGTGGCGATTTTGAACTCAGCTGCCTCTCGGTCACTACACTACACTCACGGTGTCCTTCTCGAGTGTTTATGTGTTTTTGTTATGACAGCACCGTCTTTTAAGTACTCCCACTTGTGCCAACCCTGCTGGGCATCGCCACCAGCGCGAAGACAAGGTCGAGGGCGGCCTCCTGGTGTCAGGGCTCCTCGCTTTGGGACCGGGTCGCCCCTTGCCTCAGGTGAGTCTGCCCCCACCATGATTTCGCCGACCTTCGCCGATGTGGGGAACTGGCACTGACCGACCTACAAAAATATGGGTAAATTTGGGACCCCCAAATCAGACTCCTGCCAATCGGCGTGCAAGTTCTGGGTGTCCTCATATGAATGTATATATAGAGAGATATGGGTGCAAACCTACGCATTTGTATGTATGTATGAATGTATGTATGCATGTATGTATGTATGTGTGTATGTATGCGTGTATGCATGTATGTATGTATGCATGCACGCACGCATGCATGCATGCATGCATGCATGCATGTATGTATGTGTGTGTAGATTTATATATGAATGCATGCATGCATGTATATGTATATGTGTATGTATGTGTATATGTATGTATGTAGTTTTGTTTGTATGTAAATATGTATGTATGCATGCATGCATGCATGCATGTATGTATGTATGAATGTATGTATGTATGTGTGTGCATGTATGTATGTACGGACGCACGTATTTATGTATGTTTGTATGTCTGCATGCATGCACGTATATGACTGCTGTTCATACATTATTTGCTATACTAGATGCATATACGCAGGGAGTCGACCCAAACTATGTGCATCGCTCGCAAAGCCAGCCTGTCGTTAACAAACACAAGCGGGGCGCGTGATTAGACAAATGGTTCCCCTGCTCGAGCGAATCGCGCACGGCGGCGGCGCCGGTGACTAGCGCCCGCGCCCCGCCGACCGCAGGATGGCGACAGGCGCGACGCAAGCGGCGCCGCTTCAGCCGAGGTGGAAAGCAACGCATCCGCTATAGCGGGGCGGCTGCGCCAAAATCGCCACTGATTGGAAAGATGGGGGAGGCGGGGGTAAGAGGCGCTTCAGCTGGCGGGCGGCGCCGACATGGCTACGAACAATAAGACAGACAAAGGGGGAGAAGCGACAAAGGCAGGAAGAGGGGGCTCCTCCAACTCCTTGCTCGGCACCCCCTCCATCACAACACCCTACGACGACGACGGCGACGGCGGACGACGACGCACTACGGATGCTCCTTGGAGGGGGGGCTGCGCATGCCCACTGTGCTCGTCGACGACGAAGACCACGACGACGACGACAGCGACGACGACGGCGACGACGACGGCGACGACGACGGCGACGACGACGGCGACGACGGCGACGACGGAGACGACGACGACGACGACGACGACGTGGAGACGACGACACGACGCACTGCTGCGGATGCCCCATGTGGGGTGCTGCGTACGCCTGTTGCTGTAATCGTCGGATGACAGCGCGACGACGACGGCGACGACGCACTGCGGATGCCCCATGAGTGGGGGGGCGTCTGAGTAGGCACGCCACAAGCGACGACTGGGGCTACGGACCACGACGACGACGATGACGACGACGACAGTGGCACGCCAGCAGTCAACCCGAGGGGGCGAAAAGTTCGCCTCGGATGTATACGATCATACGACAGGCAATCGTTTGAGGCTGCACTGCAGGGGGGTACACGGTCCCCTTGACGGCGCCGGCGACGACCCAATGGCGCGCGTGATTCAAATAATCGTCCCGCGCCCCGCGGGATCTACTCATCAGCCCCGAGATAGAGGGGCCTCGTTTGCTAATCACAAGCTGACATTCCGCCAGGATGTGTGGCCACCGCTGGCCCACCGCTGGCCCGCAAAGGCGGCAGAGGCCCTGGTCCACCAGGAAGGGCGCCATCCCTGTGACGGTCGAGCCGCCTGGCCCACACAGCCGACAGAGCCCCCCAGCCCGCTGGGATCCTCGAGGGGCGCCATCCTTGTGAGGGTCGCCACTTTTCGTTGGCCAAGGTGCCCAGCCCACTGCTGGGAGCCAGCAGAGGCCTCCAGCCCACCAGAGTGGGCGCCACGCCTGTGAGGGCCGCCGCTTCTCGAAGACCCAGAGCGCCCAGCCCACAGCTGGCCCACAGAGCCGGCAAAGCCCTCCAGCCCGCTGGGAGGTGCACCGACCGTGTGAGGGTCGCCACTCTTCGAAGCCCAAGCGACCTGCCCACACCAGCACAGCCCTCCAGCCCGCCCAGAAAAACGCCATACTTGTGATGGTCGCCACTTCTGGAAGGCCCACGCGCCCAGCCTGATGGGAGGAGCGTCACCCTCGTGAGGGTCGCCACCTCTCGAACGCCAAAGCGCCCAGCCAACAGCTGGCCTACAGAACCAGCAGAAGCTTCCAGCCCACCAGGAGGGGCGCCATCCCTGCGAGGTTCGCCAGTTCTCAAAAGCCGGGGCGCGCAGCCCACAGCTGGCCCACAGCATCAGCAGAGGCCTCCAGCCCACCAGGAGGGGCGACATCCCCATGATGGCCGCCACCTGTCGGAAGGTCCACTGGCCCACGGCTGGTCCACGAGCCGGCAGAGGCCAGGAAGAGCGCCTTTCCAGTGACGGTCGCCGCACTTCGAGAGCCACCGGCCCGCCGTCTTGGAGGTCTCTTGGGCCGTTTTGGGGGCCTCTTGGGCCGTCTGGGCGCCCACTCAGGGGCTTATTGAGACGTAAGCGGCCCCCCCACTGGCGCCCCAGGACTGCACAGGAGGCCCCCAGGAGGGCTCCAAAACGCCCCAAGAGGGTCCCACGACGGCCTCCAAGACGGCCCAGGATGCAAGCAATAGGGCCCGCAAGGGGCCCAAGAATGGGAACACGAACTGACTGACGTTTCCGTTCCGCCCCAAGATGGCCCCAAAAGCTCCCCAGAGGCTTACGATGCCCCCAAGACGACCCAAGAAGCCCACAGGACGCAGTTCCCCGAGAGGCATCCCGAGAGAGTCTCATATGCATCCAAAGGGACTCCGAACAATAGCCTGGACACGGTGGCGGGATGGGCCGAAGGTAATGATCCGCCGCCCCCTGTTGGCTTGCCACAGGGGTGCCTGGCGTGCCAAACTATTTCGGTTTTAGTTTTGGCTCTTTTCCCAATAGAACTCCCCCTGGGGCTTCGGCCCGTCCCGCCGGGGTCCTGGCTCTTCCAGGACCGGAAACGACCTCAACGTCCGCAAAACATTCTCCAAGACGGGTCAAGATGGCCTCCAAAACGGCCATGTTGGCCCAAGATGGCCTCCAAGATGGTCCAAGATGGCCTCCGAGTTCGCCCAAGAGAGTCCAAGACGGTCCAAGACGGCCCAAGAGGCCCCCCAAATTCCTCCCAGACGGCCCCTGAGGCCTCCAAGAGGTCCTCCAGGAGGGCCCGAAGAGGCCAGAATCACTGTTGTTCCCCAAGGTTGTTGAAGGATTTTGGCATTCGCTTCTTCTCGGCTTTCCAACGACCCACGACGGCCCAAGAGGCCCCCAAGATCGCCCCCACAGCGCCCAAGAGGCCTCCAAGATGGCCTCAGGACCGCCCAAGAGGCCCCCAAGACGGCCCGAAGAGGGCACAAAGACCATCCAAGAGGCCTCCAATACGCCCAAGATGGCTTCCAATATTGCCCTGGAGCACCCCAAGAGGGCCCCAAGTCGGCCCAGAAAAAAAACCCAAACGGCTTCCGACGGCGTCAGACGGGCCAGGAGCCCAGCAAGGTAGCCGAAGTTGGTTCGAAGCTGGCCCAAGAGTCCTCCAAGATGGCCTCCAGGAAGGCCAGAAAAAAAGCCCAACAACATTGATTTTCCATAGGTTGTTGAAGGATTTTGACATTTGCATCGTTTCGGCCTTCCGACGGCCCGATACGGCCCAAAAACACCCAAAGATCGCCCAACAGGCCTCCAAAATGGCCCCCCACAACGGCCCAAGGGGCCCCCAAGGCGGCCCCAAGAGGCCCCCAAGACGGCCAGGAGACCTTTAAGACGCCCAAGATGGCCTCCAATACGGCCCTGGAGTATTCCAAGAGGGCCCCAAGTCGGCCCAGAGAGGCCCCCCAAACGGCTTCCGACGGCGTTCGGACGGGCCAGGGGCCCACCACGACGGCCGAAGATGGCCCTAAGATGGCCCAGGACGTCCAAAGCGGCCTCCAAGAGGCCTCCAGGAAGGCTCGAAAAGGCCAAATTCCTGGAATGCCCGGGAGTTTTTGAAGGATTGTGGCATTTTTTTGTTTTCTGCCTTCCGACGGCCCGAAACGGCCCAAGTGCCCCCAAAGATCGCGTAAGAGGCCCAAGACGGCCCCAAGAGGCCCCCAAAACGGCCCAAGAGGCCTCCAAGACGCTCAAGATGGCCTCCAAGACGGTCTAAAAGCCCTCCAAGACGTCCACTAAGAAGGCCCGAAAAAGGGTCAAAATGGCCTCCGGGAGGCCAAGATGACCTTCAAGATGCCCACGTGTTCCCCGAAGGCTTTCCAAACCGATTCGGGGCACACATGGTCCGATAGCCTGGCAGGTCTGGCCTCAACGTTCGGCCACACAGGCGCTTCCAACAAAAAGGCAGTGGGCGGCGGTGATTCGCCGTAAGCGCCTTCGGTATGTATACGAAAACATGTATATTTCATATATGTCAAGCGTGTGTTTCCACATATCGCAGGTCCACATGTATGCGCCGACTGAAGTGTGCGCGTGCGCGGGGGGTGTAACCTAAACGCACGCATACGCAGACTCCACACACGTCTTATTGTGTAATACATACGTACGTATGAGTTCCTCCCCCCCCCACACCTGGAGGCCCCGCGCCTCGATAATGGGAGCACGTTTTTTTTTTGATTGTTTTTCTTTTTCTCTTTTTTTATGATGTATAAAGAACTTTCTGGGGCGGACGATTAAAAACGTAGTTTCGCGGGCCTTCGCGCCACCGCAATAGCGGGGAGGCGGGGCAGGCAGACGGAGGGCGGACAATCCCGGGTTGTCTGGAGGCCCGGGGGGGGGCGCGGGCTGACGATTCAGAGCGGGGGGGCGGGGGGTCAATTTAGAGCCTCGCAAGCAAAATCTGGGAAGGACTTCGCGGGCTGACGATTCGAATCCGCAGGGGCGGACAATTAGAGGCCGCGGGGGCTGCTTTTGGCCAGCCCTGAATGGGAAGAGAAAATTTCTGATCCGCCAGTCCTGCGCGGAAGGCTGACATTGGGCGCCGCCTTAAGACAGCGACCTCCTTCCCCACCTCCTCCACCTCCTTTTCTCTTGTCCATCCCCCTCCTCCTACTACTCCTTGCCCTCGCTTTCCTATCCCTTGTCACCTTCCCCTTGCAATTTACGGTTCCTCTACACTCATTCAATATGAATTCCCCCTTCTCCCCTGATGTACTCCGGAAGATTGCCTGCACCCCTCCGCGTGTTGTGTTTAATTACACAACGGTTTGGCCCGAATCCGTTTCTCATAGTTGTTTTTTCAATCGGAACGTGTTCGGTTCTTCCAGGCTGTTGTTTCCGCTGGAACACTGGCCTTATTTTCGAGTTTCCGCTCGGTTCGAATCCTCCCGCGTGCTGTGTTTGTACACAGAGGATTGGGGCAATGTGTTGTTCATATCTGTTGTTCGATCCGGACTTGTTCGGTTCTTCCGACACGCTGCTCCCGCGGCACCGTTGGCCTCATTTCCAAGTTCCAACCAGCGTCCGCGAGGACGACAGCTGGGCCGTCCGCAGCTTGGTTCTTAAATCGAGAATGATAGAACTGCAAAAACATAAACTTTCGGCGATCCTCCGTGCATTTCCTGGATCTGCGCTGAGACTCCCTAGCGGCGCTTCCAGCGCCCCCTCTCCGCAATCCTCCTCCCGCGGCCGCGGGTGATCAAACGAACGCAGAAGGACGAATAGAAAATCAGTTTCCGCAAGGCGGCAACATAAAACGCCAGGGGGGCAGACGATTGAAAAAACAGTTTCCGGAGGAATTCTACGAGTCTGCCCCACCCATTCATGTTGGGGCCCCCGGGACGGGGGGGGGAAGCACTCTCTTAATCGGTTGCCCCCATTACCATCCGCTCTCACTCCCACACTCGCCCCCCCCCCCCTTCGGCATCGGGGGAGCCCCGAAACTGGCGAAGAGACCCGCGCATGGTGCCATGGCATCCCCAGGCGGCGCCAAGAGAGCCCCGAGCGGGTCCCACGATGGCCACGAGGCCGAAGCCCCTTTCGAACCAGCATGGCGACTTGTGTGCCAATAGCCTCACCGAGCACCCGGATCCCTGCACAGCAGGCGCGCGCAGCGCCATGACCTACACGGACCCCATCCAGTGCCTGGGGGGCAGAATTGAAGGGGCCCTGGGACACACACATAAGTAAGCACACAAATGACAGGATTCCCCGCAGTTTCTGTGTTTCTGTCTTCCCCCCCACTTCCCATATGTTCTGACATGTTCGTGGGAATCGACGATGAATTGTGCGTGTGTGTTTTTTCGCCTGCATGAACACGACCGCAGTGCACGAGCAAGCGCATGAGGCCCGTCCCAGGGCACTAGAGCATGAGATCCGCTTCCCCTCACGGGGGCTATGAACGCGCCCATTGGACACAGGCACGGGCATGACGGCGGTAATGCAGCGGAGGAGGAGGAGGAGGAGGAGGAGGAGGAGGAGGACGATGAATTGTGCCTGTGTGTTTCTCCTGTCTGGAACATGCAGCCAGCAAAACGCACTCCTGCAGGGAGAACGTGGCGGCGGACGCAGGCCGCGGCCACGAGGGGGCGGCCCCCTGGGAGGCCACCCCTGCCGGGGCACTACAGTCGGGGCGTTGACCTAAGGAACCCTAAATAAGGAACGAGGCCCCTTTCATCCACAATTTGAACTTCGATTTCCCATCGAAAACCAAAGGAAAACCCAAGGCGAACTGGGAAGCAATCAAGGAACACGGAGCCCCTCCCCAACGACGAAAAGGTTTCCTTCTTCAGGGCCCCGACTGTACAAGCCCGGTGGAGGGGCCATGGAACTGGGTCAGGCCGGATGAAGCCCAGGATCAAGCCGGGCGAAGCGGGATCAAGAAGCCAAATTCGGCTTCTGTTGTTCCCGTCCTACTTAAGGACCGCCTCCCAAAAACCATTTCGAGCACCCGGAAAAGTGTCAAAAGAGTGTCGAAAGAGTGTCGAAGCAGTGTCCAAAGAGTGTCCCCCAGGGCCCGACACGTGAAAACCCTCGAGTTTGGTGGTGTTTTCCTGGTGCTCGAAACTCAGTCTGGTGATCAAGGCTAAAGTAGGTTGGAGCATCATAAATCAAGAAGCCAGATTCGGCGGGACCCGGCCGGGTCCAGCGGCCTCCAGCCAGGTTCGGCCCGTTCAGACCCGGGAGGTGCCAGCCCCGATGCTGCGTTTCGCCTCTCAGGGCCTGCATCCGAACGCCCCCACGTGCCCACTGCGACAAGCAAGCGCCCCCAGACCCCGATCCTCGACCCGAGGAGGAGGAGGAGGAGGAGAAGGAGGAGGACGATGACGACGACGACGACGACGACGACGACGACGACGACGACGACGACGACGACGACGACAGCGACGATGACGACGACGACGATGACGGCGACGACGACGACGACGACGACGACGGGGGCAGCCGAGACGGCTCCCCCGAAAGGCCGCCTGCCGCTCGCGCTCGGGCTGGCGGCGCGTCGCCGCCCCCTCCTCGCTGGCTGGCGGGGGGCGCGGCGACGAGAACGCCGCCGCCGCCGACGCCGCCGCCGCCGACGACGCCGCCGACGACGACGCCGCCGTCGACGCCGCCGCCCACGACGACGACGACGACGCCGCCGAGTGCGACGACTGCGACGACGATGCCGCCGACGGTGATGATGCCGCCGACGATGCTGACGACCACGGCAACCACGACGACGCCGACGACAACGACGTCGCCGAAGACGACGCCCCCGACCACTACGTCGACGCCGCCACAAATGACGACGCCTACGACTACGCAGCCGAAGACGACGCCGCCGCCGTCAGCGACGCCGCCGCTGACGACGCCGATGCCGCCGACGACGCCACCGACAGCGGCGATGCCGCCACCCTCCGTGCGCGCCCGCCTCCGGGGGTAATGGAGACAGGATACCCCGAGATCCTGGCGCACATTCCTTCACGTGACCGTTTTCTTGTTCGGCGTTTCAACATTGGGCGGAAAGGGGGGGGGAGGGGGGTTAGGTCTGGCTCCGGACCTCTGCTTGATGCGGCTGCTTGCAGCAGTGCGTGCTACGGGGGAGACCCCACCTGCTCGAAGCAAGCTCAAAAAGACAGCCAAGATCTACTCCACGGGGGGGGGAGGAGGGGTGCGAGGGCCCGCGCTTATCGGCAAAACAATGAAAGAAAAACGATCACCACAAAGAGCGGCATTTGCCCTGTTTCGGGCCCCGGGGACCCTCACGGATCGATCCGGGTCAGCAGATGGGACCCAGGGCCCCGGTCGAGCTCTGTAAAGATGATGCAATTTTTCATGACTTCGGATCTCAAGTCAAGGGTCCTTTGTCGTCCGGGGGGGGCGGCCCTGCGCGGGGCTAGTCGGTGACGCCGGGGGCGGGGGGGGGACTGGGAAAATGAGGGGGGGAATACCTTCGCTCCGACGGGGGTGGTAATAGGGGGATCTAGCAGAATGAGGGAGTGAGTGGTCACCAGGGCTCTGTTGTGGCATGCGCAAGCGATGTACAGTGGCCTTGCGCTGTTGCTTCCAGATTTGTGCATGTGAGTTTTGCTCTGGAGAGCGTCTTGGGCCACCGCTCGGTAGCTCTGTCAACCAAGCTCCCCGGAGGCCCCAAGAAGTCCCTAAGAGGCCCCGGAAAAACCTTCTGGAGACCCCGAGAGGCATCCATCCCGGGAGACCCCGAGAGGCATCCAAGACGACCCTGACCCACGACTAAGGCACGATGGCGGGATGGGCCAGAGGCCACTGGATCCGCCGCCCCCTCTGCTGCAGAGGGGTGCTTGGCGTGCCACATGCTCGAGCTCTCCCTGGCCCGTCCAAGAGACTCGCAGCGGCCTTCGACCTGCCGACGCGGGCCCTCCGTGCGGCCCCCCGTGTGGGCCAGGAAACCAAGACAACTCGCCTCCCTCCAATGGCGATGGGCGAGTGCAAGGATCCTCGCCCCCGTCCAACAACAACTCGCCTTGAAGGGAAACCAAAACCAACAATGATGGGCGATCCCTGGGGCCAACTCATCATCCCGAGCCGTTTCTGAACGACCCTACGGCCGGGGGATGGCGCCGGCATTCGCGCGCCTGACCCGGCCTCAGGGCTGGCCCTCGAGGGATGGGGGGGACCTCGGAGCTCCTAGGAGCTGCGCACGATGCTAGGAAGCGCTGCAGTAGCTGCGCAACTTCTTGCGGCCCACGTGCTATAACGAGTAGGAACGCGCTTGCGGGAAAAGATGCGGACTCCAGCAGGCATCCACGCCTTTACAGCCGAAGGGGGAATCAGTCACACTCCCGCGCAAGAACTCCGCGTGGCCATCTCCAAAGGGCCAATCTGCTCGTTTATCCGTGCAGGGTCACTGGAAATCCCGACCCTTTGTCCAGGGCTGGCTGTGCGGAGAAATCCTCCTCTGGGCAGGATGTGGTAGCAGGCGACACGGAGCAAGAGGAGGAGACGCAGGAGAAGGAGGAGGATGATGATGACAAGGAGGAGGAGAAGAAGGAGGACGAGAATGAGAAAGAGACAGAGGAGGAGGAAGAGGAGGAGGAGGAGGAGGAGGAGGAGGAGGAGGAAACGGAAACGAGGGAGGGGGAGAAGGAGGAGGAGGAGTACGAGGAGGAGGAGCAGGAGGACGAGGAGGAGAACGAGGAGGAGGAGGAGGACGAGGAGGAGAACGAGGAGGAGGAGGAGGAGGAGACGAGGAGGAAAACGAGGAGGAGAGGAGGGAGAAGAAGGGGGAGGAGGAGGGAACGGACGGGGAGGAGGAGAGGGAGGAGGAGGAGGAGGAGGAGGAGGAGGAGGAGGAGGGAGGAGGAGGAGAGGAGGGAGAGGAGGAGGAGGAGGAGGAGGAGGAGGAAGGGGGGAGGAGGAGGAGGACGAGGAGGAGGAGGAGGAGGAGGGAGGAGGAGGAGGAGGAGGGAGGAGGGAGGAGGAGGAGGAGGAGGAGGAGGAGGAGGAGGAGGAGGACCTGGTGCAAAGTTTTTCAAGCTCCATCTGGGCCAAGCCCCCCCGATGGCGTGCAATTTTTTCCTCTGCACTGTTCTTCGCCCGCTACGTAGGCCCGAGGGGGAATGTTTGCGGGGTGCGTTCGAGCTTCAAGGCTCGAGTTTCGAGGGTTCTGACGCGCTCGTCGGCTATCGGCGGTTTTTCGGCCTCGGGATCGGGATGCTCTCCAGCAGCTGCGCCTCGCCGAGAGCATCCCCCGGGGTTCCTGGATCGTCCCGAACGGCCGCGGGAGGCTCGAGTTATGACCGGGAAACCACCCGGGGACTGGTTCAGGGGGGGAGGGGGAATCGACCTGGAAGCGGCGACGCATCGCCGATTGCCCCCCGCGACCGAGTCCGCACGTTCCCCGGCGGGGTGGGCTAAAAGGTTCCTTTTCTGCGATCAATTGGCGATTGGGGTCGATGCGTTCCCCAGGGGCATATCCCTCCCCCCGCAAGAGGACCCCGCTCCTCGGCGCCGATGTCCCGCGCGGCGGTGGGGCGGCCGTGCCGGCAGAGCAGCGGTGGTCCGATCTCCTCCTCCTCCTCCTCCTCCTCCTCCTCTTCCTCCTCCTCCTCGCACGAGGCCTCGCCGTGCGGCTCCCCTCAGACCTCTGACGGACTGATCTCTCCGAGCGACGGCAAGAGACGGGCCTCGCGCGAGAAGACGTCGCGGCCTTGCACCAAGGCTGACGGCGAGCCGCCGGTGTGGCACGCGCCGCGTGGGCGCTCGCGCGCGACCGTGCATGCGAGAAGCGTGCGCGCGAGTGTCCGTGCAAGCGACCTGCTTCCGGCGCTAAGACTTCGCCTAAAGGGCTCTGTCTTGTTCTTGTGACAGAACTGTCGTCAGAGCGGGCCACTCGACAGAGGCGGCTCCAAGGTGCTGCTCGGGGTTTTCCGACCTGGCGCAGCTTGGCGTTTCCAGACCAGGAAGTGCCACGCAGCGCCAAGCAATGCAAAGCCAAAGACGCGCAATGCCAAGCAATGCGAAGCAACGCCGGGCAACGCCAGGCAATGCCAGGCAATGCCGGGCAATGCCAGGCAGGCAATACAAAGCCACTGCCAAGCAATGCCGAACAACGATTCCAAGCAATGCCAAGCAATGCAGAACAGTGCCAAATAAGGCCACACAAGGGTCACTTTGAATTTCGCAAAACAGCTTTGAGACTTGTTTCGGATGAGAGGAACTCTTAAATTGGGGTCGCACCAGGCTCATTATTTGGCAGCGACGCATGAGCACATCAAGGTGCTAAGCAAAGAAGGTGGACCAGCCCCCCTCCCCCCTGCCCCCCCCCAGAAAAATGCACGATTGGGGGCTACTCTGTGGCGGGCTCCTCTGCGAGATCGCGAGATCGCCCCCGCCTCGCTTCCCCCTCTTGGACGGAGGGGGGGGAACCGACGGACCGATGTCTGTCCGCGGGCCCCATGAACTCTGGACCCCCCCCCGGGCCAGCTTCCGCTCCCGACCCCCTTGCGAGGGGCAACGGGCAGAGGAGGGCGAGGGGGCGGCGACGGGCAGAGAACCCGAACCCCGAAGAGCCCCGTCCGCCCGCGGGCCTGGCTGGCGGCGCCGGTGGCCGGGCGCCACGGCGGGCGGCGGCCCCGGAGATGCGAGGCCGCGGCAAAGGGGCACAGCACTGCGCCGGACATCAACGCCGGAGACCCGAGGCCCTCGTCGAGGCCCTCGTCGAGGCACGAGAGGCCTTCGAATACATGCAGGGTGGCCCCAGGCAAGGAGTGACCTCAGGTGCGCGGTCTTGGAGGGCCGCGGGGGGGCAAACCCGCGCGCGCATGCCTCCACGCCTCGGGGCCCCGGACCACGGGCCACTCTGGCGAAGGGCCACTCTTGTGCGCGCCGCCGAAGCCTGCCGAGCCCCACAGCTGGGCGAGAACGCCCAGAATATATGGAGGACGGGTAGTGGTGGGAAAGGGCTTCGTAGAGGGCAGGAGGAGAAGGAGGAGGAGGAGGAGGAGGACATGGAGGAGGAGGAGGGGGAGGAGGAGGAGGAGGAGGAGAAGGAGGAGGAGGAGGAGAGGAGGATGGAGGAGGAGGAGGAGGGGGAGGAGGGGGGGGAGGAGGAGGAGGAGAGGAGGAGAAGGCGGAGGAGGAGGAGGAGGAGGAGGAGGAGGAGGAGGAGAGGAGGAGGAGGAGGGGCACTCGGCGGCAGCACTGGCGGAGGAGCTCCTCTCGGCCTTCGGGCCCGCGGCAGCAGGCAGCGGCGGCGGGCGGCGCGGCGGAGGCGGCAGGGCACGCCCGCAGGCGGCGGCGACGGCACTCCTCTCGGCCTTTGGCTCCGCGGCCGCCTCCTTCCTCCGCTTCTTCTTTTTCTTCGCCGGCGCTTCCTCGCCCGGACGCGGCCGGGGCGGCCCCATCCGCTGCCCGTCGGTGTCGTCCTCGCTCCTCCTCCTCCTCCCCGTCCCTCCTCCTCCCTCCTCCTCCTCCTCCTCCCTCCTCCTCCCTCCTCCTCCTCCTCCTCCCCCTCCTCCCCTCCTCCTCCTCCTCCTCCTCCATTTCCTCCTCCTCCTCCTCCTCCTCCGTTTCCTCTTCCTCCTTTTCTTCTTCACCCTCCTCCTCCTCCTCCTCCTCATCATCATCATCATCCCCCTCCTAACGTGCCAGCTGGAGGTGTCCAGCATTTGGTTAATAAGGGCCTTCCGAAAACCAATGATTGCCGTCAATTCGTGGTTCTAATGTCTACCCTGGCAGGCGAAACCCTGCAGGATACCCTCTCAAAGGCCCGCTTCCCAAGCCCGCTGCGCTCCACCTTTGTGACGCGAAGCCGCTGCAACACGCTGCCAACACGACGCGCCATAGCGTTGCATCGGCACGGTACTCTTCCAATCCAGCGCTCAGATGCCTGGAGACGCGCCCGCAGAGAACCCCTTGTGTGCCCAACGCGGAACCTGTACTGTGCCCAGACTCGGAAGGAGTGCCTGAATTGGCTGGCCGCGTGCCCCACAAGACAACGCCGTGCCCAGGAACACAAACTCGGCGCCCAGACGTGCGCCCCACATGACACAAAGGGCAGGCAAGGCGGAGCAGCCTCGCATCCGAGCCAACCGTGGGCACAACACCACTCCCGAAACCGTCACCGCGGGACCCGCCTCCGTGGGCACAGGAGCTCCCGAGACGGACCGACGGCGGCCGCGTCGGGAAGGGCGCCCGTGAGCTCGATCGGGCATGGGCACTGTACAGGGCTCCGAGCCCAACGACGTGCAGGTCCCCCTCCTCCTCCTCCTCCTCCTCCTCCTCCTCCTCCTCCTCCTCCTCCTCCTTCTGTCGCGACGACCACCAGACGTGCGCGCGAAGGGATGGCCCCGCGCGCGGCGCGCACCGGGCGTGCGCCAGTCGCCGCGCGCAGCTGCGACGGCGAAGCACCGCAGCGCCGGACGGCACCGCTGCCTCCAGGGCCTCCGCCTCGGCCCTGGGGACCCGCGGTGCTTCCCGCGGTGTCCGCGCCGCTGGCCCCGAGGGACCTGCGTCGTGGGCCCGAGGAGGAGGAGGAGGAGGAGGAGGAGGAGGAGGAGGAGGAGGAGGAGGAGGAGGAGGAGGAGGAGCGTCGCGACAGAAGGAGACGATGGGGCACAAGGAACCCTGGGCCATGCCCGCCTGGGGTCCTGGCCCCGCCCTGCCAGGAGCAGTCCCGTGGAAGGGGGCCGTCCTCAGCGTGCAGCTCGCGCCTCGGTGCCGCGCCGCGCACGCTCGTCTTGATGCGGCAGCTAACAGGATGGAGGGCGGTCCGTTTCTTTCGCCTGAGCGCCGCGCGCATTCGTCTTAATAGTTTCCAGAAGTTCTATGGGTGCAGGCAGTTATGTTTTCAAACGTGGATCTCTCTCTCTCTCTACTTCTCCTGTTCTCTCGATTGGGGCCTTCTGGGAAGCCCCGACACGAAATTTAAACAGTTGTAGCAATTGCGTGGACAGAAAGCGGTTCTCTTTCAAAATGGGGCTTTAGGAATTGCGTAACTCATCAAACAAACCTGCAAGTGTGCGCAATTGTTGCACGTCTCGGGGCGGTACTTTTTCAAACTGGGGATCTCTCTGGACAGGTCGTTTACTTGTGCGAAATATCTCAATACTTTTAGGTCGGACATGTCCCCCCACGGGCGGAGTTTGGACGACAAATAAAACATACCTTAAAAACTCCAACAATTCTGCAACATATTCAAAACATCGTCCCAGGACGATGTTTGACTATTTTGGAATGTTCCTCCTGTAGAGGGACAGGCCCGACTTAAGAATACTTTTCCCGCGTGCCATATTAGTGTCAGACGGGGCAGATGAACGACAACTCCTGTTCAAACAGAGCGCTCGTCCAAACTGGCAGGGACATGTTGGGCGTTGGTCTTTAAGCGGGGGCCTCGTGGAGTAAGCGAGAGCGCGAGAGAGAGAGAGAGAAAGAGGAGGAGGAGGAGGAGGAGGAGGAGGAAGAGTGATGGAAAGAGAGAGAGAGAGAGATAAGGAGAGAGAGAGAGAGAGAGAGAGCGAGAGAGCCCGTAGGGATCTGTGCGGAGGGACGTGGGACGGGCGGGCGCCTTGGATCGTCGCTGCTGCACTCTGGAATTCGCTCTGGCCCTCGCCCTCGCTCTTCGCTCCCGTCCCCCTCCTCTCTCCTCCTCTCTCCTCCTCCTCCTCCGCCTCCTCCTCCTCCTCCTCCTCCTCCTGCGGCTCCTTCTCCCCTACCTTCTTCCGCCCGCCTTTCCTCCTCCCTCGTCCTCCTCCCTCCTCCTCCTCCTCCTCAGCCCTCCATCCTGCCCCCTGCACAGTCCTGCTCCTCGTCCTTCTCCTCCGTCCTGCGTCCTGCTTCGCCTCCACCTGCATCTCCACCCTCTGCCCTCCCCATTCCCCACTGAGTCTCCTCCTCCTCCTCCTCCTCCAACTCCTTCTCTTGCTCTCCTCCTCCAACTCCTCCTCTTGCTCCTTCCCCTGCACCGCAGCCTCATCATCGTTCACTTTGTCCTGTCCCTTCTCTCCCAGAAACAACGTTGACGATCCTTACGCCTGTCGGTGCCGTCCGAAGATTCCGTAGGCAATCTACGAGCCATGTTGCAGACACCTGGCTGGGGCTATCGTGGGGCCAGATTGAGCCATCTTGGGGCGCAAGGGCACCACCTGGGAGCTGTGTGGAGCGGTTTCAGTTCGGACTGGCGCAGTAATGCGCCAAGCCCCTCTTTCTCCTCCTCCTCATCTTCCTCCTGGTTGTCCTCCTTCCTTTCCGAACACTTCTTGGAACTCTTGGCAGCGTCGTGAAACTCTCCAGACGTTGTAGCCAGGTCCACCAGAGCGTGTGGTATCATCACCCTTGGCAGAAATAGGGGAACGAATAATGACATAAACAACACAACTCGGAGGTCCGCGCGGATTCCTCGGATCGGCGCTGGAGCCCCCAGGCAACGCCTCCGTCGCCGCCCCTGGCGCGCTCCGCGCGTCAAGGAATGGGGTCCAACGCCGATCCGAGAAATCCGCGCGAACCTCAGAGTTTTCACGTTCATGTCCCCGGACGCCTCCCTCCAACGACGCGCGAAATCGTGCAACGATTCCTCCATGCTCGAACCTCGCAGAAGGAGACCGTGGCCTTTTTTTTCTCTCTCTTTCCTCCGGCACGCCTGAAGTCGCCCAGGCACACACGAACGAACAGGCACATATCTGAGGATTCGCCATCTATTTCCATACTATCTGCTGCATCGTCGCCTCGAGCGCACTTGTTTTATTCGCGGCCCTAGGGGGCGTTCTGGGGGGGAAGGGGGGGGGAGACGAGGGGGAGCATAACGTAGCGCCCCCCCCCCCCCGCTAGACTGCGCTGCTGGACGCACTGCGGCAGTGCCGCAGACGCACTGAGCGGGGGAACGTTACGTCATGAGCGGGGGGGGAGAGGGGAGGGGAGGGAGCATAACGCGTGTTATGGCCTAGATGGTAATAACAACATTCTTCTCCCCCCTGCACTTCCCATACTTTCTCGCACCTTCCCCTGGGAAAGTCGACGCTCATGAGTGCCTCTGTGTGTGTTTGTTCCTTTGGAGTGGGCCGCGGCAGCCCAGGTCCGGCCTCGAGACTTGCGCGGGACCCCCGTCCCTGCGCGCGCCATGACAGGGGATGTATCGACCCCTGTCCCAGGCTTCGTGGGGGTTTTCGAATGGATGGAAGACTCGGGGCCCAACCCTGGGATATACGATGGAGGGTGGCGCCCATCCTCAATAGGGGTGCGTCCCAGCAGCCCCCTTGGGGCGTATATTCCAGGGCCTGCCCCCCTCTTGGAGTGCGGGCGCCAAGCAGCCCTGCGTCGGGCGCGCCAACCAATGCCGCTCCTGCTGCCGGCGCGAGCGGCATTGGTTGGCCCGGTGGCCCGATGGAGCACTTGTTGCACACGCTGGACTCCGTGCTCATAGATGCATCAGCATGGCGCATTCTCTGACATATTACACGACCAAGGCGGGCCCGACCGCCAGCGGGGTCCAGCGCAAATCTCTGCTGATCAGAAAACGAGCGCAAGGTCTTGGCTTCATGATCGCCTTCTCGCCTCCTCGATGGGAAGAGAGTCTAGGACGGCCAGTGAAGCCCCAAAGGTCGCTCCAAGACGGCCCATAGGTCCTCAAGACGGCCTCCTAAAGGGGGGGGATTCGAACTGAAATGTTGACCCCCCCGCTCCAAGATGACCCCCGAGACCGCCAGCGGGCCCCCCAGATGCCGCCAATGTATCCCAAGATCTCTCATGAAGGCCCCCAGAAGGCGCCCCAAAGGCACCTAAAAAAGAAATCCAGGAGAGGGAGGGGAGGGGAGGGAGGGGGGACAAAAGGAGGGAGAGGGAAGGAAGGGAGGGAGGGAGGGGGGCGAAAGAGAGGCAAGGAGGGAGGGGAGGGAGGGAGGAAGAGAGGGAGACGGGGACAAGATAGAGGGCGAGGGGAGGGAAGGGGGACGAAGGAGGGGGAAGAAAGAGACGAGGGAGGGGAAGGGGACGAAAGAGAGGGAGACGGAGGGGAAAGGGGCGACGATAGGGAGGGGGAACATCGGCCCAGCATCGGCGATACATCGCCGATAGATCGGCGATGGGCCCCCGACGGCAAATCCGCACGTTTCTGGGCTGTGCGCTTGGGGGTCGGTGCATCCCCTCCCATGCCCTTCCCCCCCGTCCCCCATCGTTGCCCGTGAAGGGAACGGATGGCCGACCGGAGTGTCGAAGCACGTGAAAGCCCCGCGGGGCTGTGACCGCCCCGCCGCGAGCGCCTCCACCCCGAAGGGCCTAGGGAAGGAGGAGGAGGAGGAGGAGGAGGAGGAGGAGGAGGAGGAGGAGGAGGAGGAGGAGGAGGAGGAGGAGGGTTCCGAGGGTTCCGATGACGACGAGGGGCTCCGAGAACGAGGCACCAAGCCAAAAACGCGATAAACCATGAACGCCAATTCGAAAACCAGCTGCGTGAGGTGATAGGCACGGGCTTGTGAAACCCATGTCCAACCTTTTCGCTCGACGGGCCCTTCCCCTGGATAAGGCACTTCCTCTCAAAGTGCCTCGGAGAACCCAGGGGAGGTCTGCCCAAACAAGGTCTGGCTATCATGTACGCTCTACTGGCACAGCGCGCAGCACAATCTACACACCAAACCATGGGGCCCGTCTTCTAAAGTCGGTGCGGTTCATGAGCCGCTTAGATCCCCTTGGGGGGTCCTCCGCAGCTCAAGTTCACGAGGTCACAGCTTCGAGCACGGTTCTCTCCGCACCTCGCGCAAGTCCATCTTCCCTTGAACCTATGCAGTACATGGCCGTTGTCGCCACTCAGAGTGAGGCCAATCTGCTTCTTCACATACTCCTTCTTTGCAGCATCAGCCCTTTTTCCTCTTGAGCGTCGGCGAAAAATGCGCAGCGCAGCTTTCAGTGTCAACGCCGCCGCATGCTCGCGCATCTGTCGAGCACGCTCTTGAGGCAAATCTCGTTGGTGCATGGCGGCTCCACTTTTGGCGTAGAAGTCCACCTGCTTGTTGCCGTGCCAGTAGGCCAGGGGAATCTGCAGCTCGATCGCGCGCGTCTGGGACAAATGCGAATGAATCCATTCAATGCCTACTCTTCAGCCCCGATGTCCTCGACTGCTTTCCAGAATTGCAGCCAAAGCTCAGCATGCTGGTGATCTGAACGAGAGCCATAAGGGAAACCTGCTTGCCAGCCGAGGTGGAGCTCCTTAAAATCCGTGATGAGGCAAGGCCGTCGTTGTGACTTGCGAAGAACTGCTTGCCTTGCCGCGTATAACTCCGCTGCTCCTGAGGTCTGCCACGGACGAGGGACAGTTCCAGAAGCTGCCGCTATGACACACCAACTGCATCGACCATACAGAAAGCCCAACCGCCGCGAGCTCTCATCTCACAGCGCGGAAAGATACAGCTGCCGTCTATGCGTACATCTCCACTGATAAAACCAGAGACTGTGCACGCATGCCATCGGATGGTGCGATGCTCCACAACGCCGGGTAACTGGAAGAGCGGATATGGAAAGAGTCCTTTGCAAAACATCATCTTGCACGGGGGATCTCGCCCACGTTCAGCGCGCCCCCACTGCGTTAGCTTTCTCTCGTGCCCGCCCCAGTCTTGTCGTTCAGCGAGGCGCCAATCACAACGGCAGCATCGATGCAAATCCGTAACTTCTGCCGCACAAGCTGCGCAGGTTGGCGTCTCCGCCCCCCCGCATGCAGTCTCACTTGGCCGAAGGAACCACCAGCCAGCCACGTGTGAAGAGGACCTGCGCCCTTGAAATTTCCCTGCCGTCGTAATTCTGCTATCTCTGTCAAAGCTGGCTCTAGAATGGGTGGCCCCGTGAGCCCTTCCATTCCGCGACGGCCTGGAACTGCCTCCAGGAGCCGCTTTTTGGTGGATATGTTGATCAGCCTCTCAAGCGCGCCGGTCCCAATAGAGTCCACATCCACTCGCGAGCCGCGCTCCGTGAACCAAAGATTCCACCTCTCAGCTCGCCATCGCATGCGTCCAAGAGGCATGAGTACTGCCCCCGCTGGTCCCTGCAAAGACTGCCGCGAACGTGCGCGATTCTGCGCGCGCATGAAAGCTAGCGCCATCGCCTTGGGCTGGACCCACTACCCCCACTTCGCGCCAATGCACCGACGGGCACTCGTCCGCAATGAAGGTGGGCTCTGCCCTGGGAGAGTGCGAAAGAAGAAACTCCGCAGTTCTACTGCCCCCCTCGCCGACCCAAAAAAGCATGACCAGCTAGAGCCCTGACCTTTTGCAACTGGGTGTCGCCCATGCCCTGCACCTCGGCTGCGTAGCCGACCGACGCAAGACCGCCAGAGCGAAAGAGCTCACCCATCTGCCTGCCACCTCGGGCCAACCTTCGAAAGAGTGCCACTCTGCGCCCAACAGCTGCAACTCGACTACGATGAGTGGGTATCCCAGTACCTCCTCTAATTCGTCGATCATGCCGAAGTTGCCGGGCGACTCTTGCTCGCCGGAAGACCCAACTACTCAACGCCATTTCATATTCCACTGCCTTTCTCGGTGTCGCAGCGATGACATGTCCTTTGTCCGGGCTCAGATCTAAGCCTAGCTTCAGCAGGGGCCTGCGCAGCAGCTTGACCGCCGCAATGATGATCCGAACTGCGTCTTTTTCCACGCAGGATGTCTGCAAGCTACTGTCGTCCACGACTGCACTGATCGTGAGAGAGGGCCACAACGTGTAGACCTGGTCGCACGCCCCCCACGTGAACAGGATCATCATGGTAGTAGCATCCGAGCAACCTGCAATGACCCTTTGGTTTGTGCGAGTGAACCTGGGGGCTATCTTGCCGAACTCGAGGCTCCTTCTTCCTGCGCGTGTCTCGATGGGCATGGCAGGCCTTCGCGCGGGGAGCTTGCGTCAGCAACCTATCGCCCACAGAGTATCATGTGCGATCCCCTTAAAGGCTTTCTTCACATCCAGCCTCACTGTGACCGAGCGCCTCACGAGTGCTCTGCCTGCCTCCGCCAAAATAGACTGAGTCCAAGCTGTCCTCTCAGAATTGCTGTCAGCCCTAGCATAGCGATAAGGTCGCGAATGCTCTTGAAGCCAACCATGCGGTACATGCCGTCGGCGGCGATTGTGCACTCTGAGCGCGTCCGTCATCAATCCGATCAATCTGCGCCCCCCTTCAGGGTTTGGGAGGCGCGGCAAGACCGCGTTTGTCATCTGGGCGGGCACTTCGATGATCCTCTCTGCCGCCTCCATCGCACCGCCGAACGCGTTGATGCAGTCATCTGAGAGCGGCGCCATGTTCCTGGGCCCCAGGTTGTCGTTGCACGTGGCCTTCTTTAGCATGGGGGATAACGCTGCTTTTCTGAGCTGCTCTGCGTCGAATGGTTCCATCTGCCCTTCGTCCTCCGCTTCCGGCATGCGAAGCCCTGCGCCGAACGAATCCGCACCCGGATCATGATTCCAAACCTGGAGCCATTGCAGAAGGTCCGCCTCGTCCACCTCGTTGGTCACTTGCTCCATTCATATGACTTCGCGCCCTCCTGCCCCATGGGCTTTCTCACTGCCCGTCGCCGCTCACGAACGCGCTGCTTAGAGTATTGCTGCTCAAGCTTGGCGGCCTCTTGCGCCGCAAACCAGCTGCAGCCGCGAAGCCAATCATCTCCCCAACGCCACTCGTGGTCGAGTCCGTACCAGAAGACATACCAAGAAATCATCATGTTGAGATTCTTCATCTGTAAGCTCTCAAGCGTGCGCATGCGCTGCGTGGCAAGTTGTAAGTCTAAATCCAAATCTCTCTCGAACGCGTGAATAATGTCCTGGATGGCCACGGGTGCCCTTCTCCAACTTCTCGAGATTTGATCCCCTTTAGCTCGTCGGCCTGGTGCTTTCCTTGCCGAGACTACCATCTTAAACTGTGGGTCAAATAGCCCTCCGCGGCCAGCTGTGGCCCGTCGCTTGTGGTCCTCAATATGGTACCTGTCAGCCAGCTCTTGCTCGGCCAGCTTCATCCATGATGTGAAATACTTGTCAACATATTGGGGACTTCGCGCATGCTCGCACTCGCTGCGCCCTCGAGTGCACGAAGGTGGCGCCCATCGGTGCACAGAGGAGGGCATTCCTTGGTGAACTTCTTCGGCGCGACGATCTGCTGCTCCACCCCTGCGCCAGGTCCTGTGTCGGGCTCCAGAAGACCGCCCCAGTGCGTCGCCATGCTGAGTCCTTCCTACCTTCGAACTCCAGTGATCAGGCCCTTGAAATGCGTTGATGCCACAAAGAAATCAATCGTGCGCCCCCGTCCTGCTGAGCGCGTCCACCCAGGGGGAGCTGCTATAATTGCAGGTGTGTCGCTCAAGACGTTCACCTGCTCCAAGTCAAGCGGGCTCAGATTCCAATCGTCTCCAATATGAAAGGTCGCCAAAGTCGCTTGGGCTGCTCGAAGCACGGCAAAATAATCTGCCGATTTCTGTCCTCCACATCGTTGTGGTGGTTGCCTGAGATGACGTAGACCGAGGCTAGTATGAAGCCTCCAGGGGGCATGCCATGAACCCGTTGTTGTCCACCTCGAACGCGGCGGTGCAACTTCGCCAAAGTCTGGCGGATCAGCAGAGCCGATGTTTTGCCGAAACCCAGCTGCAAACCCCTTATGAGGCTGCGCGCCGGGCACCCCCCTCATTGGCTGGCGCAATGTGGAAGCGCCAACCTTGATGCCTGAGCCTGGCAATCTCGTCCCCGACCGCCGGTTTGAGCAGCTTGTGCTCTTGGACAAGCAGCGCGTCGGCCTCGACCTCCAGCTCGACCATCTCATTCGCAATTGTCGATAACGTTGTCGCCTCCTTCTGAGCAGAAGAGATGTTTGCCGTCGCTATGCTCCAAATTCTGACCTTCGTGGTCTCCGCGTCACCTGGCCGAGTCGGAGCAAGAAGACTCGCGCCGCACCTTCGGCAAACCCTTGGCACTTTACTCCCTGGCGCCGACGATGCGTTCACAGCAGGGATTGAATGCTGAGAAGCCGTCGGCGCCGCTTTCGAAAGATCCCCAAGATACCCATCAGTACCTTGCTGGTCCACCTCCATGGAGTGGTCGCGCGGTTGCCCCTGGCTCGGGGGCGGGGTCGACGGGTGCCCCCAGAGCTGCCCCGTGCCCCGCCCAGGCCAGCGCGCCGCCCACGCTGCGCCTTTACTTGCAGCGGCACGGCCCCCAGCCGAGCGCCGACAGCGGCTCCGCGGCCCGCGGCTGGGCCGACGGCGGCTCGAGGGCCCGTGGCACTCGGAGGGCCCACGGGCACCGCTGATGACGCTCCAGCAGGTACTTCACTGGCCGCGCGCACAGCTGTGGTCGCCGAAGTCGCCGTCGCCGTGTCGCGCCAACCAACCAGAGCTTATCCTAAGCTGTCGATGCAATACATGAGCTGGACGGCCTGGAAAAGCCCTGCTGGCGATGCATTATCAAGCGAACCCACTTGCTGTAACGTGGACTTGGAGTCGCCCACTATCTGCTTAACTTGGCCCCAGCTGCTCACGAAGGCAAGAGCCCGAGGCTGGGCCCTCCCCCCCCCCCCCCCCCCCCCCCCCCCCTGAAGCAACTGGGGCCCGCACCTTTCTCCGCTTTGCTCTTTCTGCTGCTGCTGCAAACTGGTGACGCAGCCTCTTCCTGGCCTCAGTGATGCGCTTGACCTCTTCCTCCTCCATGCCCCCGTCGAGCTCAAGGCCATGTTCGGCGAAGATATGTTCCAAGTCCTCGTCGTCGAGGACTGGGGCCTCGTCAAGTTGAGCCATGGGCACATCGCCAGCGCCATCGCCATCAGCACGAGCATCACGCTGCTGCTGAGCTTTCGCACGCTCAGCCTCTGCCTCTTGTTGTTTGTGCTGCTGGTTGTGCAACTCGATCGCCTGCTGCAGGGCTTGCAACGGGGCGCGACGACACTCTGGGACCTCGCTGCCTCCCGCTGCCTGCTGGACCCCCACGACCTTCCCGAAGAACTGCAGTGCTGGATTTTCCGCTCCGCTGACTTGCTCTCGGAGGAAGGCCTCGCTCTTTGCCTTCTCGAGCTCTTGCTTCTAAAGCTTGTGGTTGTTCAAAATCTGCTTGTCGGCATCACGACTGTCCAGAGCACGCTGGTACTCCTCCTTGCGCTCCTTAAACCGCTCTTATGATTTGCTGATGCTCTTCTTGGTGCCCCCGAGGCGCTGCCCCAACTGGAACGAACTGAGCTTGGTGATGTCCACGGGCTGGTTCTCGGCAGGCTTGTCCGCCACTGCCTGATCGACTGGAGCTGGCGCTGGTGGCGGCTTTGACTCATCTCGGCGTAGTCCACGTAGAAGCTGGCGGGCCGTCCTTCCGCCTGTTCTTGTTGTGCCACGGAACTTTCTGCACACCACCAGCTCCAAACTGTTTTTTCTCTGCTTCTCAAGCACTCCCTGCGGAGCCTGCTTGCCGCAGCGCAGGCAGTGGTCGCAGTGCCATACACCCCCGCACAAGTCCCACACGGCCAAGAAGGATGCTTTCCCGCCATCCGTGGCCCGCCCGAGCGAGCCACGTCGAAGCACACTCGGGCAGGCCCAGATCGCCTGGGCCGACACGGCTGAGGAGGAAGAGGAGGAGGAGGAGGAGGAGGAGGAGGAGGAGGAGGAGGAGGAGGAGGAAAAAGAGGCGGGCCAGCTGCCACCGCCCTGCAAGGATGCGCCTTTGCACGTACGGACCTCCCGGAGGAGGGGGGGACGCACGGGCTGGAGAGCCGGTGGATAGCATGCACCCGCGACGAGCCGGGGCATCACGCTGTACTGCTCGTCTGTCTGAGCGCATACCTGTGCACAGCGTGTATTGCCAGAGGCGGCAATCCCCTCTGGTAGCACCCGGTAGGCTGCACCCATGTGCAGCCAGCCTCGAGCTCATCCCTAGCTCTCAGGCCCGGAGCTGACGGCAATCTTGTGGATGCGCCCTCAGAAACTCAGGCAACCCTCGGGATCGGCATCGGGCTATGATGATGCCAATCACGAGATAAGGACCTGTTTTAGGCTGGTAACGTGTCAAAGGCCCGATCTCTCAGGAGGGAGGGCAGGAGGGCAGGAGCATGAACGAGTTCATGCATGCTTTGGTTTGTTCCTTTTACCACCTCTGCAGGAGGGCAGGAGCAGGAACGCATCCCTCAGGAGGGAGGGCAGGCCAAGCCCGATCCCTCAGGAGGGCAGGAGCGTGAGCGAGAAAAGCCTCCGGGGACGAGGAGGAGATGCGGGGCAGGGTGCGGTGCTCTCCTCCTGCGCAACCCGCGCAACGCGCAGAGCACGCACCCTACAGGCAATCCGCTGATTCTCGTGTAGCTGGCTCGCTTTCGTTGGGAATGCCCCGCGAGGGCGGAAGGGCGATAGGGGAAGAATGAAGGGCGAATGGGGGGAGGGAGGGAGAGAGACGGGGGGACGAGGGAGGAGAGAGGATGACTGAGGGATGGAGAATGAGGGAGGAGGAAGTTTGGAGGAGGGAGGGGGGACAGGGACAGGGTCAGGGCGCCTACTCGTCCCAGACGCGGGACGGCCCTACGAGGGGCTGGGCGGTGGCGCCTCCGCGCGGGATGGGTTGGAAAAGCGGGAGGCTGGGTGGGAGAGAAGGGGGAAGAACATGCCGCATCTCCCTTGGTATGCACTCTGGCGACCCCGGCTTGCCTTGGGGGGCAGTGCGTATGCAATGTTTGGCTGTCCCATGCCCCTGTTCTACCCCCCTAGGGGAAAACCCGTTTGAAGCGGCGGGAGGGGGCGGGGGTACGAGCTCACAAACACAGCTTTCTGCATCCTCGCAAACGATTACTTCAGCGCGGCTCAGAATAACCCGAGACCCAAGACAATTTCCAAGACGTCCCAACGTGGCCGAAGTTGGGCCTACATGACCCTATAATGATGATCCAGGTTGTCTTCAAGATGACTCCTCCCAAGGGATGCCCCCGGGAGACAAACAGCTTGAAACCCTGGCTTTTATTCAATGAGTCTGGCATTGTCTGCGCTGCTCCGTCCAACGAGTCTGTGAAGCACAACGACGGCCCCAACACGGCCCAAGAGAACCCCAAGGAATTCCAGCAGGGGCCAAAGAGGATCCCAACAGGGCGTCAATCGGCCCCAAGAGGCCGACATTCCTTCAGGAGGCTCCCACCAGGGCCAGCAGGGCCCCAAATCAGCGAATAGTCTAAGAGGTCCACAAGAAAGGCCCACGAGGGTTCAGATGCCCAGAAAGGCTCCAAGAGAGCCCCGTTTTGACCCCAACAATGGCCAAGATGGTCCACACATGGCTTCCGAAAGATCAGCCACACGCACGTGGAGGCCCTCCAAACTTCTGTCAGTATGACTCTGGCTGAGATATCGATATCAGACTTCGGTGGATTTATTCTTCCGCGTGCGAGGACCAGGTTGTCAGCGGAATTTTCTGAAAAAGGTGCTGGTGGGCGTGCTGGCGGCTGTGCTGGTGGTCGTGCTAGAGGATGTGCTGGCAGCTGTGCGGGTGGTTGCTCTTGAAGTCGCTGGTGGCTGTGCTCACGATTTCAGCGGGTGATCGTTCTGGTGCTCGTGCTGTTCGGGTTGCGCTCGGGGGTCTGTGCTGGGTGGTGGTGCCGGATGGTTTTGCTGGGAGGATGAGCTCAAGGCTGTGCCGTGGGCTTCGTTCTGGGTGGTTGTGCCAAAGTTTGTGCCGCGTGTGTATAGATATGTATGTTTAGTTACAAGTGCAAATGCATAAATATATACATGTATTTGCTGGAGGCTGTGCTGGGAAATGTGACAGAGGCTTGTGCTGGAGTTTGTGCCAGGACGTTGTGCTTGAGGCTTGTGCTGGGGGGTTGTGCTGTGGGGTTGTGCTGTGGTGTGGGGTTGTGCTGGCTGTGCTGAGGGGTTGTGCTGGGGATTGTGCTCTGGGGTCGTGCTGGTGGGTTCTGGTGAGGGTTGTGCTGCGGGGTTGTGCTGCGGGGTTGTGCTGGGAGTCGTGCTGGAGAGGTTGCATGCGATGGGCTCTGGGTTGTGCTGGGGGGTTGCGCCGGGGGGTTACGCTGGGGGTTGTGTGCTGGGGAATGCGCTGGGGGTTGCGCTGTAGGCTCGTGCTAGGTGATTGTGCTGAGGGTTGTGCTCGGGCTCGCGGTGGTCATGCCAGAGGTTGCCGGAGGTTGTGCTGGGGGATGGTGCTGCGAGTCTTATGCTTGGCGATTGTGCCAGTGGGTTGCGATGGAAGATTGTCTTGAAGTATCTGCGCTGGGTGTTTGTGCTGGGGAGTTGTGCTGGGGGGTTGTGCCGCGGTGGTTGTGCTGGGGGTTGCGCTGACGGTTGTGCCAGGAAGTTGTGCTGGAGGGGTGTGCCGCAGTGATCATGCTGTGTGTGTGAAAGGCGGTTGTGCTAGAAGACTTGAGCTGGGGAGATTGTGCCTGGGGGTTGTTCAGGCGGCTGTGCTTTGGGTTGTGCTCGGGGTTTCGCTGGGGAGGTTGTGCGGGGGTTGTGCTTAGGGTTGTGTGGGGGGGGGGCGGTATCGTCGAATCGGCGATTCAGAGATATGGACACACAACAATGATGTAAACAAACACATACGAATTGACTGGGTGCGCGGCAGAGGATGTGCCGTGTTTCTCTGGATCCCCTGTAGCACAACAACCCCCCAGCACCATCCCCAGAACAACTCCCAAAACAACCCCGCAACACAACCCCCAGCACAACCTAGCGAAATCCTGCAATAAAACCTGGCGCAACCCCATCACAACCAGCTGACACAACCGCCCAGCACAACTTCCTGGTACAATCCACCAACACACCTTCCAGCGGCACAACCCCACAGCACAAGGCCGGAGCACAGCCACCCAGGAGAACCCGCAGTACAAACCCCAGCGAAACCAGTCATAACCGCCAACACAATACTCAGCCTAACTGCAAGCACAATCGCTAGCACAACACAACCCCTTCCACAACCCCCGGCAACACTGTTCAACACAAGTCCCCGCACAACCCCTTGGCAATTACCACAAAACCGAGCTCAACCCCCGCAGGGCGCCCAGCAGAGCCGTTGCACAAACCCCAGCGCAACCATGAGCACAGTCGCCCATACAACCATCAACGCAACCATCACCACAACCACCAGCGACGCCGTTGGCACAACCACCAACACCAGCGCCAGCACAGCCGCCAGCGAAGTCACCAGCGCAACCACTGGCACAGCAATCGGCACAATCGATAACACTTCCACCAGCACCACCTCCGACACAGCCACCAAAACAGCAGCACAGCTGCCAGAATAATAAGAATGCCCAGCTCTTCAACACCGCTTCTTGACTTGAGAAATGTTGAGGGCCGACTCGAAACACACAGTCTCTTGACACCACACGAGAGCAACTCGAACGGAGGCCCGCATGGCACGGGAAGGATCCTGATTCGAAGATAAGCCCGCCCATGCATCTCTTCGCGCAAGACACCGTTGGCCTGCCCAGGCTCATGTCATCTCCAATCTTACCTCCGTCACACCCCCCTTCCTGGCACCTTTTTGTCCACTCCTTTTGCCCAACCGCTTCTCTCTTCCGCCACGTCATGCCGTTCTTCCGCCTCCTCCTCCACCAACCACCCTGCCCTTCCCGCAGCGCCCGAGCGAACCGCGATATCGTCACGAGTGCCCACTCACCGGTGTCGGCGGAGAGGAGCGCAAGCACCTAGGATATCGAATCTCAAATTCATAGCACTACGCATCGCAAGACTGCTGCAGCGAAGGCCGCCGCCTCCTCAGGTGGCGCACCTCTGGACCCTCTCGCGGGCCGCGCCATCGCAAGACTACTGGCGGGGAAGGGGAAGGTCGCCGCCCGTTCAGGTGGCGTACTTCTGGACCCACTCGCGGGCGGTGTGGTCGTGCTTCGCGCGATCCTTCAGGTACGCCTCTCCGAGGGAGGGGCTAGGGCGTTTTTCTCCTCACCATGAGTGGTTGAAGATTGGAGGTTGATCTGTTGCGGTGTTTGCCTTTGAAGCTTTTGAGGCATCCTCCTCTAGCTCCTCCCTCCTTCTCTAGAGGTCTCATAGATGGGGTCCGAGTAGATGGTGTCGGGAGATCGCGCCGCATCGCCGATGCATCGCCGATGCATCGTCGATGCGTCGGCGATGCGTCGGCGAAATCGCGGTGCTTCGGCGACGCCAGCGCGGAGAAAATCGGGCTCCACATCGAGCCGCCTCGGCGATGCATCGGCGATGCGGTGCAATCCTCAGGCCCCATCTACTCCGAACCCATCTGGGAGGCCTAGATTATCCCTCCTCCTCATCCTTCTCCTCCTCCTCCTCCGCCTCCATCGTCTACAATTACAAAATATTCTCCTCTCTCCCTTGGTGGCGTCCGGATATTGCTCGGCCCCCATCCGCGCACTGGTTCTTTACACAAAGGATTCCCGGTCCCAGTCGCCACGCCATGCTATGTCAGGCTACGCGTCCTCATGTCCGCGTTTCCGTTCTGGCTTGTTGTCAAAATGCTGCTCACGCTGAAGCGCTGGCCTCATTTTCGGGCTACTGCTCATTCCGAATCGTGCTCTCGCTGCAGCGCTGGCCTCATTTCCGCGCTTCCGCTCGTCCCGAATCGTGCTCCCGCTGCAGCGCTGGCGTCATTATTTCCAGCGCCATGCCACGACATGGTTTTCGGTCCTTCCAAATCGGCACCAAAATCTAGAGAATGGCCTCCCGAAACACCAGCGGAAAGGATTACGCGTCGCCACGCCATGCTATGTCAGGTTACGCGTCCTCACTTCCGCGTTTCCGCTCTAGTTCTTTCGTCAAAACGCTGCTCTCGCTGCAACGCTGGCCTCATTTTCGGGCTACCGCTCTTTCCGAATCGTGCTCCCGCTGCAGCGCTGGCCTCATTTCCGCGCTTCCGCTCGTCCCGAATGGTGCTCCCGCTGCAGCGCTGGCGTCATTATTTCCAGCGCCATGCCACGACATGGTTTTCGGTCCTTCTAAATCGGCACCAAAATCTAGAGAATGGCCTCCCGAAAAACCAGCGGAAGCGATTACACATTCATTCGGTGTCGAGTCGTTGATGCTTTGGGCCGCAGAAGCCCCCCACACTTTGGGGCGTCGCCACGTCATGCTATGTCATGCTATGCGATGAACTCCAACACCATGCTGTGCCATGTGATGCGATGCCATGCTACGGCATCCGACTGTGCGAGTAGGGAGGGGATCTACGCCATGGTGAGCAATGGGAGGGAGGTGTAGGACGTCAGATATGACGCCTCGCAGAGGAGGAGGAGGAGGAGGAGAAGGAGGAGGAGGAGGATGCGGAGGAGGAGGAGGAGGCGGAGGAGGAGGAGGAGGAGGCGCGAGCGCACCCAGCTTGCCTCCTCCCCATCGCCTCAATCCTCTATCCCCCTGCTGCTGCCTGCCCTGTGCGGGCGGAGAGGGGGCGCCCCTCCTTCGGTCCTTCTGTCTTGTGTTTTGTCTGCTTGCTCTCTCTCTCTCTCTCTCTCCATCTCTCTCCCTCTCCATCTCTCCTTCTCTCTCCCTCTCTCTCTCTCTCCCTCTCTCCCTCTCTCCCTCTCTCCCTCTCTCTCTCTCTCTCTCCCTCTCTCTCTCTCTCCATCTCTCCCTCCCTCTCTCTCTCTCTCTCTTTCGCTTGCACGATTTCGCAGACTGATGTTTCTCATGCTCGCTTTCATCGGCACCCCCCACGGCGCCGCCGCGTGAGCGTGCCCTCCCCCCCCGCGTTCTCCCCCCTCTTGCGGCCAGCTGTTCCGCCATTCCCGAATCCCTGAACCCAGCCGTTCAGCCCAGGCCACTTCGTCGCTGTTCGGCCGCGGGGTTATCCTGAAGCCCAGCCGCTCAACGCCCCCGCTCGATATTTGCCTGCGCGCCTGCGTCCTTCCTCCCTCGGTGGTGATGGCCCGCTCCCTTTGCCTGCCCTCCGTGTGGTGCTCCCTTCTGTGATGACTCCACGCACGAGGACTGCCTTGCCTGCGTAACTGCCCGCCTCTCACAACGTGAAGAGGGCGTGGAACGAGCCCGAGATGTGAGGTTTGTGTCCAAACCCCGTCCCTCCCTCTCGTTTCATACATTCCTTCCTCCTTCCCTCCATCCCCCTCCCGATTGACCGGGTGCCCACGTCACGGCGGTCGATCCTGTATGAGCTCTCGCGCCAGTCTGCCTGCCTGGAGCCATTTGTCGACGACTTTTGCCGATGCCGGCTGCGCTGCCTGATGTGGAGGAGGAAGGGTTTGGGCGAACAGGATGAAATTCTGGGGTGGATTTGATCATGCACTGGTCTCTGCACTTCGGGACGACGCGTCCCGTCGGCTTCGTCGCAGAGGTTGATTTGCTCTGCTCTTACAGCTCTATTATTGGCGCCCGTACCGAGTGTCCACACCAACATTGTTTTCCTCAATCAGCGCCTGGTGTGCACTGTTTGGGGTCCAACTACGGCTTCGTTCTGCTAGCTGAGTGCCGTCCTCATCCTGACCAGCCAGCGATTGAACCAGATGCGCAACCTGCGAATCCCTCATCCATCCCGCCCTCCCTTCTCCTCCCTCCTCCCTCCTTCCCTCCTCCCTCTTCACTTCTCCTCCTCCTCCTCCTCCGCCTCCATGCTCCTCCGCCTCCGCTTGCTCCTCACCATCATCCTCCCGAGCACACCTGCGCGATCTCCGGCACCAGGGGGTCGTTCGGGTTCGGGTCGGTGAGGAGCGACGAGATGGAGAGCAGCACCTGGGACGGCGGCGGCGGCGGCCACGGAGGCGAAAACGGCGCCGCCAACAGCCGCGACAACGACGGCTGCGGCGACGACGACGGCAGCTGCGACCTTGCCTCCACGGAGGAGGGACCCCCCGGTCCAGTGCAGGGGGGTGGCTTTGGGTGCACGGCTTCCGGGGACAGCGTGGGGGGCCGGATCCGCGCGCGGAAGCCACTGCCTTTGCGTCGGGCATGTCCTCCTGCAGGCGGATGTGGGAAGACCAATGAAACAGAATCCAAAAAGGATCACAAATGGACAAACATCGTAGATTTCGCCCCCCGACTATTTTTGCTACGCCCCCAGACGATGATTGTAACCATTCTTGACTACTCCTCCTGCGGAGGGATATGCCCGACGTTGCACTACCTGGAGCGGCCCCTGTGGGCGCGCACGACAACGCCCCCCCCACCCCACCCCCCCAGCGACGAGCCGCTCCCGCTTGAGCAGAGACGGGCAGTCCCGGCACTCCCATAGGCCTACCACGAAATGTTTTTAGAACCCACAAACGTTGTAACAACCCAAAAAGTGTTCTTGGAACATAAACACGATGTGTTGAGACAAGACAGTCCTATCCAGGAATGCTTTAAGAACATGTCGTGTAAACCATAAAAGGTTCTCAGAACATTATTAAGACGCGGCGTCTCCGGACCAAATGCCCAGTGGGCTGCAAATGGGCCCGTGCGCAACACCTCCTGCCGGCTCCGCCCTTGGGGTGCTGAAGCCAACGTCACGCCAGAGCCATCCTCTGACAGCAAAGGGCTCTGGACCACCAAATGGGCAACCAGGTGAGACATCTCCACAATCTGGCCGCGAATGGGTCCGTGCACAACACCCCCCTAGCGGCTCCCCCCTTGGGGTGCTGAAACCAGAGCCTCGCCTCGCGCGAGACATCCTCGCGATCTGCCCTGAACGCAGAGGAGTCTGCAAACAGGCAGACCGCCTGAGACGTCCCCACAGTCTGGCTGTGAATGATCCCGTGCAACACCCCTGGCAGCTCCCTCGTGGGGTGCTGAATCCAGCGCCTCCCTTGAGATGACCTCACCCTTTGCTCTGAAAGCAAAGGAGCCTGGGTCACTAAACAGGGAAAGCGTCCGAGACGTCCCCACAATCTGGCCGCGAACGGGGCCGCGCAACCACCCCTGGCGGCTCCCCCCTGGGGTGCTGAAACTAGCGCCTCGCTCCAGACATCCTCACAAGATGAGAGTGAGTGGTCTGTGTGAGTGAGTCCGAGTCTGAGCGTAAGAGAGTTTAAGTGTGCGTGAGTCTGAGGGTAAAAACATATTCTGCGCGCTTGTGTCAGAGTATGAGTGTATCCGGACATGAGTGAGCCTGGGTGTTGAGCTTAAGGAGAGGAGGCATAGGAGAAGGAGGAGGCGTCACAATAATAGCAAGAACCCCGTACATAGGATATGGTCAAAAAAGAAGCAGAAGTGCGAGGATTCTGCCAAGGACGACGCTGAAGACGGCGGCAACGACGACGACGGCGGTGGCACCTTGGAGATGGTCAACGCGGGGCTCCACTGGTCCTTCAGGATGTCGAGGCAGATAGCGCCGTTGGAGTTGACGTTGCAGTGGTAGATCTTCGTCGTGAAGTGCACCTTCGGAGGCTTGAACGGGTAGTCGGAGGGAAAATCCTCACGTGTGCCATGGGCACGCCGGGGCGTGTTAGTACCCCGCTCCTCCGTCGTCCGAGGCCGTCCCAGGAACGAACAAAAAAAAACGCTCGCCTTGAAAATACTCCGCCCGCGTGACAATGCCTGCCGCCTCCGGAAACCCTCGGCAACGTTGACGGCACCCTACTCGCGTAGAGTAGTTGTTCCACCCGACTCCACTGGCGAACCAAGTTGTCAGCCACTGGGAGCTCTCGGGGGCCTTTTTGGCACTCCACTCGCATAGAAAATTTGCCCGTCATCGGGAGCTCGATCATGGGAGCCTCGGCAACTCGTTTCCGTCTTGGGGCCCCTTGGGGGGCCTCCTGGTAGCCCTTTTTCAACACTGGGAGCCCTTGAGACGGTTGATGGCACTGGGGGGCACAGGGCTCACCCATGGGGAGCCACGCTGTGCGAGCGGTAAGGCGCTGCATACACTTTTTGGCGTCGCGGCCCTGCGCGCGGCGACTGGGGGTAGAATGTTGGAAAACAGCTAATCGCGCGCGCCTAGGTTCGCACGCTCAGAGACCACTTAGGGCCTCGCAGCTGCCGGAGGCCATAACCATCCGGGCATGGGTGGCGTGCAAGGGCGCTGCAGGCACATACAGTCATTGTTCTACCATGAGGAACGCATCATAAGAAACGAAAGCGTTTGTACTTTTTCCTGCCATGGCGAGCCTCGGCCAAGGTGCGGCCCCCCGACCCAGCTTCGAGGAGCGGCCCGCAGATCAGAGCCCGCCCATGCTGGATCAGTCATCAGCGGTCGTCTGCGACTTCGACTTGTCCAGGTTCACAACCCACGATTGGTTGCTCCCAGTGTACACCTACGGCGGGGGGAGAGCCCCTCCTGCGCCCAAAGTGGCTCCTGCTGCACCACCTCGAGTGTGCATGACGCGCTCGGCACGGGCGGGGACTGAATTGGCTTGAGGTCGCGCGTTTGTCCGTCCCTCAGGGCCCCCGCATGGCAAGGCTCGCCGTCCCTGCACCTGTGCTCCAAAGCTTAGCCTCCGCGTGTTCCGAATGCGAATCCATCGGTATTGCTTCTAGCCCCA
>CAUYUJ010005947.1:105000-125000 GCA_963575745.1 Prorocentrum cordatum
GCAAGGAATTGCTCGAAGAAAAGCGGGAGAAGCCGCTGGCGTTTGCCATGGAGGCGCGCCGCGTTTTCGCATGCGCGGGCGGCATTGTTCGGGGATGCGCGCCTCGGCAGGACCGTGTGCGCGAGGTCTGGCTCGGCAAGTTCCCCCGTGAGGGATTGCCGACCGAGGAGTCGATGCGCAAATTCGCGGCCGCGGGCCGGACGGCCCAGTCCCATGGCCGCTCATGCATTGGGAGCGCCGAGGGCGAGAGCCTGCAGGCTCCCTGCTCGGCGGCACGTGCAATGACAAGCTTCCGTTTCGCCGATTGCTCCGCGCGCAGGACCACTGCAAGCCCCAATGGGCGCGAATGCCGAAGCTGGACTCGGTACCAGCGGGGGCGGGCTCGTGGCGCGATCGCGCGTCGGCCGTCACCGCGGCGAACCGCGCGGGTGCGGCCCTGGACCGAATGGATTTTCTCGGTTATGCGCACTTCCAGGTCGCGCGCGACGCAGCGCAGCGCGCGCGCCCACGCGCGCCCCGTGGCGCGAGGCCCACGTAATGGAGTGGGGGCTTCGCTGCATCCTGTCCAAAGTGTTTGATCCCGTCGTGCTATTGGGATACATGTACCAGCTCGCGCGCGTGAGCGAGGAGCACGGGGGCGTCAAGGCGCGTCCGCGGAGCGGCGGGCCCGATGCCCAGGGAGCCGCGCGCGGGAGCCCGCGCCGCGTCCAGGTTTCCTACACGTACGATTTGCTTCTCCGCCAGAAAGTGGCGAAAGACCTGGAACACGGCGACGAGGATGCGACGGCCTCGTTCACTGCGTTGTCGTGGGACATTCTGCGCGCCGCCAAGGAGCGCAGCGCTTTTGAGTGGCCGCCGCCCTGGCATCGTGCATCGCGCTGCGCGCTGTAGGAGAGAGTCCAGCAGTCGGACCGCCAGGCGGCGTTCGCCAAGGGCGGGGGCAAGAAAGGCGGCAACGACCGGCGCGACCAGGCGCGAGCCCGCGCGCGCGCGCCCCGCGAGCGCGAGCACGCGTCGCGGCGCGCGAGGCGGCGAAGCCACGGACCCCGGTGAGCCCTGTCCTCCGCCAGCGCTCGCGCAGCCCCCGCCGCGATACCTTCAGCAAGAAGGGGAGCGGAAAGGCCGGCAAGGGAGGGGCTCCCAAGGACGCGGGGAGCTCGTGGCACAAGCCTGAGCGAAAGGAGTCCTGGCGGTGGTGAAGCCAGGGCGCCGGCGCTGTGCATGCTAATTATTCGCCCGCCCGAGGCGCGCTCCGCGCGCGCGCGCGCGCCCCCCCGCGGGGGCGCCGCCCCAGCCAGTGACGCAGACGACGGGGCCTCCCCATTGCACCCTGCCGACAGCGGTGCGGGCGCAGTGTGGCGCGGGCCGTCGCCCGAGGGGCAGGAGGCGCCGCCAGTGCGCCGCGCGCGAGACCGCCCCGCCCGCGGCGAGCGCAGCGCAGGACGCGGATGTTGATTCCGACGACGGCGCCGAAGGCGGGGGCGGCGACCTTTGCCCCCAGCAAATCCACGATGCCGGCTGCGCATTTGAAGAGGCCCTTGCCCGCCACTCTACGGGGGCGGAGCCGCGAAGCGCGCGCGCAGATCAAAGCCGCCGTGGATGCGTTGCTCGACGACGAAGACAAGAGGGCGGGCATGAGCCCTCTTTGCCACGCCGCCTGGGCGGCACACTTGCCGCGAGTCCGCGAGATAGCGCCGCTTGCGGGACCTGAGCGCGATGCGGCGGTGGCGGCGAGCCAGACGAGCGACGCGCTCTTGCAAGAGAGGCGCGAGGCGGCGTTGCAATTTTGGCGAGTGCGCAAACGTGTGACGGCTTCAGAATGGAAGGCGCCGCCCGGCACGCCGCTACCGCGAAGCACCGGCGGAGAGCGCGGTCGGGCGAGGCACGCTATTCGAAGTTACCATGGCATGTGCGCTCCGTCCTTGGGCCTGACAAGAACTTGTTGCTTCTGGCCGAAATGATGCAAGCTGCAGGGGTGACCAGCGACGCAGCGCGCGCGCGCGACAGCGGGGCGCGGCTCCGTGCTTGAGGCGTCCGACGAGAATTTGACGCGTGACTTGGAGCGGGGCTTCCCGCTAGTGGGGGTCCTGCCGCGCTCGGGCATGAACGCGCCCGTGACCCCCAAGGGAGCCGAATGCCCATCCGAGTTGCGCAGCCGAGCGGACACTTTGAACGCCGCCACCCTCGAGCGCGTGTCTCGGGATCTGGGGGCCGACGCGGAAGTCACCCAGATTTTGCATGATAAAGCATACGAAGAGGCGCGCGCCGCGCAAGCCAGCGGGGACAGTCGCCCATGCTGCGACGTCCGCGAGCGTGCAGGTGGCCGCGGGCCAGGCAGCGTGGGTCCGGTTGTCCGACCTGCCACGCGGGGCGGTGTTAAACCCGCGATTCCCTGTAGACGAGGGATGGCGCTGGAAGTTGGAAGAATGGATACGCAAGGAATGGCGCATTCGCCGCGGCATGCACCGTCCCCTCCCCTGGGCGCCGCGCCGGGAGCCAACGCGTCCAGGTACGCGCGATCGACGATTTCACTGCCACGGGCGTTAATGACTGCGCCGCCGCAGCCGAGAGGTGCAGGCGGGCCCTTTCCCCCCCCCCCCGCCCCTCGCGCGCGCTGTCCGCTCTCCCGTGTCGCCGCGACCGCGCGTAGGGTGGATTCTCTCGATGCTCTGGTCGAGCTGGCGCGGATCGCGGCCGCGGCCGGCACGCCGGTGCTGAGCAAAGAAGATTTCATCGGTGCTTACAAAACGTTGCCCGTGCGAGGCGCCGACCTCCCGTTGGCCCATTCGGTATGGGCCAAGGGAGCCCGCGAGGGCTACTGTCTGCAACTCTTGAGCTGCCCCTTCGGCGCCGTGGGCAGCGGATGCGCTTGGGACCGCGTTGGGGCGGCGCTCCAGGCGCGAGGCGCGAGCGCCGCGGCGGCACGGCGAGCGCCCCGCGAGCGCGGCAGGCCATCCTTGCCAAGCTGTTCTCGCTCGCTTCGGGCCGATTCGTGGACGATCTGTTCCGGGCCGACGCGGACAGGGGGCCCGGCACGGGCGGCCCCCGCGATGCCGCAGAGGTCCTGAGGGCGGTCGTCGAAGACCTTTTGGGCTGGCGCCTGGACGCCGGCAAACGCGTTGTTGCCGAGCCGAGGGCCACTGTGCTCGGCGTCGACGCGGAAGTGCGCGGATCGGGCGATGAGCTCTCGTTAGTATTCGCGATCGGTGGCGACAAGCGCCACAAATGGATCCAAGAAATCGAGTGGGTGCTGGAGGCAGGGAGAATGTCGCCGGCGGCGGCATCAAAACTTGCCGGCAGACTCGGATGGGGCTCCTCTGCGGTGTTCGGCAGAGGCACGCCCAAGCTCCCGCGCGCGAGCGACGCGCGCGCGCGAGAGCGACGGCAGGTGCCCGGGTATACCTCGCCCCGCTGTTCTGGCACGCGCAGCAGCGGGGATGGAGGTTGAAGTCGCGGCTCCGCGGGGCATTGGAATGGTGGCTGCGCTTCCTCCGGAGCGCGCCGGAACGAGCGGTGCCCCTGCGGGTGACCCCGGAGCGGCCACGCTACCTCGTCTATTCCGACGCGACGGGCGGCGGCAGGCGACATACGCGCGCGCCTGTTTGGAACGGCGCCCGCATTGCCCGGCCCGCCCCGCCTCCGCAGGCTCGCGTGGGTCATCATTGGGCCCAGCGGTAAGCGCTATGCAGCGGCTGATGTGCCTTCGTCGATCAAGCGGTGGACGAAGCACCGCAAGACGCAGGCGGGGGCGCCCCGGCCACGCGTAGCCTGGCGGACAGCCCGCCGTGTTGCGAAAGGTCGCGGCATGGGAACTCGTCGCGGCCGTTTGCGCCTTGCATCATTTGCTCGCGACGCTGCGCGATGCGGAAATCGTGTTGTTTGTCGATTCGAAGGCGCGGCCGGGCGCGGGTCGCCGAGCTGCCCGTGCGATGCTCCGCTGACCGCGCCAGGCCGCGCTCGGGGTGCTCCTACGCGGGACCTCGCGCCAGGCAGATTATAACGCGCTCGTGGCAGATATTTGGTTCGCAGCAGCGACCGCGCGGTGCCTCCTGAGCGCGTGGTATGTGCCATCCGCGCTCAACGTGGCAGACGCCCCTACGCGGCCCGCCACGAAGGCGGCCGCGATTGCGGCCATGCACCGCGAGGGCTTCACCCGAGTGGCGTGGCCATGGCCCCGCGCGGCGCCCTGGCATTCGCGCGGGCATGCATAGCAAGTAGCACAGGGCAATTTGTAGGGGGCGCAAAGGCTTGCGCGGCGAGCGCGTGACGACCAGGCCCGCCGCGAGAGGGGGCCCGCGGGCGCCATGCTTGCGTGCATGTCACAAACGTCGCGGTGGACGCCCGAAAATGATTCGCATCCGGTAGGCGCGGAAGCTCTGCAGTGTCTGACACCCATGCTCGCAGCCGAAGGAGCGGCGTATCCCCCCGACCTGTCCAGATTCACGGCGAAGGAGGCGAGGGATGTGTTCCCGTGCCTCCGGGAGTGGTCAGAGTGCTTCACCGTGACGCTTATTACTCACGCGCGTAAGCTGACCCACGAAAAGGCAAAGCGGCCCCGGGAGGACGATGCAGCGGCATCGCTCTCCCAGGTCGAGCGCGCGCGCGCAACTCCGCCCCATCCGGCGGAGCAAGCAAGGCCGGCCGCCGCCCGCTGACCCGTGGGCGCGAAGGCGGCGGAAACGTTACTCGAGAAAGCGGCCAAGTGCCCGGCACCGGCACCGGGCTTGCGCGCGAAACGCCGGCCCGGCGGGGGTTTGACGCCTCAAGAAGCCCTCGCGTTGCTCTCAGCGGCAAGGCAGGCACGGCAGGCACCACCGCGCGGCGCCACCGTCCTCGTGCACCGCGCGCGGCGCGGAGGTACCAGCGCCGCCGATGCTGGCAGAGGCAATCCGCCAGCTGACGAAACTCCAGGCTCCGCCCGCGATATTCATAAGCGAAGGCGGCATTCCGCGGGAGGTGCGCGCGAGGCAGGACATCGGCGTGCGGCGGGTGCCAGGAACACCTCGTCGGCGCGCCGAGGAATTGCGGGTGTCAGGAGCAGGACTGGAGTGCATGCGCCGCATCCAGATGGCCGCGCTGTGGCGAGAATTCCACGCGTGGAAGCTCTCGGCATACCCGTATGCCTCGGCGGTGGAGTTGTACGGCCAGGCGTGCGATGCGGCAGGCGTCCCGCCCTGGCCGCCGTGCGCCATCGCGCGGGACATGATGGTGGCGCTCTGTCGCCGCCCGGGGACCCTGTCGAACTATTTGCAGGGCATTCGCTCAGTCCTGCATCTGCTCCGCGCAGACACAGGGTCTTTGGCGGACACGCGGACCCTGGTATTCGGTGCCCGAAAGGTACGGCCGCCGCGCGCGTCGGCCGCGAGCCCATGATATCGGCGGCAGGCGGAACCGCCTGGTGCGCAAAGATTTCGCGCGCGCGCCACGGCCGAAAACGTGCGCGCGATGTCGGATTGGCTGCGCGAGGCGCGGCCGCGCGCTCTTCGAACTAAGCGGCCTGCCGTGCGTGCCGGCCCGCGGGCCTGGCGTTTGGCAGATCGGACGCGGCGATATGGCCGACGCTTTCGTCATA
Source organism: Prorocentrum cordatum (assembly GCA_963575745.1). Taxonomy (NCBI): domain Eukaryota; class Dinophyceae; order Prorocentrales; family Prorocentraceae; genus Prorocentrum; species Prorocentrum cordatum. The sequence goes on from CAUYUJ010005947.1 coordinate 110,573, forward strand.
TGCTGGCAGTTCTGCTTGCGCTTCGGCTCCGAAGTAGTGGGGCTGAATGCGCCTGGGCATAGTGCCGTCTCGCTCCACGTAGACGAAGGAAAGCACCAGGTGCAGGTGCAATTCCGCCAGCGGAAGGGGAGAGTGGCTCCCGACCCGGCGGGCCGAGCGCGCGCGCGCGGCGGGGCGCGCCCCGGGCTCCCCGCATCGCGAGGTCTGGAGGGTATGCGTATGCCAGCTCCAGGGCAAACGATTGTGTGCGGTCTGCATCATTCGGCATTCGCTCCGGCCCGGCGAGCAGCTCCTGCCGGGCGTCTCTTACGTGGACGGGCTGGCTTGCGTCGAGCTCGCCGCTGCCCACCTCGGGCTCCATAGGGCATTGGAGTGGGGGACGCATTGCTTCAGGCGCGGCCGGGCCGACCAGGCATGGGCTCCCCTTGCCGTCCCCTGCCTACCCAGGGCCCGCGCGCAGTTCGTGTCTCTCGCACACAGGCACTCCGCACCGGGGGGCCAGCAGCGCTGTTCTTCGAAGGGGGTTGGAGATCTGTGGCCGCGCTCGGGCACTCCATTCCGACAGGGGGCACGGCCGCGCTGCCTGGGTCGCGAGGGCGCGGCGCTTGGCGGCGCACAGGTACCCGGCCGCAAAGACGCGAGCCATGGTGCTGGCGGCAGAAGCCGAGATCGCGCACTCCGATTCCGACGAGGCGCCGCCCTGCAGGCATCGGGGTCGGGGCTCCGCGGCGGCGCGTGGCGCGCAGGACGCGCCGATCGCCGCGGAAGCGGTGCAGGGGCCGCCCAGGCCGTGAGTCAAGCAGACCAGGCATCTGCGGTCTGCTTAGAGCGCGCTTGGGCGTCGTTCCGCCGAGCATGCATCGGGAGGCGTCGGCGAGGTTGCTCGGCTCCGCGACGCCGACTCGCGCTCACCCCACCGCCTGGCCTGGGCCTGCGCCAGTCGACGGTTGTGCCCTGCGTTAGCGCGGGCCCAGCCTCGACGCGACTTCTCATGGGCGCTCTGGGCAGCATTTGAGCGCGGGGAGAAGTCGCGCGAGCGTCGTGGCCCCTATTGGCTATCTTCTTGCTTGTCTCTAATGCTGCGGGACGGCTATTCACGGCTGAGGCGGATCCCCACCCTGCGCGCCCGCGAGCGCGTTCTCGTCGCAGGTGAATGGGATTTGTCTCACGCGTGGCCGTCCCGCTGGCGGGATGCGTGTTCCCCCACCCGCCCGACCCTGCTGCGCGAGCGCACTGGCGTCGTAGTGGCTGCTAGTTGTGTCGAGGCTGGGCTGACCCAGCGCCAAGCTTGGGGGAGGCGTCGGCGAGGTTGCTCGGCTCCGCGACGCCGACTCGCGCTCACCCCACCGCCTGGCCTGGGCCTGCGCCAGTCGACGGTTGTGCCCTGCGTTAGCGCGGGCCCAGCCTCGACGCGACTTCTCCCTCGTCCTCCTTGCCCTCCCTCTCCGTTTCCTTCCCCTCTGCCGCCCCTTTTGCATGGGCAGGGGCGCCGCAACTTCGCCGATTGCAAACCAGTATGTCGCACCCGCTGCGTCGTCATGTTTCGAAGGGGCGCTCTGAAGCGTGGCGCAAACGCCGCAGGTCTAAACTGGATAATGGTTCATGCGTGAGCACGCGCGTCGCACCAACTGCCATCGCGTCGCGCCCAACGCGCGCCAGCACACCGCGTCCGCCCGCTCACCCGGCATCGCCGCGGGGCGCCGTCGCCGACCCCGAGAGCCGACCACCCTCTTCATCAAGCATGCGTCCGCGCTCTGCCTCAAGGTCGGGGCCGTGTCGCCCGCGACGGCGATTGCTTCTCCGTGGGCCGAGCGGGCGAGGGGCCTTCTGCTCCTCGGCGCCCACGGGCGACAGCGAGCCTCCGCATCCCACCATGAGCCCCCTGGCCCTATTCGCGGGCGGCGGCGAGGACAAGTCCTCGGAAGCGCCGTGGTGCGCGTCGGCGAGACTCTTGAATATGGTGAGTTGTTCCTCCTGGTCCTCTTTCGTCAGCTCACCGCAGCGCCCCGCGATGTCAGGCCGTGCGACACATGCGGCAGGCGCGCTGCCCGCAGGCGGCTCGTCCACCCCACCGCCCAAGCCGAACGCGCCCTCGCCCTGGGAAGGCTCGGCCGGTGCATCTGCCGCGCCAGCGGGGCGAGACGCCGAAGTGACCGCGCGGGCGGGCAGAACGCTTGCCGCGCCTGGCCAGAACCCCAAAATGTCGCCGACAACGGAGACCGTGCGTCCAGGGCCATTGCCAAACCTGGGGGCGACGTCGGCAGTCGCAACCGTGAGCACGTCGCGGCCCTCCACCAAATTGCCCATGTAGCCGACCGACCAGGCCACCTTCTCGGCGTAGTCTGATGGGAGCAGGCGGGTCGCTGGTGATGGCGTGTTTCGCACCTCGCTGGCGAAGAGGTCGGGGTTCCTGAGGTTGGACCGCTAGATTATGTTTAACTCTTCTGCGAAAAGCGAAGGAGGGCCATAAGTCCCTGGCCCCCCCAGGTAATGCAGTCCCTCGGAAGCTGCGCCGCCTTCCTCGGCAACTCCTGGTCGCGCGCGCTCGAGAAGGCGTGGAACCGCGACTTCCAGGCCTGGGCGGCCTTCGCGGCGGCAGCCGCCTTGGTCTCCGCGGCATCCGTCACCCTGCGGCACTCGGCCAGCCCCTTCTTCAATCCCCGCGCTCGGGCCTGCGCGGGCGGGGCAGCACAGCGGCCGAGCGGGCGGGGGGAGTCGGGGCAAGGCTGGGTCAAGTTGCTGCTGTTTCGTGATTGCTGCTCCTTGCTGCGGTTGCTGTAAGCGCGGTTGCTGGCGTCGCGGTGTTCTTTGGTGTCGTTGCTTCGTGCGTCGTGCTTTGTGGTTGTTTGTCCGTGTTTCGTGCTCGGTTGTCTTCGCTTCGTTGCTGGGTTGTCCTCGCATCGTGCTGTCTGCGTTTGCTGTCGTTGCGGCGTTTCTTGGTGTCCTTGCTTCTGGTCCGTCTGCGGGGTGGGGAGAGGTGCAAAAGACAAACAACGTGTCTGAACGCTGCGCGCCGAGCTCCCCATTGCCCGTCGCATCGCCCGTGCCCCAGCCAACCTGGGCGCGCGCAGGCGCGGCAATGCGCTTGCATATTCCAAAGGGAACAAGGGTGATGCATCGCAGCCTGCTCTTCCAGGTCCGCGGTCTTCCGCGGCAGCGGCTTCTGGAACTTCAGCTTGAGCGTCTGCTTGGCCGTCTTGGCCTCGGTCGTTTTGACCCTGGCCTTGCGCAGGCGGTCGTTCTCGAACTTGCGCTCGCACTGCTCTGTGTTTCTCGCCCCCCCTGGCTTTTTAAATGGAGGCGAAGGCAAACCGAACAAATTGCTTCGAGCAAGCGCGCGCCGAACGAAGACGCGCAAGAAAGGAAGCCTGTTTCTGGCGGGGTGGATCGATCGAGCTCGGGGAAATTGATGAGGAGGCGGAGGAAGAGGATGAAGGGGAAGGGGGGGGGGAGGGGGGGGAAAGGGGGGGGGGACAAGGAGGATGGCAAGGAGGAGTGCAAGGGGATGAGGAGTGGCAGGGGAGAGGAGGAGGAGGAGGAGGAGGAGGAGGAGGAGGAGGAGGAGGAGGAGAGGAGAAGGAGGGCAGCGAGGATGAGGGGGGGGAGGAGGAGGGCAGCGAGGAGGAGGATGAGGAGGAAGGGGGGGGAAGGGGGCATCAGGAACATGGGGTGGCGCGGGGGAGTAAGAGGGCGAGGAGGAGAAGCCGGGGGAGGAGGAGGAGGAGGAGGACGAGGAAGAGGAGGAGTAGGAGGAGGAGGAGGGGCATCAGGAACATGAGATGGCGAGGGGGAGTTCAAGGGGGAGGAGGGGGATGAGGAGGACGATGGTGAGGAGGATTAGGAGGAAGGGGGGGAGGGGCACAAGGAAAATGAGATGGCAAGGGAGAGGACGAGGGGAAGGATGAGGAGGATGAGGAGGGACATCAGGAACATGAGGGGGACGCAGACAAATCACGCGGAGCTCGAGGAGCCGAAGTTGGTCTGCAATCGATTGCTACGCCCTCGACTGGATTGCAATGCGCCGCGAAAGACTGAAGTCGCTTCGCGTTGAAGTGTTTGGAATGCAACACATTGGCGTTCCATCGAGGTCTGTGCGAATCCCTTGGCTTGCAATATGTTTGGTTACATCGGTTTGTATTGCAATCGACTGGGTTGCGGTTGGCAACGCAGCAAGCCATACTGACGATGAGCAGGGGGAGGGAAAGGGTAAGGATGACTGGAGGGATGAAGGAAGAATGTGCGTGATCATGTTGCACCGCCCATGTTGCAATAACTATGTTGCACAACGTGGGCTACACAACAGATGTTGCACAGCCTATATTGCACGACGTCGGTTGCACAACATCGACGACACCACATATACAGCACCGAAGCACAACATATATTGTACTGCGCAGGGTGCACAATACATACAGACCCCGGAAAATAGCGAGCACTCATGCCACATTCATCGGTCAACGCCTCCCCAAAAAATCAAAGTTGGCGGTGGTTGTGATGCGTTGCACCTCGACCACGGTCTCCCCCGCGCGTGCCAAACTTGAGTGTGGGGGGGCAGGGAATGCAAAACAACGCTCAACGTGGGGTCCGCGCTGGTTAACCTATATACACGTATTAGAGAACGAGGGGGGAGAGAAAGAGAGAGAGAGAGAGAGAGAAAGGGCGACAGAGAAAGAGAGATAGAGATAGAGGAAGATAACGAGAGAGAGAGAGAGACAGGTAACGAGAGAGAAAGAGAGAGTCACATACATGTGTATATATATATATATATATATGTAGAAGGCTGCAGTGGCGCTTCGCACCATGCACGCTCTTCCTTGTAGTTTCGAATGCAAGCGGCGTGCGTGCGCGTGGACATGGGGCGGGCCACCGCCACGTCGGAATGGGTGAGGAATTCCGAAGCGGGGGCGACTGGACAACACCAGCTGAGGCCAGCTCAGGGCGTCTCGGGCCCAGCGGCGCGAATACGTCTCAGGCGACTGGTTCGTCTAGCATGAAGCAAGACATCCTCCTCCTCTTTCTCCTCCTCCCCCTTTTCCTCGTCTCCTTTCTCCTCCTCCTCCTGCTCATCCTCTTTCTCTTCTCTCCACCTCTTCCTCCAATTCCTCCTCCTCCTCCTCCTTCTCCTCCTCCTCCACCTCATCCTCACACTCCTCCTCCTCCTCCTCCTCCTCCTCCTCCTCCTCCTCCTCCTCCTCCTCCTATTCCTCCACTTCCTACTCGTCCTCTTCTTTCCTGCTCCTTCCCCATTATCCTTGTCCTTATCTCCTGCCTCGTCGTCCTCTTCATCCTCCTCATCCTCCTCTTCCTTCCCCCCTCCTTCTCCCCAATGTGTCTCGCGCTTTCGCTTCCAATCGGCTCTTGCGGCCTCGGGAGGGCCCCAAAGAGCTTCAAAACAGGCCCCAGAGAGGTCCAAGGCTGGCCCAAAAGGGCCCGGGAAGGCAACAATCCAACAGGGCCCGCAGAGTCGGAAATCAGAACACAAACATTGGAAAAGCAATGTTTTCGGCCTTCTCGCTTTTTCGCTTCTGGATGACTCGACAGGCGTCAAGATGACCCAAGGATTGCCTCAGAGAGGCGCAAGCCGAGGCCCAAAGGCCCAAGGCTGGCCGAAGAGGGCCCAAAGGCTGGCCGGAAAATGTCAAAATAATTTAAAATCGATGAAGACCCATTGGAAAAACAACGTTTTGGGCATTCCCGCCTTGTCGCTTACGATCAGCTCTTAAGACGTCGAGATAGCTCCAGGAGGGCTCCAAATGAGTCCCCAGACGAGCCCCAAAGAGGCCCAAGGCTGGCGCAACAGTGCCCGGAGAGTCGAACATCATAGAACGCCAAATGAAACAAACAATGTTTTCGGCCTCCGGTTTGCTCGGGGGGCGTCAAGATGACCCCAGGATGGCCGCAGAGAGGCGCAAGACAGGCCCGAGGATTCGAAACTCGTTTTGGGGGGGTGGATGCGTGGGTTGTGGGCTCCCCGGCCCTAAAAATATGTTTGAATGGAATACTTTTGCGGATGGGAATCATAGGTGATACATATTAGATACCGCGTGAGATATGGAAGATGGAGGTGGAGGAGAGGACGCGGATGGGCAAGGGGAGGAGGAGAAATCCTTATAGTGGGAGTCCCCGTGCGTGGGGAGGAGGCCCCAGGCGGGTCCAAACGAGCACCCAAGAAATCCCAAATATTCTCCCCTTGAGAGACACCGCAACAACCATGCAGCGTTGCAGCCGCGACGTGCTGCAACAACGCAGCCCCGCCTCCCAGACAGCCCCTGTATTGTTCTGCCGAGATACTTCAAGAACGCCCGGAATAACTCTCCCTCTCATGAACCGCGATGCCGAGCTGGCACGGTGGCGGTGCTGGCCCCAGGCAGCTGGATTGATGTTCAGGAAGAACACGCCACCCGTGTAAGCAGAGTCGGGGGGGCCCATGATGGTAGCCTGCCAATTGAACAGGTCGTCTCCGACAGGCCCAGCCGAACAGCTCGCGGGCGGGTCATTACCCAGATCGGTCAGCTCCTTCTGGATGCGCTTGAGGGCCATCGCGGCAGCCAAGCAGTTGCAATCACACGGGGGCAATTCTTGACCCTGGACAGGAGCCAGATTGATCTGGCTACGTAAGCGGATCAGCAGAAGAGGGGCGCAAACGAGCAGAGGAGGCAGGAGGTCTCTTGGCCGTTTCGCGGACTTCGCGCCCAATGAACGACATCGTGGGCCTCCTCACCGACGAGCATGGGGTAGTGAATGAGTGCACATGTTGTGAACCATACTTGGGGAAAACGCTGGCTTATTACAACGAGAAGCGGATTTATTGCATTGCGCTCCCTATATGGAAGATAGCCAGGGCAGCATTTAGCAAACGCAGAAACCAGTTCATTCAAGTCATGTGCACATGGTTAATACTGGACAAGTTTTCTCAATCCCGAACCAACTCGCTACCTCGGCCTCAATGCAGCGGGGCCACTGTCTGGTTCCTCTGCACGTGCATGTGCGCGCGGGCATAAATGCTCGACGCCAGCGCTGTGGGCAGAAGAGCGAGCTGAGGACAAGAAGTGTTGGGGCCTCTCCTGGATCCCAACATCTGGCCGAAATCGGCGTTTCCCCCCGAAAAAGCCGACAGCGGCATCCCCAATCTTCAGGACAGCACAGCCCCCCCCCCCCAGCCAGGACCTCGCACTCCCGACCTGGGGATCCAGGTGCTCCTGTCGGGGGATGGGGGGTGTCTTTCTCTGTCTTCTCGGGAGCCAAGAGCCACCCTCACTCCCAGGCGGGACCCCCTGGATCACCAGGTCGGGAGTGGGGGTCCTGGCTGGAGGTGGGGGTGGGCTGCGCTGTCCTCGAATTCGGTTCACGGCGACCGAGGTCTCGGCCCGCGAATTGCTTCACCCTCTCGGGGTCAGTTGTCCCCTGCTCTGCCCCGCCCCGAGCGCAGGCCACGCCTGCTTCGCCCGCCCAAGCGAACTCAGACCTCCCACTGTTCCTCGCGAGGATACCGCCAGGACCCACCGATGCACCGAGCCCGGCGTGCGCCATGCTCGGCTCCGAGGGATCCGTGCGCTCGTGACCCGCCCCACGCCGTGGCCCGCGCAGCCAAACCACAAAAGAACAGCACCGGTGGTGGCCGTCGCGGGCCCTCTGCCCCGGCCCTGCCGTTGCCCTTGGCCCTGCTGTTTCGGGTCGGGCGAAAGGGGGGGATAGCAAAGCGGGGGGTTTGAGAATCAGCTCACGTAGCTGATTTTTCCAGCGCCTCCCGGCGCCGGGAGCGGCCATGTATCGAGGAATGCGGCCCTTCGGTGAGGCCGAAACCAGCTGCATGCAGCAAATTTTGTAACCCCCCCTTTCCCAATCCCCCCCTTTCGCCCGGCCCGAGCAGCCAGACCACAAAAGAGCAGCACCGCTGGTGGCCGTCGCGGGCCCTCTGCCCCCGGCCCTGCCGTTGCCCTTGGCCCTGCCGTGGCCCTTGGCCCCGGCGCGCCGTCAGGCCCACGCGCTCCACCACTCGCAGGAGGCAACTACTCTTGCAGATGGCCGGGATCCGCCGCCGGGGATCTGCGAGGCACCACACCGAGGCAGAAGCGAGCGGGCACACCCTGGGAGCAGTTGGGCACTCTTGAAGGGGCCCCAGGACACACAAATAAATACACACAAATAAAACAAACCCCCATAGTTTCCAATATTTTCTGGGTTTCTGCCTTCCCCCCCCCTTCCCATATTTTCCCATATTTTCCTGAGAATCGCCGATTAATTGTGTCTGTGTGTTTTTTTCCCTCCTGAACTCTGCGAGCAGGTGGGCACCCTGGCGAGCCGGCGCTCTGCGAGCAGTGGAGCGCGCTCGGCGAGCCTTGGCGGCGCGTGCGCGGGCGGCGGGGCCGCAGAGGGGTGGCCGCCGGAGCAGCCGCCCGCGCCCACGCCCTCTCTGGGCGGGGCCATCGCGTCCACACCACCACGCGGGCGGGGGCCCCATCGTCGCGGGAGGGGTGCTCGCCCGAGCGGGAGGGGGCGGACGGGGGCGCGTCGCGCGCGGAGGAGGGGAACGCGGAAGGGAGGGCAGGGAGGGCAGGGGAGGCAAAGAGAGAGGGGGGGAGCTGGCTGGCCCCTTTCGTCGGGCGGGGCGGTCGCGCGCGGAGGCGGGGAACGCGGGGCGCAAGGGCAGGGGGAGGCAGGGAGGAAAGCGTCGGGCCCTGGAGACGAAGGAAGAGGGAGAACCGCCAGACTCGTGAAGCAAGGAGACGCCTAAAGTACCCATCGGTCAGAAGAAGTTGGTAGAACCATGAAACAGGAAGGCGTTGGAAAAAGATTGGGCTTCCGCCCGCCCCCTGAAGAGGAGGGAAGAGGGGCAACCGCTAGACTCTTGAAGCAGGGAGGCGCCTAAAGTAGACTAAGACCTGGGCATCCCAAAATACGTACTCCCAACGACCGGCGTTGAATACAGGCTCCAGAGCGTCACCGTCGTCGTCGTCGCTGCTGCCGCCGCCGCCGCCGCCGTCGTCGTCGTCGCCGTCCCGCTTCAGGGTCGGCGTCGCCGGCCGCTGGGCCTTCCCAGTGCCCACTTCCAACGACCAGCGTGTAGGGCACTGCTTCGGCTGGTGGGCGGCCGGTGCCCGTCCGAGGGTGCCTCCTGGGCGCCCCGATGGCCACCCGATGGCCGCCCAGTGGCCGCCATGTGGCCGCCCGTGGCCGCCACGTGGGCGCCACATAGATTGCAGCACATTGTGTGTAATTCATTTGTGCGCCAAAATGGCGTTCGCCACAGAACTTGCCGCACATAGCTTGCCCACCCACCACATCGATTCTCATGCTTTAAAAGAGCATCGGCTCTGCCCCCTCTGGGATTATCCGTACCCCTTTGCACGTTTTGCAGATTGAACGTCCATCGTCCATCCGAAATATGATCCATACAGTCCCAACCCAACCGGTATCGACCCCCACCGCCATCCCCTGCCAAAAATGATATGCGCGCAAACCCGTTTATCACAGGTCATCAATTTCCAAGAATCCTTTACAACAAATGTAACAATGTTCACACGTGCGCGTCGTCGCACGCGCATGCCGGAATCTGGCGAAAACTCCAGATTTCGTAAGGAATCCAAAATCGGCTGCCCAACGAAGACATATACAACACATGGTGTCGAAACATCGACTTCAAAAAAGCGTGCGCGCGCGCCCTGGCGAATCGTTACGAGAACCATTCGTTGTTCAACATTTTCACGACATGCTACTGAAAAAAAGTTTCGCGCGCGTGATTGTTAAAATCGTTCGAACGCCCTTGCGCGCGCGGTGTCTCAATAATCCCTTGCAGCAAATGGAACGCACGCCACACGAGTGCGTCGTCGCGCGCGCATGCCGAAATCATTCAACAACCTTAAATGTCGTAAGAAACTGAATACCAATAGCCCCGACACTATGTAAAAAAACATCTGGCTTCGCAACAAACGTTTTCGAGAAAGCTTGCGTTCGCGCTCTTGCGAGGTCATCGGGTAACCACTGGGTGTTCAACATGTTCATGCGTTTCTGCCAAACGGGCCTCTCGCGACGCATGCCAAAATCAATCGAACGCCTTTGCGCGCGCGTGCTGGGGGGGGGGGGCACGATCCGTGTGAAATGACATCACGCGGCCACTCTCGCGCGTCGGCCGCGCGCGCATGTCGAACTCGTTCCAAAATCTGCATCACCGACGCGAGGACGCCGTCATAGTCGTCGGCGTGATCAGCATTGGCGCCGTCGGTGGCCGCGCAATCGTCGCTGTCACCATCGTCGCCACCATCGATACGACCATGATCGTGTCTACCGTTGCCGACGTTGCCATGATAACGCGCCCGCCCAATTCGCCGACTCGCACTGAAGTGCCCGCTGGGATGTGCCCAGCGGTCAGCGCTATCGCGGCCGCGTCGGCCGCGCCAAACTAGGCGACCGCCGCGCGCGTGTGCATGCGCGGGCTGGCGCGGCCGCAGAGATGCACCAGCCAACGCCAAGCACTCATCGCAATCGCCGCCGTATGGGTTTTGCAACCAAGTTGCGAGTGGGTGGGTGGGTGGGATGTTTGCGCGAGCAGTGGAGTGGACAACTCACTGCGAACAAAACTTAATTCTAGACGCTTCGCGTATCCCCACCAGCCCGTCCAGAAACGACGCCCAGGCGAGTAGAGGGTCGTCCTGAAGGGCTTTTCGGCGTCTTGGGTGCATCGGGGGGGGCCTAGTTGGGCCGTTTTGGGTCCTCTTGGGGGCCTCCTGGGGGCCTCTTGGGGCCATCTTGGGGCCATCTTGGGGCCTCTTGGTGCCTCCTGGGCGCTTCTTGGGGCCATCTTGGAGGAAATCGATCAAAGAAGAGGGGAGCTTCAATTAGCGCTGCCCCCTTCAGAAGGCCAAAATGGGGCCAACACCTTAGTACAATCAATGATTGTGGCTTCCTCGGCGAGGCCGTTTTGGACGCTCTGACCGCTCCCCGCCCCCCCTGTCCAGGTCAGTGGGGAGGGGGTAGGGGGAGGGGTAAACCCCTCCCCGAAGGGGAAGAAGGAGGGGTGGAAGAGGAAACTCGTTAAACCACCGACGCCCTAAAGGGCTGGCGGGATTGCACCACGTAGCTTGCACCACACGGCTAGCACCACATAGCTTGCACCATATAATCCCACCAGCCCTTTAGGGCGTCGGTGGTTTAACGAGTTTCCTCTTCCACCCCTCCTTCTTCCCCTTCGGGGAAGGGTTTACCCCTCCCCCGACCCCCTCCCCACTGACCTGGACAGGGGGGGCGGGGAGCGGTCAGAGCGTCCAAAACGGCCTCGCCGAGGAAGCCAAAATCATTGATTGTACTAATGTGTTGGCCCCATTTTGGCCTTCTGAGGGGGCAGCGCTATTTGAAGCTCCCCTCTTCTTTGAAGCCACAATCATTGATTTTACAATGGTTTTGGCCCCATTTGGGCCTTCTGAGGGGGCAGCGCTAATTAAAACTCCCCTCTTCTTTGAAGCCAAAAACATTGATTTTACTAAGGTGTTGGCCCCATTTTGGCCTTCTGAGGGGGCAGCGCTAATTAAAGCTCCCCTCTTCTTTGATCGATTTCCCCCAAGATGGCCCCAAGAAGCGCCCAGGAGGCACCAAGAGGCCCCAAGATGGCCCAAGATGGCCCAAGAGGCCCCCCGGAGGCCACCAACCTCCAATGAGAAAAGACAGAATAAGGATTTAGTGTTATAAAATGGGGCTCTTCGTATTAAACGACTAGGTGTGGGAGTAATTGAGAAAGTTAATTGAACAGTCTTATAGGGGATATGAGGAATTGTGGATAATATGGAAAGAGAGGATGAGGAGCGAATGAGGTTTTTAAGAGGTTTTGTAATTTGGCGGGCATTTTTGGAATTGTGTGGTGGGGTCCCCTTGTTATTATGTTCACTTAGCGTTAATCGCGTTTTTGATTTCTATAATGCTTATATTTATTCCCAATTTCCCCTTTTATGTATTCCCAATTTTATTTCCCAAACGGCCCAAAGAGGCCCCCCCGAGGCACCCAAGACGCCGAAAAGCCCCTCAGGACGACCCTCGACTCGCCTGGGCGTCGTTTCTGGACGGGCTGGTGGGGATACGCGAAGCGTCCAGAATTTACGTATTACACAGCTCGCACAACATAGCCTGCGAAACTTGCACCACATAGCTTGCACTACACAGACCACACCTGTGGACTTCACTATACAGCTTACGCCAAATATCTTCTTCTCTCTAAACAGAAAATAGACTCTACCCCCCCCTGGACTTACCAGCTCCCCTTGGGATAATATAGTTTCATTTATATATTCTGCACTTCTGCACACTCGTCAATCCTAAATACGAAATCATACCATCCCAGGCAGGCCGGTTTCCCCCCCCTGAGGGTCCGTTTGTAAAAAAAAAAAAAAAAAAAAACACTATGCGGTGACATTGTTTGTTCTAACATAGCACTTTTTCACGAATCCCTCGCAAAAAACGAAACGAAGTGCACACGCACGCGTCGTCGCGCGCGCATGCCGAAATCCTTCAAAAACCTTCGGCGCCGGAAGGATTTCGCAATCGAGTTCCCAAAACACATACAAAAACACTCGGTTTCGCAACACTGATTTGCTAAAAAAGCTTCCGCGCGAGCTCTTGCGAATTCTTAAGAAAACCATGCGTTTTTCAAGATTTTCACAAAATGCAACCAAACGGGCTTCGCGCGCGCGCATGTCGAAATCTGTCGAACGCCCTTGCGCGTGTGCCGTCGCGAGAATCCATTGCAACAAATGGGACGAAGTGCAGACGCGCGCGTGGACGCGCGCGTACGCCGAAATCCTACAACGCGCGCGTGGTCGCGCGCCCATCAGTTTGGAAGGATGTCGAAATCGCGCGTCCAAAAAACATACAAAAACCCTAGGTTTCGCAACACGGACTTTCAACAAAAGCGTGCGCGCGCGCTCTTGCGTCGTCGTCGTCGTCGTCGCCGTCCTCCCTCCTCCCGCGTCGTTGTCGTCGTCGTCGTCGCCTACGTCGTCCTCTGTCTTTCCTCGTGTTCGTCGTCGTCGTCCTCTTTGGCGTCGTGGTCGCTTCCGTCGTCGTTGTCGCCGTGGTCGTCCTTCCTCCTCCTCCCTCGTCGTCGTCGTCGTCGTCCGTCGTCGGCGTCTCGTCGTCGTCCCTCCTATTTCGTCGCCGTCGTCGTCGTCGTTGTCATCGTCGTCTTCCCTCCTCCCTCGTCGTTGCCGTCGGCGGCGTCGCCGTCCTTCCTCCTTCTTCGTCGTTCGCGTCGTCGCCGTCCTCCCTCCTCCCTCGTCGTTGTCGTCGTTGTCGCCGTTGTCGCCGTCGTCGTCCTCCCTCCTCCCTCGTCGTCGTCTTCGTTTGCGACGTCGTCGTCGTCTTCGTCGTCGTCGTCGTCGGCGTCGGCGTCGTCGTCGTCTTCGTCGTCGTTGTCGGCGTCGTCGTCGTCGCCGCCGTCGTCGTCGTCGTCGTCGGCGTCGTTGACGTCGTCGTCGTCGTCGGCGTCGTCGTTGTCGTCGTCGTCGGCGTCGTCATCGTTGTCGTCGTTGTCATCGTCGTCGTCGTCGTCGGCGTCGGTGTCGTCGTCGTCGTCGGTGTCGTCGTCGTCGTCGTTGTCGGCGTCGTCGAAGTCGTTGGAGACGTCGCCGGTGTCGTCTTAGTCGTTGTCGGCGGCGTCGTCGTCGTCGTTGTCGCTGTCGTCGTCTGCGTCGCTGTCGTTGGCAAGTGCCATTTGGTACCCACCGTCACGGTCTTAAGAGATTTTGCGAACCAAGTTGCGGGTGGGTGGGTGGGATGTTTGCGCGAGCAGTGGAGTGGTCAAGCGCGGTGCAGGGTAGTCATTTGCACCTCATAGCTTGCAGCACATAGCTTGCGCCCCGTAGATTGCACTAACTAGCTGCACCACGCATCCGCCACCGTGCCGCTGGGCACGGAGTGGTCGTGTCCTTAGGTCCTTTGCCCAATCCCCTGAGCCTCAATCCTCGATCCTTAAAGGCTCTTAACGGGGGCCGGAGCCGAACTTGTCAACTCTTCTTGGACTTAGCGCGGTGTCCGTGGGCTCTGGGGCATCTTCTCGCATGACCTTTCGGGGCCCAAGAGGGCCTTAAGACGGGCCAGGAGAGCCTCGAGAGGCCCCCCAAGACGATCCAAGAGGGCCCCAAGTCGCCGAACGATCGCTCCAAGACGCTCAAGATAACCCCCAGGCCGCCCCAGAGGCCTCCAAGAGGACTCCAAGAGGCCATCCAAGAGGGCCCCAAGAGATCAAAATTAGTGAATTGCCTTTTTATGTTCGAAGTATTTGGGAGTTTCTCGCCGTTTCGGCTTCCCGACGCTCCCAGATGGCCCTGGAGGCCCCCAGTATCGCCCCAAGATGGCCCAAGAGGCCTCCAAGAGGACCCAGACGGCCCAACTGGCGCCCAAGACGGCCTAAGAGGCTCTAAAGACGGCTTCAAGAAGGGGCATA
>CAUYUJ010005947.1:126570-161570 GCA_963575745.1 Prorocentrum cordatum
ATTCTCCCGCTCGCGCGCTAGCGAGCGGTCTCCGAGCGCGGCCGCGGCGTGCGCGCGCGGGGCGGCCCAAAATGGGCGGGCCCGTCCCGCGCGCTCAAGCCGGGGCGCCGCGCGTCAGACGGTGGAGTCCGTCTGGTCGCAGATGTCGGCGAGGCAGCGCCCGTCAGCCTTAGAGTGGGAGAGGAGGGAGGGGGGCAGAGAAGCTGCGGAGACAGCAGGAGCTTGCTCACAGAGAATAGAAGAAGCATTCTCCCGCTCGCGCGCTAGCGAGCTGTCTCCGAGAGCGGCCGCGGCGTGCGCGCGCGGGGCGGCCCAAAAAGGGCAGGCCCGTCCCGCGCGCTCAAGCCGGGGCGCCGCGCGTCAGACGGTGGAGTCCGTCTGGTCGCCGATGTCGGCGAGGCAGCCATACCCGTGCTCAAGGACCTTGCGAAGTGACAAGGTTTTGGCGGGCGGCCGCAAGCAGGGCAGGCCAAGCGGCGGGGCCGACTTGGAGGAACGAAGCGACAAGGCGGTAGCTGGCGGTGGCGAAGAACAAGATACGAGCCCGTGCGTGCTCGGGCAGCGCAGCAAGAACTGTGGAGGCGGCGGCGGCTTGCAGGTAGCGCTCGGCACTGGAAGCTTGACGCCAGCGCCCTCGCCAGAAGACACGGGGGACGTCTTCCGTAGCGATATAGAAGTCTGTTGCGCCAGAGCCCCGCAGACAAGCGGGCGTCAGGTTGAGCCCCTGACCTGCTTTGGCAAGAGGGACGCCCAGAGCCAAAAGCAGATGATTCCACCGAGTACGGAAGCCGCTCGCGCCGAAGGGGGCGAGAGGATCGGTGGAAGCCAACCTCCCAAACACTTGATTCAATATCCTTCACCGTGCCCCGATCGGAGCAGCGAGCATGTTGCGTCGGGTACGTTCTTCTGGTCTTTGGAACAAGAATCGAAAGAAAAGCATCCCCTTCAACTTCGAGACGGTCGCATGGAAGCGACAGGTCACAGCGGCGTGACGCCAGCAGTTCGCCAGGCCTGAGGAACATCGTGAAGCCCATGAGCAGCAGGGCCGCCATCACCGGCCAGTCCCAGGCGAGACAGAGCCCGACCATGGCGCGCAGCAGCGCGCGTGGCAAGGGGGGACGGAGCTTTGGCGGCTCCGCAAGCTTCCATTGTTTCGCTACGTCCCAAGCTTCTGTCAGAAAGGCCTTCCAATGCGGATGGGCGCTTTGGATTCCCAAGATGGCATGGACCAAAATATAATGAGGGAAACCTGCATCATGAAGCCACACGCCGAAGGTCGCGAGGAAACGGGCGAGAAGTATCCCGCTTCGGTAAAGTGTGGCGGGTGGCACGCCAGTGTGTTCTGCTAACCACAGCTCGAAGGCATCAATCGACCTCGAGCGACGGTCGAGATACGCGGAGGTGAGGTGAGAATCGCGCACGAAGGGAGTGCGCGGAGGGCGAGCGGGCGCGGACGGCGCAGCCCGACTAAGCCCTTGGCCTGCGGTCGGCGCCGCGGCTCCCAGAGAGATGCAGAGGCCGCAGACGCACCACAGGATGAGCGCAGGGCGGCCAGGGCTTGGAGAGCTGATCAGCGTGGCGGCCCTCCTGCGCCTGGACGCGTAGAAGGGCGGAACGAGGGCGTCCCGCCCGTCGGTCTCGAACCCCGAGGCCTCCGCCAGCATCGCCCGCGCCGAGCTGAAGGATCCGCCCATGTTACGGTAGGCACGGCGAGCCCCTGCTTCGATCTCGGCTGGCAGAGCGTCCCCTCTCTCGAGGGTCGCCCAGTCAAAAGGCGGGCGCGGCTCGGCACGCGCAGCTGCGGCTGCTTCGGCGAGCTCGGAACGAGCTGCCGAGGACGTGAAGCCCGAATGATGTGGAACGGGCACCACCTCCGCGAAGGCGTCGAGGATCTCGGACGGAGGGGAGTGGGATCCCCACAGCGCTGCTGGGATGGCGCCGTGACTGTCCTGCACATGGTACAGAAGGTCGAAAAGGCAGGCCAATTTGCCCGCGCGCCGCCGCTGCTCGATCTTTGAGCCGAGCCCGATGCCACGGATGGCGCCCGCCCCCATGGCTTGGAGGTCAGCATGCGCGGGGATAGCCTCGGGCTCGACGACGGCCACGTAAGGATGCAACCACGAGGCCTCGTCGATCGGCTCGGCGCCGCCTGTCTGAAACAGGCGCTTGTAGGCGTGCAAGGCCCGCAGGAGGCAGTGCAAGTCATCCTTGCCCTCGGGCTCGGCGGCCCCTGCGGGTGCGAAAGACCTCAGCCAGGACGCCGCGCTCTGGAAGGCAGCTTGCCAGGCGGGTCCCCACCTCACCACAGTGATCTTCTCACCGCCGATATTGAGGCGCCACGCTAGGGCGCTGGCGGCCCCTGGAGGCAAGGGCTGCTCAGCGGCCGCAGAGGCCGTGCGCCGCGCTGCGAAGGCTGCAGCCGCGGCGCTTCCAGCGTCACCGCTGTGAGAGCCGCTGAGATGCAGCTCGGGGTCTGAAGCTCGGCCAAGCGCGAAGCCACTCGAAGACCCCCCTTCCTCGGCGGCACGCCCTCCTCCCTGCGGGGCCGCAACAGCATCGCTGGAAGAGCGCATGCCTACCGAAGTCGGAGGGGCCTGAGCAGCGGAGTCCGCGCGGGAGCTGCCTGCGAAGGCGACGTCCGAGCTCGCACCATGGCGGGGCGTGGCTGGCTGCTGCGAAGTGGCGGGGCTCGGGCGACGCTTCGGAGCGACTCGAGGGGAGCGCACCTCGCGACGCCCAGGCGACGTCGCCTGACGCGAAGGCGCACGAGAGGAGTCGCGCGCGTTCGCTCGACTAAGCCCCTGGCCGGCGGCCGACCCGCGGGATCGCGACGCCGCACGCCCACCAGAGTGGTGACGGGGTGGTGGCGGCGGCGGGGGGACGGGCCGCGGCGTCTCGGAGCCTGCACGCGTGCCGCGGCCCCGAGAGCGGCTGCGAGCCGCGGCGTGAGCGGCGGGCGGAGAGGCCTCCGCGCGGCGAGGGAAGGCCGCCTGCAAGCGGAGGAGGACCTCGGGGTTCAGGCCCGCCACGACGCGCTCGAGGTCCACCGAGGAGTCAGCGAGGGCACTCAGCACGACGTCCTCGAGCTCCGTCGGAGAGTCCTCCTCGCACGCGGGCTCCGCTCTCGAGCGGCTGCGGGCGCTCGCGGGCGGAGACCCGTCAGGAGTGTGCGGGCCCTCCGATGCCTCCCCCGCCGGCGGCCCCGACGGCTCCTCAGGCGAGATCGAGCCGTCGATGGGAGGCGAGGAGCAGCCTCCCGAGGGAGAGGTGTGATCAGTCCCGTACGGGTTCGGAGACCGCGTGCGGCTGCGGGCAGGGCTGCGGCTCCGCGGTGGAGGGCCCACTCCCGCGGCGGAGCTGGGGCGTGCCGCGCCTGCCCAGCGGCGCGCATTAGCAGTGCGACGCGCCCTGCGGCCCGGCGTCGTGGCGGCCCCCCCCTCAGGGGCGGGGAGCGCCGCCGTCGAAGCTCGCCGCTGCTTCTTGGCGCGCCTGTTGCGCGTGGCGCCCGTGCGCGAGGCGGAGTGCGGCGCGTGACCCCCGCGATTGGGCTGGTCCTCGACAGCTTCGTCCCGCGGGCCCAGGCGGGCGCGGACCGCGCGCCCCTCACGACGGCTGAAGCTGGACGCTGGGTCGTCGGCAGGTCTCGCCAAGGCGCGCGGGTCCACAGCTTCCACCTCGGCCAGGGAGCGCCCAGTGGACGACGCGGGGGCGTCCCCAGCACGAGCGGCACGATCCGCGTTGGCGAGGCCCGTCGAGACCTCAGCGTTGTGCAGGACGGCGCGCAGAGTTTTGCGCCAATCCCGACCCAGCTGGACGGGAGCCGTACGCGGCAAGCCCGCGGCCTCACGACTGGCGGCCTCGCGCAAGCGTCGGAAGTAGGCGCGATCGGCCATCCCTTCCGCGAGCTCGGCACGAGCGACGGCACGCTCGCCTTCGCCGCGTGCAGGAGCCTGCACCGTGCGCCTGGTGGCGTCGGCACGCGCGGTGCGGAGTGCGTCGAGCTCCACGCGGCCGCGCGACACGGCGGAGGCGAGGATGGCATCAGACTCAGCCGCCCGCGTCGCGAGGGCAGACGAAACCCCGCTCCTTGGGAGAGGCGCGCCCGAGGCGGGGAGGGCAGCCCGAGGGGCCAGCTCGGCACTCGCCAGGGCGACCCGCGAAGAGACCGCTTCTTCGAGCGCCTGAAGGGCCATGGTCGACCCAGGAGCCAGCTTGCCCTTGCGGGCGCCCTTCCCTGCCGCTTTTGCCTGGGCGTAGGCGCGAGCGGCAGGACCGTCACCGCCCGTGCTAGGACCAGCGGGCGGCGCGGCGGCCTGCGAGAGGGCCTGGAGCAACACTGACTTGGCGTCACAGAGCTGCTTCCAGTTGAGCGCGCGGGCTGCTCGCTCATCGGCCCCCAAGTGCGCAGGAGTCCTGTCTGGATGGTAGACTAGGGACTGGCGCCTGAAGGCGGCTTCGATGGTGCTGCGCGAGGCCCCGTCCACGACGCCAAGCAGTTGGCGAGAGGCGCTCACCCTGGCCGCTCGCTGGAAGATGCGGGGGGTAGCAGCCGTGGCCCCCTTTGGCGCTTCCCGTGAGCCGACGCGCGACGAGCCCCCCCCGATCGCAGGCGGAGGGGCCGCCGCGGCCTTGGAGCGGAGGGCCAGAGGCGGAGCACGCTTGGCGGCCGGGGGAGCCGAACCAGCGCTGGCGGCGGCAGGGTCGGGGCCGTGCGAGCCGCCCTCCGAGGACGCAGACGCTTTGGGCGTGGCGTCTGCTGTGGATGTGAGAGGCCGGTCGCTGTCAGCGAAGAGCGCGTTGCGAGGCCCGCGACGCTCTCCGCTGGCGAGAGCAGCTTCGCTGCTGCTCTCGGCGGCGCCCGAGGGGTCGAGGGCTTCGCCCTGGGCGCCGTCGCCGGCGGCGTCGGCGGCCATCCCCGCGCCCACCGAGAGGGGGGGGGCGGCCGCCCAACGGTGGCTGAGCAACCCCTCGGGGCCTCGAGCCACAAGCTGCGCAACAAATCGGCCCCAGAGACAAGTAGGGAATGACGAGCGGGAGTCGGCGTACGCGATGCAATCAAAGCGAGTAAATTCTCCTCTCTCTGCTTCCACTAACCAGGCGGGAGGGTCACGAGACGGGGGCCTCACCGCACGGTTGCGCGTGGGATCGTCGGCCCTATGCACGTCCGTGGGCACGTACATGCCTCCCATATATAAACCTCCTCCTATCACATAGGGCAAAGTGGTCGAGAGAACATGAGATAGACCAGGAGAGCTGCTGCGCCCGTGCGCGGTCGCGCCCAAAGCCACTTTTGAATCCAGGAGAACGGGGATACGAGAGTCAGGGAGGCGAACACAACAGTATTTGCACAGACTCTTATACACTGTGGTCTCAAGGATATTGATGTGACGAGGCATGCGAAACTCCCATTTGTACGCGAGCCGAAAGCGCAGCGCCTCTGATAGCTCGGTGACCCAACGCGGCGCGACGGGGGGCTCAATAGACGGGAGCCCCAGGTCGTGATGCAGTTGGGTGAGCTCAGGGCCCAAGGGCACGCCGCGGCTGAGTACGGCGAGGAGGCTCCGATTGTGCAGGATCGTGTGCCACCCCCCGTGCTCCGATCTGCGCCACAGCTCGGCGGAGAGCTGCGGGCTGATAGGAGCGCGGACAACGCCCCCCCAGCCGAGAGACGCGTCCGTACCGAACACCTCGGGGCAAGGCTGCGCCCGAAGGTCGGTTATAGCCGTAAAGGCTAAAAAGGTGCAGGCCAGAAGCTCGTCGCGAACATAAGGGGGCAAGTCGTATTCGATGCCCTCCTCGGTCGCCAGGCGCGACAAGAAGTTGTAGACGTGCGTAAAGATGGCGAGCATCGGGCGGCGATAGAGGAAGACCTGGACCCAGCAGCCCACAAGAGAGGCTAGCAGGGAGCGGGTGGTGATCCCGAGGTAGATTTGGATCAGGGTCAGTCTGCACAAGGCCACCGTCCGCACAAGAGGAGCGCAGACGATGCCTATGCGCCCCTCCACCTCGGCGCCCACCACCACCTTGTGCGTTTCGCCGCGCGCGCGCTTGCCTGGATGCTGTATCAGGCCCACGCGCGGGTAGCCCGCATCACAGGCGGCAAAGACCTCACGATCACGGCGACACGGGTCGTCGGGGCGAGGAGCGGAGCCACGCCACGAGAGCTTCTGAAAACCTGTATGGTCATCAATATTCAGCATCTCGACAAACGGGCCCCGCGGGAAGGGCGAGCGGTGGACAACCTGCTCGTGAGGCCGCAAAGCCCCGAAGCTGTGCAAGACGCCTTCATGCGCAGAGTTGGCAATCTCCACAGCCATGTTGTCGCCCATCGCCAGAGCATTGAGGCAGGGCGCGACATCCACACCTTCAAGCTCGGGGCGCCAGGCTCGAAAGGCCTTGAAGCGAGATGATGGCAGACGAACGCGCAGGGCGTTACGTCTGGCGCGCGCGGGAGGGACGCGGAAAGTGTAGTAAAACTCCCGTAGGTCGTCACAAGAAACTGCCAGCCATTCCCCAGGTGCCAGCCCCAAACGGCACAGCAGGAAACCTTGGCCAAGGCGCTGGGTGCTGGACGAAATTGAAGCACAGCGGCTGTTCACGACCGTGGGGTTCAGGATCAGCCTGTCGAAATCGCTGTCCTTCGGTACCCTGAAAGCTCCACAGGCTTCATCCCAGGCGAGGTCCGAAGCAGGAGTCAGGTACAGGGCGCCACAGGCATCCCACTTCTGGAGTAGGGCCCACAGCTCGGCGCGGTCCATATGGACGCGCGCTCCCTTCTGGCCAGCAGGCCACTCTGATGCCGGTAGCCGCATCACCTCTGGATCGATGAAAGCTTCGCGGACTCGAGCGTCGGAGAGGAAGGGAACGGGATCAAACTCTGGCGAATAATCCCACTTGATGCGAGACGCCCTGACTTTCAAATCGAAGGGCTCGGCCTGGGTGGAGTCCCAAGCCGCCGCAGCCGCCAACGAACCAGGCACAGAAGGAGCGCTGGTCGGGCAGTGCCGCATGGGGGCGGGTACGGAAGAAGAGGAAGTGAAGGAGGCCTCCAAAGCTGCAACATGGGTGGCCAGGCCATGGAGCGAGACCTCAGTGGAGTCGAACTTGGCGAAGGCTCGACCTAAGTCGCTCTTGCCGCCACGGGCGAGGCGAACTGCGATCCGACACAACCGTTCGATACGGGTGCGGACGCCCTCCTGGCAGGGCGAGACCGTGGCGCGGACGCGAGCCTCGGCGGGAGCGAGGCTAGGATGACCCAAGGTGAGCCAATTCAACGCAATAACAGAATACTGCGCGAGCGTCCGCGCCGCGCGCCGCAATCTCCAGCGCTCCCTGCGCCTCGCCGACAAGCCGTCAGGCGGGGGACCAAGAGGTGGAGCAGGCGGGCACGGCCAAGGATCGCGGGGAGGCGGCCCCAAAAAGTACGGGTCGTCCCTGTCCATTGCACGCATAGATGAGCGGGAGAAAGATCCAAGAGAACATCGAGCACCCATCCCAACCTGGGACAGCGCTGCCGCCCAGTGGGTGATATCAATGTTCGCGCCTGGAAACAGGCGCAGCAAGGCAGACAAGTCAGCGACGAATGGCGCGACTTTGGCAAGTGCAGCAGGGGTGCTTGAAGGAGAACAGGCACCAGCAGGGACACCAACCTCAGGAGCTGCAGGCCCCCTGGAGGGCGCGCGCGACTGAGGCAGGCGCCGGCCAAAATGGCCGAAGGGATCCGAGAAGCGGTTCGGAGCAGAGCGAAGGGCGTGGTGGCGGAACGTACTCCTCCCTGCGGGGCCGCAACAGCATCGCTGGAAGAGCGCATTCCTACCCTCACGCCCTCGCTGAGCCCAAACGCGCCTAGCAGCCGCAACAGCGTCGGTGCAGACTGTGTGCGGCGGCGTACCCCGGCCCCGCGAAGGCCCACCCTTCCAGGAGGCGGGCGCCAAAGGCGCCCTCAGTCCTTCTTGGGCACCGCCTTCGGTGCCTTGGACGCACCCTGGGACTTGACGGGGGGCTTCGAAACCTTGGGCTGCTTGGGCTGATGAGGTGGATGCTTGGGGAGCGCGACGGCGCGCTCGGCGTCGAGACGCGCCCGAAATGCTTGCAGCTCCTTCACGTATTCGCCCTGCGCCGACAGCCAGCGAGGATCCACCAGGGGTGAGAACGGGGTCTGGGCCTCGCGCTCCGTGTGACGACTGGTCACGCGACACGGGGGAGGCTCCAGCCCCGTAAGGAACCAGGCGGCCTCGAGATAGCCGCGGTCCCCCGCCAGCTGGTCGATGAACATGCACTGACACGTCAGTAAAGTCTGGACTCTCTCGGGGTTGCCCTCTTCGCAGGCCCGCCACAGCTCGGCGCTGAGGAAGGCGAAATGCGTCAACAACTCGTGCGTCGTCGGCTGAGCCCCCAAGGGACTGTGCTCCCGAAAATACTGATGCATGGCCATGGGGGTCACGGCGCTGACTTCCACGCCCAGGACACGGGCCAAATTCTCCTTCATCAGTCCTCGCACATCGGGGCCGTGCTGTAGCAGCGCTTGCTGCCACTCGCGCCTCCGAGCAATGCCCCCCATCTGGGCCGATGCGGGCGCGGGGTCGCCCGAGCTCGTGGGCGGAATTTGAGCTGAGTCGCTCAGGGTCCCCAGAAGCGGATGGACGGTTGGGCGATGGCCCCGCCCCTGCTGCAATAGGAGGGACTGGTGCAGGCACTGTAGCATGAGGCTGAAGTCCGTCGGATTGGCCGCATGGGGCGGCTCTGACCCGTCGGCGCCGCCCGCCTCGGCAAAGCCGTCGGCCGCAGCGGGATGGGCTAGCCCAGGTGGCGGCGGGGGGCCCATCGCTCCGAAACCGGACGAAGGGGCCCGAGGGACAGCAAGAGAGCGCGCCTTTTCCCACGCCGAGACCAGCGCGGAGGTCGGACCCTTGGGACGCGCGGAGACCCGCTGTGGGGCCACGGGCGCGTGAGACAGGACGGCCTCGATCCCCGCAGGATCCAGCCCGAGGCGCACCGCTTCGTCGCTGAAAAGCTGAGGCACCTCGGGCCGATCGCTCCGGGCAGCCGGCGCGGGGCCCAGCGGCTCGGGTCTGCCGACCATCGTGGAGGCCGCGTGGGCTGCAAGCAAGGCGCGCATTTCGGCAGCTACTTCGGCACGGGTCATAGGAGCCCCGTCGTCCAGAGACGCCGCAGGGGCACCAGGAGCGATCGGAGCGGGACCCGCGACCCGTGGCGGCGCGGCGGTGCCCGCGCGCTTCGCGGGCGGGCCGCGCGGCGCTCCAGCGTCCGCGGGAGATCGCGCACTTGGGGCCGTGCGGTCGGCTTCCCCGTCGGCCGCGAACCCCTCGGGTTCCTCCATCTCGTCGGCAGAGTGATAGGGAGTAGCCCGATCGGCCCCTGGGAGCGGCTCTTCTCCTGCAGTAGGCGGGGCGCCGTGCAAGCGTGCGTAGCCCTCGCGAAGCACCCGAACCCCCGAAGGATGTGGCCAATAGACGCGGCCCCGCACCTCGGCGAAGGGAACGATGACTGCGTCCTCCCCGACCTCTAGAGGGTAAAGCGACTCGAGCTCGAGCTCTGCAACCTCGATGTCTACGACGAGGACGGATGCAGTAGTGGCGAGCGGCCGTGAAGCGGCCCCCTGGAGCTGGACGTCCACTAGCTGGAAAGGGCCTATCATTCCTGCAAAGCCATCCGCCTCGGCAGCCACGAGCTCCGCCGTAGAGCGAAAGGCGCCAGGCAGGGCCAGAAGGATGCCCCCTTCTCGAGACGCGAGGGGGATAGCTGCCCAGCTGGTGTCGCCGTCGTCTAGGCGCCATCGTGCGTAATCGCGAGCCGTGGGAGCCGCGAATGGGTAGAGCTCGGGCCATAGAGGCCCTCCGCCAACTGGTGGCAGCTCAGCCATCAATGGGCGCTGTCGTGGGAACTGCCGCCCGAATGCTGGGCGCCTGCCCGCTCGAGCGCTCGAGGCCGAGGCGGAACCCCGTAAGCCAGCGCTCGCGCCGCACGGCGGTCCTGCTCAGGGGAAGCAGGAACCGCACCGCGCGGCCAGGCGGAGGCCCTGAGCCTCCGCCACACGTACGGGCCCAGCAGCCCGAAGCAGCAGCCTGCGCAGGCGCTGCACGCGGCCGTCACCCAAAGGAGGGCGACGACCGTGCTGAGCAGCCAGGGAGAGACCCCGCCGCTCAGATCCACCGCCAGCCCGAGGCAGACGGTGGGGCAGGCGGAACCCGCCGAAGGGAGGGGGCAGTAAGCCCCCTCACCCTCGGACGAGTCCGCCTGCTGGATGGACCAGGCAGGCGCAGGAGGCCCTTGGTCCTGAAGCACAGAGAGGGGGGCAGACACGAGCCGCTCGTAGAGCGCGGCCCGCAGCCCCCTGAAGAAGATCTCCCCAGCGCCCCCGAGAGCCGCTTGTGCGACCGCCTGCATAAGGCGTCCGCACGCGCGGCCGACGGGGGGGCACTTGGGCAGAGAAGCTGCGGAGACAGCGGGAGCTTGCTCACAGAGAATAGAAGAAGCAAGAGGAGGAGGAGGAGGAGGACCCTTTGACTCTTTGATAGCGGACGCTGTCCTGGATAACGCACGTGCTTCATTCAGCAGCCCCTGGGGGCGCAGGAGGAACACGAGCCTCCGCGCCCCCAGGGCCAGGCGCCGCAGGAGGAACACGAGCCTCCGCGGCGCGAGGCTGCCGCTGGGCGCAGGAGGAACACGAACCTCCGCGCCCAGGGCAGCGAGAGCCGCAGGAGGAACACGAGCCTCCGCGGCGCGGGGGCGCAGGAGGAACACGAGCCTCCGCGCCCCAACGCCCGACGTGCCGCGGGACGGCATTCAAACCTCGGCCGTCTTCACGTGCGACGTCCCGAGCTCCTCGGAGGACTCCACCACGGAGACAGCCTCGCCATTGTCCCACATCTGCGTCGCCTCGAAGCCCGCGTCGAAGACCATCTCACAGACGGCCAGATGCGTAGCTTGAGCCGCCGCCAGCTGGGACTCCAGCTTCAGCTCGGTGCGCGCGGCAGCCTGAACCATCTTTCTGGCCTGGTCGACGGTCAGCGGCTGGGCAGCAGGGCTCTTATCCTCGACCTCCGCCTGGATGTCGAAGTCCTTCACGGCCACCTTCTCGTCGCTGGTATCGGGAACCGCGGCCTCACCCGCCATCGGTACGACCCCGATCAGCTTCATGCCCTCAGTGAACTCCAGCTCCGAGTGCGAGGCGGCTCCAACAATGCCGTCCTTAGCACCGCGCCGCCGCCCCCGCTGCCGTCGCTTGGCCTCCTTGCCGTCCTTGGGCAGCGCCTCCGCGCCCTCCCCGAACAGGCAGTGCTCCGCCACGTTCCTCAGCGCCTTCACCCCGCCGTCGATGGCGGGTGGGGACTCGACGTGCGCCGCCACGACCTTCGCGCGCAGGACGGGCTGGATGGCCTCCAAGCGCGCCTGCACCTCGGCGTCCACATCCTTCACCTCCTCCTGCATGTTGCCGGCCTCGGCACGGGCCGCGCGCCAAAGGGCGACCGCCGTGGCCGCCACCACCTGGCGCGAGCCGCCAGCCCGAACAACCACGCTGAGGAGTGCCGACGCCGTCGCATCGGCCATGACCGCAGCCACCTCGCGAGCAGGGGCGAGCAGGCTCGTGAGCCAAAATGGCTACGGAGGAGGAGGAGGAGGAGGAGGAGGAGGAGGAGGAGGAGGAGGATGAGAGGAGGAGGAGGAGAGGAGAGGAGAGGAGGAGGAGGAGGAGAGGAGGAGGAGGAGGGAGGAGGGGAGGAGGAGGAGGAGGAGGAGGAGGAGGAGGAGTGAGGAGGGGGGGAGGAGGAGAGGAGAAGGAGGAGGAGGAGGAGGAGGAGGTAGGAGGAGGAGAGGAGAGGAGGAGGAGGAGGAGGAGGAGGAGGAGGAGGAGGAGGAGGAGGAGGAGGGGGGGGAGGAGGAGCAGGAGGAGGAGCAGGAGGAGGAGGAGGAGGAGGAGGAGGAGGAAGAGGAGGAGGAGGGGCGTAGAGGCCTCTTGGAGGGGGTCAGAATAGGTTTATGTCAGGCATGTCCCCCTACAGGTGGATACTCAGAAATTGTCTCACAATAGTAAAAAAATGCGGGACAAATCGTCCCCTTGTTATTTTTAGTTATTTTTAGAATATTCTTGACTATTCCCGACTGAGAACAGATGGGGCCGGAAGATCGCGCCGCATCGCCGATGCATCGGCGATGCACTGGCGACGTCGCCGATGCATGGGCGCCGTCGGCGGGGAGAACTTCTGACTCCACGTCGATCCGCATCGTCGATGCATCGGCGATGCGGCGAGACGGACGGGCGGTCGGGGGGGGGAAGGGGGGTGTAGACGCCGCCTACAAGCCTCGTCCCCCCAAACATGAAAAGCTGTTAAAAATCGAAGCGCTCGATAGTTCGGGGGGGGGTAAGAGGGGTGCAGAGGCCTCCTAAAGGGGGTCCGAGTAGATTTAGGTCGGGCATGTCCCCCTGCAGGCGGAGCTTGGGCGCAAAATTAAAGATACGAGTGATCATCCCAACATAGTCCAACCATGCGCGAAAAATCGTCCCCAGACTATTTTAAACACCTATTCTTGAACATTCCTCCTGCAGAAAGACATGCACGACTTAAGAATAGGTTGGGTCGGAGGATCGCGCCGGGCGAAAGGGGGGGATAGCTAAGGGGGTTTGAGAATCAGCGCCTCCCGGCGCCGGGAGGCGCTATCGAGGAATGGGCCCGGCGGCGGGGCCGAAACCGGCTGCATGCAGCAGATTTTAGGCGCCGTCGGCGGGGAGAAATTCTTTCTCCACGTCGATCCGCAACGTCGATGCATCGGCGATGCGGCGAGACGGACGGGCGGTCGGGGGGGGAAGGGGGTTGTAGAGGCCGCCTACAAGCCTCGTCCAACAAAAAAGTGCAAAGCTGTTCAAAATCGAAGCGCTCGATAGTTCGGGCACTTATCAGAAAACGAGATCTTCAAGGCTGTGAGGGTACTGCCGGATTTCGGACACCCCTGCGTCTGGGCCGAATACCTCATGCCAGCATTGACGTAGCGCCCACCACGTAAGCACCGAAAACAAAACCGCTCGTGTATTTTTGTCGAGTCCTTTGGAGGGGGTCCGAGTAGATGGGGTCAGAGAATCGCGCCGCATCGCTGATACATCGGCGATGCAACGGCGATGCATCAGCGATGCACCGGCGATGCATCGGCGACGTCGGCGGTTCCATCGGCGCCCTCTGCGTGGAGAAAAGTGGGCCCACATCGAGCCGCATCGACGATGCATCGGCGATACGGCGCGATCCTCCGACCCCATCTACTCGGACCCCATCTGGGAGGCCTAGAGTATGGGGTGAGGGTTCCAAAACATGCTCGCGCCTTGAAACAGTCAGGACTGGCCGTGTTGGGCCGCTGGGGTACCGGGCCCCAGAGTCGTCAAAAAACGACTCGGTATAAAAAAACCA
This sequence comes from Prorocentrum cordatum, assembly GCA_963575745.1. NCBI lineage: Eukaryota > Dinophyceae > Prorocentrales > Prorocentraceae > Prorocentrum > Prorocentrum cordatum. The sequence goes on from CAUYUJ010005947.1 coordinate 139,989, forward strand.
GCCACGGGTGAGGTGTCGGGACTTCCGGGGACCCCATATCGAAAAAATCAAGACGTCGTAAGTTTGGGAAGCGAGGAAAGGAAGGGCCAATAATATCAGTGCGCGAGGAGAGACCACTGGGGGACATCGGAGGGGAAGCGGGGGGGTGGGGCGAGCTGCGCGAGCCCCTCCCCTCCCTCCTCCCACTTGCCCCCTCTTGCCCCCTGCATGTGCCAGTCGCTCCCGTGAATGACAATGTGCACACTTTTTGCGTTCGCCTCTATGGCGCACTGCTTCAGCACGCACCGCTCTGGCTCGAAAGGGGGGCCGAGACGGCTTGCTCGGCCGCGGCCCGGGGCTGATCCCTGACCCCCGGCCTGGCGGCGGACGGGGGTTCAGAGGGGCCCTCCTCGGCCCCCCCTGTCCATGAGGAGTGGGAGGAGGAGGAGGAGGAGGAGGAGGAGGAGGAGGAGGAGGAGGAAGAGGAGGAGGAGGAGGAGGAGGAGGAGGAGGAGGAGAGAGGAAAAGTCAAGCTAGGTCCGAGGTGCGCAAGCGTCTTATATGATGTCCTACCCCTCCCCCCCAGCCCTAACCACGGGCGAAGTCGGGCGCTCCCACGGCCGCCCAGGGCCGTCCCCGACGCCTGCTGTGCTGGCTCGCTGGCGCTGCGCCAGCCATGCCTGTGGCCTGCCGCCGGCGGCTGCGCAGGGCCTCCTCTCGCAACAGCCCCGCAGGCGGCTGGCGCCGCTGCCGCTGCTGCCGCTGCGGGCCCTTTTGCCGGCGCGGCGGCGGCCGCCGCCGCTGCCGCTGGCCCCCATGCAGGGACTGCCGGCGCGGCGGCAACCGCCTCCGCGGCGGATGTCGCGCCCACCGCCGCCGCGCTGGCTCGGCTGCTGGCACCGGCGCTGGCCGCCGGCACGGTCGCCGCCTCGGTGGCCGCTGCGGCAACCGCGGCTTCCCCCGGGCCGCTGAGCTGGCGGAGGTCGGGTGCCCTGCGGAGGTGGCGCGCGCGCGGCCTCGGCCGCACGCTCGGCCGTGGAGGTGGCTGAGCGCCAGGCTGGGGCCAAGCGCTAGTCGGCGGCTGCGCACGCGAAGGGAGGCGGCGCCTGTGGAGGAGGCCGCGCGCGGGGCCACGCACGGAAGTCCAGCCTGCTGGCACCGCCGCCGCGGCAGGCGAGGGCGGCGGGAGAGCGCGGACGTACTGCGACGCCGCTGAAAGGCAGGCCGAGCTGTCGTCGGAGATCGGGAAAAATCGACGGTCGCTTTGCTCTGATGGCTCGACGGTTCGATTGGCTCCGTTTGGGAAGACTGAGCATTCTACGTACTCTGCGCTGATCCCCGTTGACTGTAATCGAATGCGAGCTTGGCGCGCAGAGCCCGTTCCTCTCGCTGACCACCGACAAGCCCGCTGACAAGCCGAAGCAAGTGATGGTGGATATCGCCTGCAGACGCCTGCCCATGTTGGCCATCAGCGCGCTGTACCGCTTAACTATCCCAGCGCGATTGGATGAGCTCCAACGTCAACGACTGCGTGCTCCAATCTGGATCGAGAACACAATCGGTTTCACATGTCGTGGACCTCTTAACAGTCAAGGCTCCACGCGTCGCCATACAGACCGCTGCACTGGCAAGGGGGCGGACATTGCCGCAGGCACCTGTACATCTACATGTTAGCGATACGACTGTGTTCGGCCGCCGTGCCGCCCGCGTTTGGAGTGCGCCCCGAACGCTCGCATTGGCCATCCCCTCTGTTTGGTTGTTCCGCTGTGCTCGGATATCGAAAAAGCCAATATACCGCTGATACGGGCACGCGGCACCAGGGACTTCACTTCCCTTCTTCGAGCAAGGAAGGAGGACGAGGTCATTAGGACGACGGACGGTGGAGCAGGGAGGCAACGAGGAACGAGTAATACTGGGGGATGTGGACAAGGGCGCTCCCCCGCCCGAGCAACGGACGCTTTCGACACCATCCAGGGGGGAAAAAAGGAGGGGGACGGAGCAAGGGCGAGGACGACGACGGGATGCAAACTGTCCTCGGTCCGCATGTCGCCATATGCTTGCGATTCGGGGGCGCGCGCTGTCTTCGAGGCACTTCAAGCCCGACCCATACGGAATTCACGAATTCCTCCAAACTGTGTAGACAGTCTGTCCTCTGTACCCCCTCATATACAACTGTCTCAGAGCAGAGAAGGCAGTGGATTCCAAGATGGCACCTGACTGCCCTTGGATGTTCCAGCAGCGCGCAGAGGGGGGCGCGCGGCGTGGAGGGCGGCCTTGTGGGAGGGGGGAGGCTCCTTTTTCGTAGAGGCTGTGCACGACGCTTCTGGGAGGCGGGCGAGCTTCTGAGAGACGGGACGTCTGGGGTCTAGACCCCAGACGTCACGATTGCTTTCACAACGTCGACTCCTGGAGGTCTCGACCCAGCCAGGTCCCGCGGCCTGGGGCGGACCGCCAGAGGCCGGAAATAGCTAACAAACCTTCCGTCACGAATCCATCACGACCCGGGGGGATCTGGGCTCCCGCCAGGCAGGCCCCCAGCTGAGCGCCGCCGCGCCCGCCGATGCCCCCCGCCGCAAGCCCGCTGCACCCCGAAATCTGCCGTTGCAACAAAAACAGCACCGCAGACAATCGCGACCAGAGCCCTGGACCCCATGGCCGGATCGATCTGTGAGGCTCCTGGCGCCCGAGATCGAACGAAAACGCCCACTGTGAACACAAATGTGCAACGCCGCAGGCCCGCCGCAGCCCCCTGCCGCAGCGGTGAGCGGGGCCTCGCCTCCCAGCTGCGGCGCGCCCGGTGCCGCCCCGGAGGCGGCGAGGGCCAGCAGAGCTTTCCCCGCCTCAGCGCCCGGCCTCGTCGTCGCCGCCGCGCCGGCGTCGCCGACGCCGACGCCGACGCCGACGCCGACGCCGACACCGACGACGACGACGACGACGACGACGTTAACGTACTCCTCCTCCTCCTCCTCCTCCTCCTCCTCCTCCTCCTCCTCCTCCTCCTCCTCCTCGTCCTCTTGTTCCTGCTGGTGCTCCTGCCCCGAACGACGCCCAGACGACACCGTGTCCCCTCATGCACACAAGAAAAGAAAGGGGGATGAGGGGGGGGAAGTGGGGCTGCGGCAAGGTGAATGGGAGGGAAGGAGTGGGACAGACACGGGGGGGGGGGCGCATGAGAAAGAGAGAAAGGAGAGGAGGGAGAAAGGGGGGGAGGGGGGAACGGAAGGGAGAGGGGAGAGGGAGGGTAAGGACGGGACGGGAAGATGGGTGAAAGGGGTTGGGTGGCTCCATGTCCGCGAGGAGGGGGTGGGCGGGGGGCCAGTGGAGCGGCAGAGGAATGCCGGCAGAGGAAGACACACTTCCTCCCCCTTCTCCTCCTCCTCCTCTTCCTCCTCCTCCTCCTCCTCCTCCTCCTCCTCCTCCTCCTCCTCCTCGTCTTCTCCCTCCTCCCTCGCTTCCCCGCTCCTCGCGCCCCTGCCTCCCCCGCCTGGTCCCTCCTCCCGCGGAGGGGGGCTCGGGGAGGCCGAGGGCGCGGGCAGAGGGTGGGCGGAGGAGGGCCGGCCGCCGCGCCGATCGACATGCCGATCTGGGCCACGCCCCCTGCGCGGTCGGCGGTCGGTGGCGCCCTGGGAGCGGCCGGCGCCCCGTCGTCGGTCGGCTGCAGCCGGCCGGGATGGGGCCGGGGGCGGGCGGGGGGACGATGGGACCCAGCTGGGCTGGGCTGGCCCCTCTTGTTGGGGCGCGCTGGCCCCTAATACTGTATGTCCTCCCTGGAGGCGCGCGTCCGACCCGAACATCTAGTATATCAATCTTGTAGTATATCGTTTCCCGAGCGGTGTAGCCAGAAAGCGCCCGCCACGACGCATATGCTGTAAGATTTCTCGGTGCGCGCGTCGCCCCTGGGGGGGGGGGGGGGCGACGCACATATAGTGTGAGTATGTCGGGGTGGTGCTGATTTATCGCAGAAGGACAAGCCAAAATCAGAAGAGACATAAACTCTTGGCGCTCCGCGCGGATGTCTTGGATCTGCGCTGGCCCTCCGGGCGGCATCTGGAGGCGCCGCCGGGGAGGCGCCCGGCGCGGATCCCAGAAGTCCGCGCAGGCTGTCGAAAGTTTATAGGTTTATGCCGCTCTCCTCCTTCGAGATCAAGCTGGGCAGGCGGCGCGGTGGGAGATTGCCGGCGGTCGGCGGTGGGCAACCGCCTGGTCGGCCGAAAGCCTCCTGGGGGAGAGGGGGGAGCGCCGACGATTGCAGCGGCGATGCCGAGTTCGTTCGATTGGGCAGGCCCCGGACAGCACAGCTTCGCCGATGAAGCGGCGATGCGGCGAGATCTGGGGTCCCCACTCACTGCAGCCTTTCGTCTCCTTCTCTCCCATCCCCCCCTCTTCCTCACCAATCTACTACAGCCCGACTGGAAACTCCTGGATCATGAATAGGCGGGGTCTCGGCTCTGGGCATCCGCGGGTGTCAGCGAGTCCGCCAGCAGCTCTAACCTTTCGCGCCGGCTGGGGAGGTTCACCACGACACGCGGCAGCGTGCGTCCTCTGAGTGTCGATCGAAGGCCCGCTAAACGTGACCAGCCGCGAAATGCCCACAAGGCGAACGACAAGTGCGACGAGTCTTCTGTAGAATGTTGTGTCACGTCTCTCTGCGCTCATATTTTTTTGTCCACCGGCGCCGGGGAACCACGTATTTCCTGCGATCGCCAGGAGCGCTTTCTGGCCTCAACTGCTGACACGTGCAAGCGGAGCGATGAGGAGGAAGACCAGGGGCGAGAGGCGGAGACACGAACGACACGTAAAAGGACCATGCCTACCCTGCCCTCGAGCGTGTGCAGACCAGTCCAGTTGGACAACTGCCCGCGCAGAGGGCCTTCGCGAGCAGAGGCGGACAGCAGCAGGACGGAGGCGAGACGGTCAGGGGGGGGGGGAAGCAGAGCGAGAGGAGAAATCCGCGCGGACCTCCGAGTTGTTATGTTCTGGTTGTCTTTCTTCGTTCCCCTAACCATTCAACTTGGCAGGTACGGGCATCCCAGTTGCGAGCACCTAATTACGCCAATGCCACGGCTCCGCGCCATGCCAGCCGCCGCCCGGGGCCAAAAAGGGCTGGAGTTGAGGCGCACAGCTCTCGGGACCCTGGTTTATGCCACGAAGGAGATACAGCGAGGGACGGAGGAGGAAAAGGAGGAAGAGGAAATGGAGGAGGAGGAGGAGGAAAAGGAGGAGGAGGAGGAAAAGGAGGAGGAGGAGGAAAAGGAGGAAAGGCAGGAAAAGGAGGAGGAGGAGGAGGAGGAGAAGGACAGGCCAAGGACGGGGTCGCTGGAACCACTTCTGCCGCATTGCACCGACCTCGTGCGAACAACCTCGATACCGAAACGCCGCCGCTCGCGAGCAGTCCCTGTGATGCTTGTCCCTTTGAGGCACACCAATAAACCAGCCGTCTGAGAGGCATGCCTCGAGACAGGCAGCGCATGGAGATCAGCAGCCCCAAAATAGCCCAAGAAGGAACCCACGATGGCCCGGGTTCCAAACGCATGCAAGACGGGCGCAGGCGGCCCAAGGTAACTTCTGGAAGGACCCAGCACGGCATTAGAACGCTCTTCGACGGCCCAAGGCTGCGCAAAGACGGCCCCACGAAGGCCCCCAGACGCCCCTCATACGGCCGAGAGGGCCCCCAGGCGGCCCAAGGAGCGCTCCAAAGGCGGCCTCACAGGGCCCCAGGACGGTCCAGGTGTCCGCAAGAAGGCCCCAAGGGACCCCATGCACCAAAAACAACAAAAATTTGGAGAACTGTGCTACCATGGTTCGACAGAGATTTCAAGGGAACACATAGAGTAAGTGAATGGATGACCAGGAACCCCGAACCACTTTCGGATCTAAACTTCGCCTTACTCAACCGCGTTGGAAGTACACCAGACTCGCAGGTAAGCGAAGTGACATTCGACAGCACAGCAATAATGACATCGGGCGTCGACTGGCCGAACTCATGAGGAAAACTGGTGGGTGATGTGCTTGGCGTCCCGAGCTGCTGAATGTTTGAAAACAAACGCCTGGGCTGAGCTGTCCACCATATTCCTCCCCCTTCTCCTCATCCTTGCCATCCCTCCACCATCTCCGCCTCTTCCCTCCCCCTCCCCCAAACACTTCCTCCTCTGTCATACGTTCCTTGAATTTGGCTCCTCATCGTTCTCTCCTTCCACCTCCTCAGCATCATCTTTTCTGTTGCGTTACCATCCTCCGCCACATCGTCTCCTCCTGGGGTGAAGGGGGCTTGTTGAAAACTGAACATGCTGCTAATGCTTCTGGTATTCCTCCTCCTCCTCCTCTTCATCATCCTCCTCTTCCTCCTCCTCATCCTCCTCTTCCCTTCTTGCGCTCCATGCTCCCCCCCGTAGTCCTCCTTCCACTCCATGCTTCTCCTCCCCTCCCACTCTGCCACGCTCGTAACCCTGCCAGCCTCCCCCCCGCTGCGGAGCAGCTGCCGAGGCGCGCTCCCGCAGCAGCGCGGCGCCGAGGAAACGCGGCCAGCGGGGCGCCCCTGGCGAGGCACGCCGCGGCGAGGCACGCCGCGGCGGGCCGCTCCCCGGCGGGCGTGCGCCCGCTGGGGGGCGGCGGTGGCAAGCTGTCGCGCGTTCGCCGCCGCCCGCCGCCCGCCGCCCGCGCCCTGGCGCCGCTGCCGCTGCCCCGGGGGAGGCGGCGGCGGCGACGCGGGCGCGGTGGCGACCCCCGGCCCCGTCGAGGCAGGAACAAAATCACGGTGGGAGGTGTTTCGCGAGCTTCGGCCTCGGGGGGCCACGCGCTGGGACGCCGGGATGGACGGCGCCGCAGGTGATGGGCCCATTTTTCCACCACCGCTACCATATGTAGGAGGGGGAGGAGGGGGAGGAGGAGGAGGAGGAGGAGGAGGAGGAGGAGGAGGAGGAGGAGGAGGAGGAGGAGGAGGAGGAGGATGAGAAGGAGGAGGAGGCGGACCAGTGAACACCCAACAGTCTTCAACGATGTTGTAATACACCCTCCCTCCAAGCTCCCTATTCATATGCCCCTACAACGGTTCATTTCCACTGAGGGAACTGCCTCGTTGAAAGATAACCGTTTGACGACCCTCCAGCATGCCAAAACAGTGTTTTCGGGATTCCAACGCCACTGATCAACATGATTGTTGCGTCTTGACGATCTTGAATCGTACCAGAACAACATTCCTGGGACATGCACACCGCGAACCAGCGGCGTAACTGTTGCAACCTCATAATCCTGAATCCTTCCAAAACACCAGTTCTGGTTCGTTGATCATGGGAAACCGTGCAACTCCTGCAAACGCGTCAAAAGAATGTGGGCGGCGCTAATGCGAAAGCCACATGTTGAAAACCACCCGCCCTGAATCCACGAAACTCGTGCAACGCTTTAGAAAGAATGCACGCGGCGCTAAGGCGAGAGCCACATGGTGAAGCATTTTTTCATAAAAGAAGAATGCGCGCGGCGCTGGGGCGAGAACCACATTTTGAAAAAAGAGCCGCCCTCAATCTGTGAAACTCTTGCAGTTGTTGTTTGAGGAATGTGCGTGGCGATTCGGCGAGAAAGACATGTTGAAAACCATCCGCCCTCAATCCGTGAAGCGCTTCCAACTGTTTAAAACGAGTGTGCGCGTTGCTAAGGCGAAAGCCACATTCTGAAAACGACCCACCCTCAATCCGCGAAACGCTTGCACATGTTTAAAACGAATGTGCGCGGCGCTAGGGAAAGAGCCACATTCTGAAAAACACCCGCCCTCCATCTGCGAAGCTTGTGTCAACTTTCAGCTTCAGGGTCATACGTGGTGAGGAAGTCTCAGGCGAAACGCCCTGCCCGCCCTGAAAAACTTGCCTCGGGGTGCGACAGGGAGAATTTACTTATAAGAAAAAAGAATTGGAGGAGGAGGAGGAGGACCTCCTCATCCTACATATGGTAGCGTTGCTGGAACATTGGCCCATCAGCAGGTGGGTGGCCGCAGGCCGCGGCGGCAGGGCAGCCCGCTGCCTGCACCTGCGGACGCCGCCGTCTCCTGGAGGCCGCTGCCGCGCCCGCTGTGGGGCTGGCCGAGCTGGCGGCAGGCCGTGTTCCCTGGCCCAGCCCAGCCCGCACGCGCCCCAGGGCGCGCGGGTGCGCCTCCCCCAGGGGCCCCCAGTGGGCGCGGAAGCGCATGTCGTCGCCAGGACTCGTGCTGAACAGTATCGTCCGTGCTCTTCTTGTTCTCCTCATGTTCCCGCCTCGCGGCTGTCTCCGCTCCGCTCCGCCGTTGCGAAGCGAAGTCCGAACAGCAGCGGTCCGCGAAATCGCCCAGGCGCCGTGTAGCTCGTCAAGCCCTGGTCGCTGCGGTCGTGGAGGGCTCCGTGCCCATCCGCTTCGTCACGCGGGCGCCCCCGCCGCCCAGCCCGTGAGGAGCGCCCGCGGGGGGCTGGAGCCGACACGGGGCTGCGGCGGGAGGTGACGCCCCCCCCCCTCCGACGCGGAGGCCTCGGAGCTGGAGGGCGCCCGCACCCCGGGGGCCGAGCCGCCGGTCTGGCCCACCCCCCGCGAGGGGAGGGCTTCGCGTCGCGGGGGGGGGGCTTCGCGCAGTCGCCCCGTCGCCGCCCCGTCGCCTGGGGCCGTCGCCCTGCCTGGCGGCCGCGTCGCCGCCGTCGCCGCCCCGTCGCCGCCCCGTCGCCGCCCCGTCGCCGCCCGTCGTCTGGGCCTCTTTTTCCGCCGCCGTGGCCGCTTCGGCTCCCAGGTGGCAGCGCGTGGCTGGCGAGGCTCGGCCGTGTGGCGTGCAGGGCCGCCCTGCCCAGTGGCCCTCCGCACACGCGGAGCTCGCCCTCGGCGCGCCCCACTGCCTCTTGTGCCGATCCCGAGGCGCGTCGTCGGACGCGCGCTCTCGGAGGCCCTCCTTCCTGGCTCCTCGCTCCCCGCTCCACCTCTTCACACCCTCGCTCCCGCCAGCTCCCCCCATCGTCCCTCCTCGCTCCTCCCTGCTCCTCGACCCTCCACGCCCTCCCCCGTCCCCCGACGACAGCCCACAACGCCCCCCCGAGCGCGCGCGGCGCGCGCGGGGCGGAGCCGTGCGACGGCGCCCGGCACGAAGCCGTGGTCGCGGAGCGCCTCCCGTCCGCCGAAGCCGGGAGGGATGGGCGAGAGGGCGGAGGGGGATGCAGGGCCGAGGAGAGAGGAGGGCTGAGGGACGGGAGGGGGCGGAATATTGTTATCGCTCTCTCTTTCTCTCTCTCTCTTTCTCGCTTTTTTTTTGTTCTCTCTCTCTCTCTCTATTGCTTTCTCTCTCTCTCTCTCTCTCTCTCCCCCCCTCTTTCTCTTCCTCTCTCCCTCTCCCTCTCTCTTCCTCTCTCCCTGTAGACAAAACACATGTCGATGTATGTGGAAACATATGTGTATACGCATCGGCAGTCTGGGCACCATGCGGAATGCGCACCGCAGTCCGCAATCGAAACCACTAGCCGACACGATCTGCCTGCGCCATCTGAATTTCCCCATGCCCCTGACAGGGAAGCCTCGATCGGCAAGGTTCCCAATTTGCACTTCTGCCCCATCGATGTCATGCCATGGTGACGGGGCGCTATCGACCCCTGTGCTCACGGGCAGCCTAAGCGGAAGAGGGAGGATGAGGATAACGAGAACCAGGACGCTGATGAGGCGTCGAACGTGGAAGAAGAGGAAGAAGGTAGAACGGGGAAGGCTGTGAAACGGCAGGAAAGAAAAAGAGAGGACGATGAATAAGATACGGTGCCGCATCGCTCAACTTTCCCCGGGCAACTCATGTCACAGACAATCACCTGGCCCACTTAACCAACGCCTATAATTTGACAGGCACTGTCCTAGTACGGGTGGGATAGGATATGCCGATGTGGCCCTTCAAAGCGGACAATGCTCTCGGGAACGAATTCTTTATTGTCGCTGGGGGTAACGACGGGGAGAACCTTGGGGCTGGTCGTCGCATGCCTTTGGCCTCCGTATGACAGCTACGGGCACGCGCCGCCAACCGCAAGAGAGCCCATCGTGCAACTACAAATGTCGTGGGCGGACAATCAGAGTCGCAGAACATCGCGCAGTGCACCTCGTTCGTCCCCTGGCTTCTCCTAAGACTTCGAGCTCCGTGCGGATCTCCTGATGTCGTGCAAACAGCAAAACATTATCACCTTCCATCCTGAACGACCCGTGGGTTGGACGGCAAAGGCACCCGTGGCTCCAGCCATGTTTCACCACTATTTACTGGTAGCCCGTAGCAGGACAAAAAAAACAAGTATTCAGACTGGAAAACTCACATCATTGCCAGGGGATGCTACATGAACGGTCCCATCATCCTTGGACGCTGAATAAAGGAGAGAGGTGGAGCACCCGTCGAGAGGAGGAGGAGCACCCGGCGTGTCCTTGGCCGCCGGAAGGAATTTACCCGGGCGATGGGCCCACACAAATGCACGTGTCAATGCCGCAGTCGTGGGTGTTGTCTCCGGTGGAGTTCCCTATGGGGCCAGGAAGCGCGAGAGGGGCGTGCCGAACTGGGTGGTGGGCGGGGGCCGTGAGCGCACAGCGCCGTCGCGGCCCTTGCGGGCCACGAAACGAGTGAGGTGTGTGTGTGTGTGTGTGTGTGTGTGCCGAAGCTGGCGCGACGCCGAAACAAACACGCCGCCACTGGGGTTCCGATGGAGCTCCTTATGGGGCTACGAGACGTGTGAGGCGTGCGCCGAAACGGGCGTGACGCCCACATGCGAACGTAGCCACTGGGGCCTTCGGTGGAGCTGTCCATGGGGTCACGAAACGCGTGAGGGGTGTGCCGAAATGGTTGACATGCGGGGGGCAGAAGCAGGGCTGGGAAGAGGGAGGAGGGGGAGGAGGAGAGGAAAGAGACGCGGGGCAATGTCTCTTCAAACCGAGGACGCAACACTACAGGATGGCTGGGGGGAAACAGGCATGCCCCCCACTCCCGCCAACCCGTACCCCATCCCTGGCTCCGGCTCGCATTCCCCTCTCGCACGCCATCTGGCCAGTTACTCCTCCTTCTCTTCGTCCTCGTCGTCGTCGCCGTTCTCAGCCACACACTGACCCGCTGACCTCCCGAGCCCCCGACTCCCTTCGCGGGAACCCTTCCTCCTGTTCGTCCAGAAGCCGGGCGCCGACACGTGAGGAACAGGCGCGGGGAGTCACGCGCACGGCTCCGCCAGAGGAGCAGGGCCTCCGCCCCGTCCCTCCCCCCTCCCCCTGCCGCCACTCCCCCTACGATTCGGTCGGGCGCGTCCTCCTACAAAGCGGATTTTGGACGAAAAATACGTAGCACCCCGCATATGCGGATAAGAGTGGGGACGTCCGCAGTTTGCGAGACTCTGGATAAGCCCGCCGCAGGGCCCAAGGATCACGAATTGCGCCATTTATTCGTTAAACCAATGTGGGTAGGTCGCGGGTGGGTCGTGGGTGGGTGGCGGGCAGAAAATCCACCCCGTAAAAATCACCCCGACACGCGAAGCCGCTTAGGAAACGCACGCAAGGCATGAATCGAACAAGGAAGGGCTGTTTAGTCAACGCCCAAGGCCGTTCAATAAACGTCCATTGTCGGGTCCGGGTGTTTTTTCCTCCCTTGAGGGTGGGTCGCGGGTTGGTCGCGGGTGGGTCGCGGGGTGGGTCGCGGGGTGGGTCGTGGATGGGTCGCGGGGTGGGTCGCGGGTGGGTCGCGGGGTGGGTCGCGGGTGGGTCGCGGGTGGGTCGCGGGGTGGGTCGCGGGTGGGTCGCGGGTTGGGTCGCGGGTGGGTCGCGGGGTGGGTCTCGGGATGGGTCGCGGGTTGGGTCGCGGGGTGGGTCGCGGGTGGGACGACGACAACAAACAGCAACAAAAGCAACAACAACGCAACAAGCAGAGCTCTCGCCACGAATCCCTTATTCAGCCACGCACCCAAGGACAATGAGTGACCGGTCGGCCCCCTCACTCTGACCGATAAGCCCAAAAACGCTCAAGACAAATCAAACATAGAAGAACAATCGTCGAGGGAGGAAAACAATGAGTCAACAAATGCTCAAACATAATCCACAATGGTCGACAAAAAGCGCATCCCGACTACTTGTTGGGGTAGTTTTGCGCACTCCTCCTGTGGAGGGACACGCCCGACTTCACCCCCACGGGCCCCGCCGCCCCCCGGAACACGAGAGCCCCCCGAGAGATCCCCGCCAGCGAGGCCAGCGAGAGCGCCAGGCTCGCCAGCTGCGCGGGGGAGGCGGCGTCGAACTGCCTCGCGCCAGCCTGGCGCTGCCGTGCCACGCGCTGCGCAGCTCCTCCCGCCGCCGTTGCTCCTCGCCCTCTGCGAGGAGGAGGAGGAGGAGGAGGAGGGGGAGAGTGGGCAGGAGGAGGAAGAGGAGGGGGAGAAGGAGGAGGAGGAGAAGGATGAGAAGGAGGAGGAGGAGGGGGAGGAGGAGAGGAGGAGGAGGAGAAGGAGAGGAGAAGGAGGGGGAGGCGGAGGAGGAGGGGGATGAAGAGCGCACATCGGAGGAATGACAGATGAGGAGAAGAGGAGCATGAGGATGATGAAGAGGCAAGAGCGTACTAACGCGAAGAAGCGACAGCGTCTGAGGAGTTGTACAAACACGCTCCTGGCCTCGCACCTGGAGAAAAGGCAGGAGGCTTGGCGATTACAAGGGAATAGGGGTCGAGGAGTGGGAGGACAGAGAACAAGACGATGGGACATGCGAGGAGGAGGAGGATAAACTGGAGGATGAGGAGGAGGAGGCGGAAGAGAAGGATGAGGAGGAAGACAAAGAGAGAAACCAGGCGAGGATGGGGAGGACGTGGAATATGAGAGAGCAGACACGAGGAGAACGAGGAGGGCGACGAGGGATAAGGAGGAGGACGCCGAGGAGAGACGACGGGGGTGGAGGAGTATGAGGAGGAGGAGGAGGAGGAGGAGGAGGAGGAGGAGGAGGAGGAGGAGGAGGTGTTGGAGGAGGAGGAGGAGTACGACGAAGGTGAGGAGGGACTACGATCCGGGAGAAGGTAGAGGAGGACTTGCACGCGGTGGGGAGGAGGGAGCAGGGAGAGGAAGACGAGGCGAGCAAGAAAGGCGGGACGAGTGCTGCATTTTCCGCTCACCTGCCATTGCACAGCCTGGCGCGCGCGCGTGCGCGGCGGGGACGGATCGACCCGACTGAAAACCGGCGTGGGGATGGCCCGATCGGGTGTCGGTCCAGGGAGAGTGATTCAAAGGAGGAGTTGGAGGAGGAAGGGAAGGAGGAGGACAGACAGACAGACACCTCTTGGGGCAGGAGTCAACTTCAAGCAACTCGAGCGCCCTAGGACCCACAGAACTGCCGCGAATTTCAGGCCTCCAGCCTGCCCACACCCTAGCGGCGCTTCAAAGCCCCAGGGAACGAAACCACGGGAGGAGGAAGATGGGGAGGAGGATGAGGAGGAGGGGGAGGACGGGAAGTAAGAGCCAAACAGGTAAGGAGGAGCCGAAGGAGGAGAATGGGGAAAAATGAGGAATGGGTGTAAAAAAAGGAAAATCTGATTGAGGAAAAGGAGGAGCAGGAGGAGGAGGAGGAGGAAAAGGGGGAGGGAGAGAGAATGACAAGGACCACGTCCATCGCTTCGCTACGTGGAGCGGGAAGCTCAGAAAGACCCTGTACGTTGACGCTTGGAAACGGGAACGTCGTTAGCGCGTCGCGCCGAAGCGCCGTGGGCCAGAATCAGCAGCGCCACACGCTAAGCCAACGCTCTCGACCGTAATGATGGCAAGGGAGGAAAGCACGGGGGAGACGATGACGAATATACGAACGGAGAAGACGACGAGGAGGAGGAGCAGCAGGAGACAGGGAAAGAAATACGTGAACAGAGGGGAGGGAGAACAGAAAAGGAGGTGGAGCGACAGCACCGTGAGGAACAGGAGGAAGGGGGGGAAGACCACTACTAGGAAGAACGGTGAATGGTTCCTGCACATCCCTCGGCCCGCAACCCCCACCCCCTGGCGCTGATCCTCCTCTTCTGCCCCCTCGCTGTTATCCCACTCGTCCCCCCTCCATCGCTCCTCATCTGCATCCTCGTCCGGTTACTCTTGGCCCACCTGCCCAGTCTGCCCAACCCACACACCCAGTCGGAAATTGAAACCATCTCAACACATCCTCACACACCTGGCGTCCACCTTCGGAGGGACTAGAATGAGGAGGAGAAGAGCGACGACGAGGACGGGGAGCGTTACGGAGAGGCAGGGAGGCGGCGGGAAGGGAAGAGGAAGGAAACGGATTTGCGGGGATGCTGGTGGTTATTGGGTCGTTGGGCTTCTCGGCGGACAAGGGAGGAAGCGTAGGATGGACAGGCGGAGGAGAAAAGAGGGCGACGACGACGACCACGAGGGGGCGTCCCACTCCATCAGAATGCATCCCCCCATTTGCACCAAATCCAGATCACTGCCAAGTAACGGTTCTGGGCGTCCTACGTCCTGTTCCGTCTGCACATCACGCGTCCTGTTTCCCTCTCAGCCGTGCAAGCGTTGTCCTCATTCCGACGTGCGGGGCCAGGGGGGGAACTACTTCCAGTACCCCACGACTCAGCATCAGGTGACAGTGAAGAGAGGTGCGGACGAGAGTTGCGACAGTACGCTGCCCTCTAGAGGACGTGTACAAGGGCGCCGACGGTTCGCGAGAGAACTTCCCCACGCGGGATCTCAAACCACAAGCGCAGCACCGCACTCTTAGGGCAATCGCGGTGGAAAAATACATCAAACAAACCCGCTGGCCGTCGGGCCATGCAGCACGTTCCACGCACTGATCGGCGGCCCAATCGCCACGCTGGATGCCTCTGCCTGACCACCCCCACGTGGATAGACATGCCAGCTAATGAGCTAGAAAATGCGACAATGGCATAAACTTTGTGCACTGGCAGAGCTCACACAACCGTGCACTATAATACCGCCTGGGAGGGCCGCGTCGCAAAGGCCTTCAACGCATTCACATTAGAAAGAGGTCCATGCTACGCCGTGCAAGTATCACTGCCTCGCGCGCGAGCGTCTACCTTCTGGAAAATGCGACGCATCTCTACACCCTTCGCAGGGTACCTCGCATGCTCCACCATGCGGCCGTCCTCCATGTAGCGGTCCACCGTCACCTCGTGACCCTGACAGGGGTGGGACAAACAGCAGCGCGCGATTCACCCCCAGAGCGACCGCATTCTGCCCTAGCCGCCGTATACTGCAATTGATCCTGCTCCTAGTTTCCTGCTCCTGACACAGCCCCTCCTCATCCTCCTTCTCCGCCTCCCCCTGCCGCTACGTACATATCCTGCTTGTGCTCGTCCTCCACCCATGCCCTCTTCTTTTTTCTCCTTCTCGTCCTCTCCTCTCTCTTCTTATCTTCTTCACCTGCCCATCATCAGCCTGGGTCTTCCCCCGCCTCCCCAAACCACCTCGACCTTCCGCCTCGTCTCCTGCGTCTTCTCGTCTTCCTCGTCCGCTTCCTGGACATCGTCGCCATCGACCTCCTCCTCCTCCTCCTCCTCCTTCTCACCCATCCTCCTCCGTGACATTCATGTGCTCCGCACATCTTGCCACTCCGAGGAGCTCTTGCCCGGGCGCTCTCAGGAACTCCCCCAAAAAACGGCCCGGAAATGACATGCCCCCGAGACCAGCCGGCCTCTCGCGAGGATGGGGCATAGGAGGAGGAGCGTCCACGCAGCACTTGCGAGGGAGCTCTGCGCAGGATATTCCATATAGGAGTAGGTCGGGCATGTCCTCCTACAGGCGGGTTTTGGAGGACAACTAGAAAACAACAGCCAAGACACATATGCAACAAGGAATCACAACTACTCAACACATTGGCCCCATACTGTGTTTTGAATCTGTTTGAAGCACATTCCTCCGGTGGAGGGACACGCCCGTCAAAAACATAGGATGGTCGCGCCTGCGAGAGCGTTCCGTGTTCCCTTCAGGTGAGCGCGCGGCGGCGCGGCGGCACCCCCTCCTGCTCAGCTGTCGCACTCAAGCGGCCGCGGTGCGCGCCGTAGGCGGGAGCCTTCTCTCACATGCTGGGCAGCCACAGGCGTGCCGATACACAGTGCTCGTGAACGGACAATCCCTCAATCTGACTGTCCTACCGCTCCGGTCCACTACGCAGTATGGGCGATCGACGAAGCGCCTTGACGCACTGGAAACAAGGAAAAACGTACAAGATCCCTGGACGCTCCGGTGATAGGTGAAAGCATGCCTTGCGACCGCAGGGCGTCATGCCCCGGCTCGTAGCACGGAGAATGCGCACGAAGCCTGGACGAAACGCCGCAGTAATAGCGGGCCGAGACCAGGGAAAGCCTCAGAACGCCGGCGGTCCGCCGCCGCGCCTGCAGAAGGTGGGCGTGTTAGAATGCCAGGCGCTGCTCTGTGGGGTGCGTGTCCCCCCTCCCCTCTACTCGCAGACAGGCGCATGCGCCCCTCTTGCTCCCGAGGCCACGATCTCTGGCGCAGAAACAACGGAATCAGCGCTCCCACGGTCACGATCCCTGGAGGAGGAAAGGCGCGTCCGCGTCCCGAGCTTCCAAGGCGGTCCAGGCACGCAACCAAGGCAACCAAGATGGCCCACGATGCCTCGAAGACTGGCCGAGATGGCCCCAAGGCGGCCGAGTATGGCCCCTAGACGGCTCAAGATGCATAGAAGAGGGTCCAAAAGGGCCCCAAGAGGAGCCCCAAGAGGGTCCGAAGAATCCCAAATGATTCATTCCCCGTGGGTTGTTCAATGATTTTCGCATCCTCGTCTTTTCGGTGCCTAAGAAGGCTCCATGATGGCCCTCAGACGGCCCAAGAGGCCCCCACGAGGGCCCAAAGATAGCACAAAGATGGCCCGAAAGGACCCCACGAGGACCCCACAAGCATCCAGGACGGTCCTCAAGACGGCCCAAGAAGGCCTCCCATGGGTCCCAAGACGGCCTTAGAAGGTCCTTCGACTGCCCCAGACGGCGCAAGACGGCCCTCAGGCACTCATCATACGGCCAAGAAGGCCCCGAGACGACTCAAGAGAGCCCCAAGACGGCCAAAGAGGGCCCAAAGCGGACTCCCAATACTGACAGGAGGTCAAGACAGCCACAAGACGGCAAAAACGAGTTCCATAAGACGACATGTGTCACATGTAACGGCCTTCCTCGTCCTTCTCCTCCTTCTGCTCCTCCTGCTTTCCTCCCCCTCCTACACGCCCTCCTCCTCTTCCTGCTCCTCATGTTCCTCATCTTTCTCCGCCTCCTCATCATCATCAACAACAACAGCAGCATCACCACCACCACCACCATTGCCATCATAATCATCATCACCACCATCATCACCATCATCGTCATCATCATCGTTGTCATCATCATCAGCAGCATCGTTATCATCATCATCATCGTCATCATCAGCATCATCATCATCAGCAGCAGCATCAGCATCAGCATCAGCATCATTATCATCGTCATCATCATCTTCGTCATAATCGTCGTCGTCATCATCCTCATCATCCTCATCATCACGGCTCTCCCAAGCCTGGAGACACGAGGTGACACACGTGACGGCCTCTCGTGCCCCCTCGAACAGCCACCACCGAGAATGCTGGTCTGGCAACGCGGGACTTGCCTCAGGCAGCTGGAGAATACGAGCGTCAAATGACTCGCGGCGCTCGTGCGAGTGCTCCAGGGTGGCAGCGCTCTAAAAGGGAACCAACCGGACTCGACAGTGCAAACACGCGGCGGCAACCTGGTCCACGTACAAGCCACCCGACTTCAGGACGCTGCCCTCGAAGCGCGGGTTGAGGAGCAGCACCGGCCGGCCCGCATCATCGTGCATGGGGATGGACCTGGGTGTGTGGGCCGGACCGCGCCGCAGACGGGAGACCCGATCGCATGGATGGATCATGGCCCCGACCATGGCTCAGCTGCGAGCGAGGGGGGGAACCTGAGAAGGAGAAGGCCGTCTCAGAAGGTGGCGGGATTTCTCAGAGGCCCTCGCGCCTTCTTAGACGTGTTCTGTATCTTCGGGGAAGGACCAGGAAACTTCTCAGATGGCCGGGGGACCTCCGAGCCTTCTGAGAAGGCCTTCTCCTTCTCACTCCCCTCCTCGCTCGCCGCCGAATGGCGGACGCCGATCGCTGTCCGAGTAGGCGGTCAGGTCAGGCCGAGAAATCGATCGAACCAGGGCAATCTCACGACAAGCGACCTTTCCACTGCGGATTGCTGTGGCTGCGACCGGCGACTAGGCCATAGGGGATAGGCCATAGATGGAAGGGCCTACGGTCAGCCATACTTCACATGGAGAGCGCTGATATTGTCGCCAATTCTGTAGGGTTCTGAGCCACGAAGAGGCCCGAGAAGCCGCGCTCCCCCGAGGGGCTAGAGAGGACCAAGATGGGGAAACTCGTAAGGGCCCTGGGAGCAAACCCAACAAGATTAGGCCCCAAGACGCACGACATGCCCCCAAGGTGCGCCCAAGAGCGCCACAGAAGCCCTCAGGGGGCCTACAAAGGGCTCCCAAAGAGACCGCCTCCAAGAGCCGCACAGGAAGATCCGCAACAGAGAGGGAGGAAGACGGGGCAAACCTTAGGTCGGGCATGTCCTTCTACAGGCGGATTTTGGAGGAAAAATAAAAAGTAGCCAAACAATTTGCAAAAATAGTCAAGAACACGCGAAAATCGTTTCCACATAATTTTTCGACTAGTTTGGGAGATTCCTCCTGTAAAGGGACACGCCCGACTTAAGGCAAACCAACAACAACGACGCGCAGGCGGCACGACGGGGCGCGGAAGCCGCACGAGCATCCTCTTCTGGGGGGTCGGCGGCATGGCGTCCTCCCCTCGAGTGGTGCACCTCCCTGAAGGGGCCCTGGGACACACAAATAAATAGACACAAATAACAGGATTCACCATATTTTCCCGCATGTTCTGGGTTGTTTCCCCTCCTGGATCCCACCCTCCTCCCTTCTTTGCTGCTTCCCTCTGGATCCTGTGACTGATGCTGCTCCGTGTGCCCCCCCCCCGTCGTCGTCCTCCTTCCCGTCCTCCACTTCAGACCTCTTCACTCATCCCCTCTGCCCTCGGGGGCGCGCAAACATGGACTAGCGAACCATGGATTTGGCGCGCGGTCGCCTGATCCATGGATCAGGGGAGGTGCCCTCCCCAAAATGCGACCAATGCCGCCTCGTTCGGCGGCGGAAGTCCGCGATTCCCCACGGAAACGGTACCCGCCGCAAACCCACGCCCCCCTTGATCCAGGCTTGCGATCGCCTGACTCCCCCCCACCTCCATCACCCCCACTGTCACCACCCTCCGACACCCTTCGCCATCTGCCCCCTGACAGCATCGCCCCTCCCCGTTTCACGCCCTCCACACCTGCCTCCTCTACGCTTCCTCCCGCACCTCCCTCTGTCAGCATCCGTCCTACCACCTGCCTTTAGGTCGGACATGTCCTCCTACAGGCGGGTTTGGGGCGAGCAAATCAAACACTTACCAACAACAAGTCAACAATAGTCACAACATCGTACCCAAACTGTTGTTTGACTATGTTTGAAGATTCCTCCTGTAGGGGGACATGCCCGACTTAATCCTACCTCCTGGGACCTCACACCTCTCGTCCTCCCTCCGCCCTTGATCCTCCAGCATTCATCCTGCTTCTCAGCCTTTTCGCCGTCCTCCTCCTCCTCCTCCTCCACCTCCTTCCACTCTTCCTCCTCCTCCTCCGCCTCCTCCTCCTCCTCATCCCCCCTTTCCCCTCCTCCTCCTCCTCCTCCTCCTGGTGCTCCTCCTCCTCCTCCTCCTCCTCCTACTCCTCCTCCTCCTCCTACTCCTCGCCATGGAGCGCTGCAACAGCCAAGTAAGCAAGGTGTCCGATCGTTCTTCTCTGACGGCCGGACCACATGGAACCGCGCCCGTCTGTTGGTGTTTCTCCTCGTGCTACTCTCCACTCCTCCCTACCCTGCTGAGGAGGAGGAGGAGGAGGAGGAGGAGGAGGAGGAGGAGGAGGGGGAAGAAGAGGAGGAGGAGGAGGAGGAGGAGGAGGAGTTCTGCGGGTCGCGCCCCCTGGCCCTGGACGTCATCGGAGCCTCCCCCAGGCTTGAGCTCAGCCAGGCGATATAGGAGGTAGACTCTCTCCCCATCTGAACGCGCACGCTCCTCCTCGGCAGGAACTGCACGCCGACCTCCGCCGAGGCGGGAGACTCCCAACTCCCCTCTGGAAGCGAAGGACTTCCTTCTCCTCCATCTCCTCCACCACCTCCTCCTCCTCCTCCTTGTCTCGTCCCTCTCCGGCTCAAAACTCTTACACTCTCTTTCACCCCCCTGCTGCGTCTTCCTCCCTTCCTTCGCTACTCCCTCCCCATGCTTCTTCCTGCCCTTTGCCTCCTTCCTGCCTCCCTCGTCAGTTGCTCATGCTTCCTCTGTTCCTCTTCCCTCATCTCTCCCCCCTCCACCCTGCTCTCCGTCTCCTCCGCCCCGCCCCCCGGCCTCCTCCTGCTCCCCGTTCTCCTCCACATCCCTCCTCCTCTTCTTCATCCTCCACCACATCCCCCTCCTGCTCCTCCCCCCTCCTCCCCAGGAGCCAGGGGACGATGGGAGAGACCACCGAACGCCAACCAAACGCGGTCGGCGACCTCTGCAAGCCTACAACAGGCTCCTCTCCATTCGTCCCCTGCTCTTCTCCGCTCTCCTCCCTTCCCGTACCCTCATCCTGAAGCTTGGACGCCCGACACTCGTGAGGGAAGCATGGGTACGATGCCCGACAACAGGTGTCGTTGCTGCCGTCAAAGACCGACGGCGGCCGCTGTTGGGCAGGCGGCCTCCTGCCCCAGATGGACAACGCCAGCGGCGGCACCGACAGCAAACCCTGGTCAAAGTGGGCAGGGCATGCTGGAGGGGCAACGACGGGCGGGGGGGATCGGCTCCGAGGGGGAAAACGTCGACCTGACATCGGCGTCGCACCGCATATACAGCGGCGGCAGCCCCCACCGAGCTGCTCTGGGCGGCGCAGGCTATCGCGCCCCCCTCGGCGACCAATGAGCGATCAGAGATCAGAGGGGTGGATGCATCTCGCCCTGGGCCTATCTCCCTCGACCGTTGGCCCTGACTGGTGACAGCCTTCATCCCCATTCTCCGCGGCGAGCCTGGGGGGACGTGAGAAGGGGCGGGCCTTCTGAGATGACTCGAAAGTCCACCGGCCTTCTGACAAGTTTTCTGAGCCCCCCCCCGAAGACACAAAAAAACTTCTCAGAAAGCTGGAGGGCTTCTGAGAAGCCCCACCGCCTTCTGTGAAGGCCTTCTCCTTTCACCCCCCCCGCTCGCCGCCGTCGCGGGCAAGCGCGTGCAAGGCGACGACGCTGCAGTGCAGAGAGGAGGAGGAGGAGGAGGCGGAGGAGGAGGAGGCGGAGGCGGAGGCGGAGGCGGAGGGAGGCGGAGGCGGCGGAGGAGGAGGAGAAGACGGAGGCGGAGGCGGAGGAGGAGGCGGAGGAGGAGGAGGAGGAGGAGGAGGAGGAGGGGGAGGAGGAGGACAGGACATCCGCATAAGGGGGTTCAACGTCAAAACAGATATGCTGGTGCCTCGCGCGCTTCTGGCAACGAGGAGGAGGAAGTGGGAAGAGCAGGAGAAAGAGGAGGAGGAGGAGGAGGAGGAGG
>CAUYUJ010005947.1:166570-181570 GCA_963575745.1 Prorocentrum cordatum
TATTGACGTAACCACCCGGCGGACCCTCGAACTCTTGGGAACTCTCATGCACTCCTAAGGCTTGGCTCGAGACTTTGCCTGAGGCCATGGGAGCGGGATTCGGAATCCAAGTTCCAGCATGCTCTGCGCAAGGTGGTCCCGGGTGCACTCCTTGATACCTGTCGGGCCGCCTTGGAAGCCCCCGGGCTGGCCCACGGGGCCCGAGCCACCAAAACGACAATATGCTGATGTATGATTTCTCGCCGGCTCGGTCTCCACACCGCTCTGTGCAGCTCTATCGAAAAACCAGGCGGGCCGCAAGATGGGATGGGGCCCACGAGGCCCCCACGAGGCCCCACGAAGGTGTACTGGAAGGGTACTGGAATAAACCTTTGAGGCCCGGTGCCCAAGATGGCCCCCGGAGCTGCCTCCAGGCACCCAAAAGACCTCTGAGAGGCCTTCCAATAGACCGACAATGCATGTAAGGCGTCGCTTGTCCACGACCTAGGCACGATGGCCGAACGCTAATAGACACAAAAGATGCAAACTGCGCGTGTGCGTGTGTACGTGCACGTCGATCTGCATGTGTATATATAAATATCACGCAAAAGGTGCATGCCGGAGGCAAGAATGGAGGCGAGCCTGCGTGAGTGACATGGCGGCCTGAAACACTCGGGCATCCTGGCCAAAATGGCTGACGGTAGCGGCGAGAAGTAAAATCACTTACTCACGTGTCGGCACGCTTGCCAATGAGTGCACAAACGCATTGCTGCCGGGCCTGGACCTGTTGCACATCCGCGATAAAATCCAGCAGCGAATCCTCACCCACCCCCGCCTCGTCCTCGTCCGCCAAAACTGCAATACGTTCGCAGCCCAACTGATTGTAGGACCGCGGCGCGGAGACAAAATCAATAGCGCTTCCACAACGCAGGTCAATACATCAATGCAAGGCTGCCTGCTATCCAACCAACTGGACGCTCTCATTAAAACATGTTCTGGGAAGGCAAACAGAACTGCTGCCTGCTGGGCAAACAGATACCGTACTCTTGCTGCTCATCCTCCTATTCCTCCTCCTGGGTCCCGTGGCAGTATCTGCCACGTGTCGAAGATGGTGGGGGTGGCGGCTGGAAACTGTTGACGATGCGTGACATTTGATGAAACTGGCATCTATTGCCACTTGTACTGTGCTGCTTGCTCGCCATCGCGAGGCGAAGCCCGCCGCCAACGCCTGCGCATCCACTCGCAATATGAAGCGACGCTGAGTTGAGGAACGCGCAGCATTGACTAGCGTCACGTCCTCTGGAATGAGAGCCTTGATAATTCCACTGAGGCTAAAAGACAGCCAACATCCTGATTAATACAAAGCCCTTGTCTTCCTTCCCCTCCACCTCAGCAAATCTCATCCTCCCGCTTGTCCCTCACTCGGCTGTTTCTTCTCCCTCAACTCCCTCCTCCCTCCCCTCTGTCCGCCTCCCTAACTCCAACCTTCCGTCCTCCTCCTCCTGATCCTCATCCTCCTCCTCCTCCTCCCTCAACTCCAACCTTCCGTTCTCCTCCTCCTCCCTCACTCCAACCTTCATTCCTCCTCCTCCTCCTCATCCTCCTCCCTCACTCCAACCTTCAGTCATTTGTTTTCTCCTGGCGGAGACTCAACAGAGGGCACAAAACAAGCATCCAGTCCCTGAGTTCAGAAAAGAAATAAGTCGTGCGCAAGTGGAGGCAAGGAGAAGACGGAGATTCGTTCAAACGGCAGGCGCCTGCTTCACAGGTCCGCCCGTGAGGGGCCTGCTGTGTCCTGTCATCCTGGCGGCCCAGCCGGCCGCGGCGTCGAGGGCATCCAGCTGCGCGACTCTCTTGGCCGACAACGGTGATGCGCTCGCTACGACCCAAGGCCAACCAAGAATTCTGTGGTCTGGACCAATGCGCAATGAGGCGTAGCCGGGTCGAGAACTTCTTTTGGCACGACCGGCAAGCCCCATCCGATTCAGCAAACAGCCTGCGATCAGTGCGGGCACCATGCTTGATCCGGGCGTGAGTCAACACCGCTTGCTGCGCGGCAAATGTCCTCTCCTTCAGTCCTCCTCCTCCTACTCCTCCTCCTCCTCCTCCTCTTCCTCGTCCTCCTCCTCCGCCTCCCTCCGCTCCATCCCCGCACTCTCTGCGCCTTGCCCACTCCTCCTGGGGAGACCAAAAAGTACCGATACCGCTGCTCCCAAGACCTCTCCCGGGGCACGTTCTGACCGGGATGTCGAGGCGAATGCAGCGGTGGCCTCCCAGGAGGCCCAAGAAGGGGAAACCCGGCGAAGGGTAGAGGTGTGGGTACCTCTTCCTCCTCCGAGGCCTCCCTCCTCCCTCCTGCTCCTCCTCCCGCTCTCGAGCGCACGCGGCCCCTTGGGCGCGCCATTCCCTCTTGGAGCCTCCGCCGCGTCATGGTTGGCCTCCGCGCCCCGCGCCGCCGCGCGTCGCCTCATTTTTACCTAACAGCTTGTTCTGATAGGTTTCTAGTGGTCTCAAAAGAGAGCAGCAAATGACTCCACAGGGGGGTCTGGGCGGGTGCCGGACAGGGTGCCGCAGAAGTCGTTTTAAGCCAACAGTCACACACTTCGTGCTCTTCGACCTCCCAGAACTCCATTCCCGGGCCACATTCTGAATGCCCGGAGCCAACTGTAGGCCACTTCGTGCTCTTCGACTTCCCAGAACTCCATTCCCGGGCCACATTTTGGATGCCCGGAGCCAACTGTAGGCCACTTCGTGCTCTTCGACTTCCCAGAACTCCATTCCCGGGCCACATTTTGGATGCCCGGAGCAACTGTAGGCCACTTCGTGCTCTTCAAGTTCCCAGAACTCCATTCCTGGGCATGATTTTGAATGCCCGGAGCCAACTGTAGGCCACTTCGTGTTCTTCTAGTTCCCAGAACTCCATTCCTGGCCCACATTTTGAATGCTGAGGCAGGCTGATGCTGCGGCCGAGGCAGGCTGAGGCTGAGGCAGGCTGAGGCTGAGGCCGAGGCTGAAGGCAGACTGAGGCTGAGGCTGAAGCAGGCTGAGGCTGAGGCTGAGGCAGGCTGAGGCTGAGGCAGGCTGATGCTGAGGCAGGCTGAGGCTGAGGCTGAGGCTGATGCAGGCTGAGGCTGAGGCAGGCTGAGGCTGAGGCCGAGGCTGAAGGCAGACTGAGGCTGAGGCTGAAGCAGGCTGAGGCTGAGGCTGAGGCAGGCTGAGGCTGAGGCAGGCTGAGGCTGAGGCTGAGGCTGAGGCAGGCTGAGGCTGTGTGACTGCGACTGCCGTTGCCGCTGCGACTGTCATCGCGAATGCGACTACGACTGCGAGAACAGCAGAATTCTACAACTGGATTTTCATCTGAATCTGGAGGGGAATGCTTTCAGATATGCTTCTACATATCGCTGTTAGGTTGCTTTGCCGGGATAATTTTATTAGGGCGCCCGAAACGGGTATGAAGAAGATGGGTACGATGCCCAACGAGAAGTGTTGTCCAAAGCCGACGGCGGCCGCTGTGTGCCAGGGGAGCTTGTGCCTCAAATGAGCAGCAACCGCCGCGACCTCGACACCGAATCCTGCGCAGAGTGGCCAGCAACCTCTGCCGGGCTTTGTGCCCATTCTTTCCGAACCCATGTCGGGCCCCCCGATTCTAAGAGGGGCACCGGGTGCGCCCGCCCCCGCGGGTGCGAGGCCGATCCCAGTGGCTACGCTTAGGTCGGGCGTGTCCCCCCTACAGGAGGAGCTTGAAGGAATAATGAAAAAGAGTCCAACCATACGCAGAACAATGCTCAAACATACTCAAAAAGTCCCCAGACTATTGTTCTGCTATTGTTGAACATCCCACCTGTAGATGGACATGCCCGAGTGAAGACTAAGCGGGGCGAAGTCGATGTACACCCCTGCTCGGAGGCGCTGACACGCTAAGCAGCGCAACGGCGTACACGCTGAGCAGGGTCGGGTGAAACAGCCCACCGAGATACACGCCAGAAGCGCTCCAAGATGCTGAGCGCTTGAATGCGCGAAGCAAAACACGTATTAGACATTGCGAATCGGGGTGCAAGTGAGAAGGGCACCTCCTGCTCAGAGTCAGGACATTTCTGGGCTGAGAGAAGGAACTTCACTCGAAGCGTCTTCTTCACCAGTAGTCCAGTAGGCCAGGTCCACAGAGAGGAAACTTTCACGGAGAACAGAAGCCCCAAGAGAACGCCGAGGGTCCATTGCAAATTCTTGACCTTCTTAAGCGAAGTCTGGAGTCCATGAAAGATGCTGTGATGGGCGTATGATTGTGTCTCGACCGTGCCAGCATCTGGTGGAGGCAGCCTTCGAGGAGACCCCCAATTGCGCCAACAGTGATTTGGTTTCAACGGGCGGTGACTCGGGCCCCTCGACAAGTGTTCTCCTTCAGTGCCGCAGTGGGCTTCGGGCTAGTGCTTGGGCCACAAGGTCTAGTTCAGAGCGCGCGAGAAAAGCAGACAGATGCAGCGTGTGGTGCCGCGGCCGAGCGAGGTGGGGAGGCGAAGGCTTCGTCTACTGCCATCAGCTGCAATGCTTGGATCAGCACGTGCAGGGAAGGCGGGCAAACGTTCTCCCCAGAATTGCATCACGTCGCTGCTCTTTCAGTTCCATGTGCTCGAGTGTGGTCAATGGCGGCCTTCCAGCGTCTCATTAATGTTCGCTTCACTGTGCGTCTCGCTGGCCGACGGGGTTCACATTTCAGAAGAAATCGTCGCTTACATGATCCGTGCTCATTTTGCTGCGTTGTTGGTGGTGCGCAGACTGCTCCTGGATCAAGGGGTGGTGGTGCTGTCATCGCCGTTCAGGGCTTGTGCTTTGCATGCGTGAGGAGCTGAAGAACATGACGAACATGCACACAATTGCTCGCTTACTTGTGTGCATGGTGCAATATGGTGAGGGTTGTCTTCCGTACCGTGTGGTTTGGCTTTGGAGGCAACATGTGCTTCCCCTTTTTTGGCGTCTGGATCATCTCGGCGCTCGGGGAGTTCCGAGAGGGAAGTGGTGTGTTGTTGGATGTTTCATGGTGCCTCGCAGACGTCCCGACTCCCCTTCTCGGCCCCTCCTCCTGCTCCTCCTGCTCCTCCTGCTCCTCCTGCCTCCCTCCCTGTCGTCCGACTCCGCCACCATCCGTCCTTCGTCCCTCCGACCCCCCAATCCCCACCCACTGGGGAAGCCAAAAAGTACCGATACCGCTGCTCCCAAGACCTCTCCCGGGGCGCGTTCTGACCGGGAGGTCGAGGCGAATGCAGCGGTGGCCTCCCAGGAGGCCCAAGAAGGG
Source organism: Prorocentrum cordatum (assembly GCA_963575745.1). NCBI lineage: Eukaryota > Dinophyceae > Prorocentrales > Prorocentraceae > Prorocentrum > Prorocentrum cordatum. The sequence goes on from CAUYUJ010005947.1 coordinate 171,840, forward strand.
GAAACCCGGCGAAGGGTAGAGGTGTGGGTACCTCTTCCTCCTCCGAGGCCTCCCTCCTCCCTCCTGCTCCTCCTCCCGCTCTCGAGCGCACGCGGCCCCTTGGGCGCGCCATTCCCAAGACCTCTCCCGGGGTGCGCTCTGACCAGGACTCCGAGGCGAATCCGGCGGTGGCGCCGAGGGCCTCCCAGGAGGCCCCCAACAAAAGAGGGGGAGAACAGGGGGCCACGGGCAGAGGTGTGGGCACCTCTTCCTCCTCTGGAGGAGGAGGAGGACTCAGGATGAGAAAGCGGTCCTTGGGAATGGGTCCGGACCTTCGGGGGTCGCGTCATGAAAAAATCATGACGTCGGGGGTCTGGGTCACACGATCTCTCCATCGCGAAACCATCGAAACCCGGGGAACCCGGGAGGAGGAGGAGGAGGAGGAGGAGGAGGAGGGAGGAGGAGGAGAAGGAGGAGGTCCGCCTCCTCCTCCTCCTCCTCCTCCTCCTGCTCCTCCTCCTCCTCCTCCTCCTCCTCCTCCTCTGGCGCCTCCGCCAGGGCCTCCAGCAGCTCGCGGCCGGCCCCCGGGCGCCGCCCCCGCGCGAGCCCCGCGGCAGCCAGGCTCAGCGCCTTGGAGCTGGGCGCCCGCGCGCCTCTGGGCAACGGCCGCGCCGCGGGGAGGGCGGTGCCGACGCAGGCGGCGACGGAGCGAGGGGCCCAATGCCATCAAATCATGAGGGAGGTTTCTCGCTATTGGCGGCCTCTGGGGACCGTCACCGGGCCTCGGGACCGTCAAAAAGGACTCAGGATGAGAAACCGGTCCTGGGGAATGGGTCCGGACCTTCGGGGGTCGCGTCATCAAAAAATCATGACGTCGGGGGTCTGGGTCACACGATCTCTCCATCGCGAAACCATCGAAACCCGGGGAACCCGGGAGGAGGAGGAGGAGGAGGAGGAGGAGGAGGAGGAGGAGGAGAAGGAGGAGGAGGAGGGCACCCTGTAGGCAAGCAGGGTGTCTCTTGGCATGGGTCTCCACTGGGCCAGCGTGGCCTCACGCGTGGCTGCCTTCGGGGGGAGCCGCGGGGGGGCCAAGCCCAAGCGAGCAAGGCGCTGCTGTTAGGTCGGGCGTGTCCTGCTACAGGCAGATTTTGGACGAAACAATCAAAGATAGCCAAGCATATCAGATGATAGTAACAAATGGGGGGAACAAAAAAGCATCCTCAATTGGCTATTTTTGAATATTCCCCCTGTAGAGGGACATGCCGACTTGAGCCCAGACCCCCTCGCGCTGTGAACAAAATCACGACGGGAGGTTTTTCGCTATGTTACAATGTTCGGCCTCTGGGGGGCCCTCACCGGGCCTCGGGGATCCTCAAATAATAACGGCTGAGGACGAAGAACCGGCCCCGGGGAATGGGACCAGACCTCCGGGGGTCGCGTCAGGAGAAAATCATGGCGTCGGGTGTCTGGGGAGCCGGGAGAGGGGAGCCGCCCCGCGTCGCCGGGAGAGACGGATGGCGGAGAAAGGAAGCGGAGTGCGGGAGGGGCGGCGCAGAAGGAGGGAGGGGGGGGACTCCACAACGTGTTGCATGCGATCATCCTGGTTGTCCTGCTTCTCGAGTCCCATCTGTGCCATCGTCGTCCAACATCGTCAGTGCCCAGCTCATCCTGATCCGTCCTCCCCTTCCTCCATGATCCTTCTTCTCATGATCGCGGTAACTCCCACCCCCTCGTTATCTTTGTCCACATCGGCGTCCTTCTCCAGATCTTCCTTAGTCGTCTCCCTCCGTCTCCTCCACCTCTACCACCCCCTCCCCCTGCTCATCCCCTCTGTCTTTGTCCTTCGCCTCTGTCCTCCTCCTCCTCCTCCTCCTCCTCCCCCTCCTCCTCCTCCTCATCCTCCTCCTTCTCCTCCTCCTCCTCATCCTCCTCCTCCTCCTTCTCCTCCTCCTCCTCCTCCTTCCTCGCGCGTGGCCTACCCTTCCTCCAGCTCTCCTCTGCCCTCCCCTGCGTCCGCCGCCCCCCCGCCTGCTCGGCAGCTTCTCCCCCCCCGCTCCTGGCACGCTCCCCGTTCGCGTCCTCCCATTTCACTTCCCCCTCACCCCCTCGTAGGAACAAGGAAAGGCGACAACAACACCAACAGGGCGAGGAGATGCTAGGAGCAAAGGGGGGGTCTCTCTGGTGGTGTGGTCCCCCCCTCTCGCTCGAGACATCCCCAGCCTCCAGCTCGGGGAGGCATCGTGGACCTCCTCGCTGGAGGTGGGCCCCCTGGTGGTGTTGGTGTCCCATCTCCCCCCTCCGACCTCGTCGTCACGTCACCATCTCCGTCGCCGTCGAGCTGTCCACCAAAATAAACGTAAGGAAAAGACAGCCTGTTGCAAGCCTCACGCGCAGCAGCCGGGCCTTCAGCGCCGGGGGGGCTTCGACAAGAGAAGGCAGCGGGAGCGACGAAGGCGGAGGATGACAAGATAAGGACGGATGGAAAAGGGGGGCAAGGATGAGAAGGACATAAAGTAGGAGGAGCGGGACGGTGTCGAGCAGAAGGAGGCGGGAATGAAAGGGAACAGTCCCAAAGGGGAAGATGCTGACTCCTGAAGAGGATGGCAATGAAGGAGGAGGAGGAGGAGGAGGAGGGCAGAACCGGGGAGAGGGGAGGGAGGAGGGGGGAGAGGCAAGCTGGGTGCGCCCGCGCGATATCTGACATCCTGCCCCTCCCATCCGTCCCTTCCCAACCCGCCGTGTTTTTTTGGATCCACGTTGGATTCCAATGTCCCGCTCGGATTGCTTGGATCCACGTTGGATCCCCATCCCTGGCGCGCTGAATGCACAAGGGGCGCCGCCAGAGGCGCCGCCGAGGGGGGGCCCAGCGCGGATGCAAGAAATCCGCGCGGAGCGCCAAACAAAAATGTGTATGGCGTTTTTGTTGCTAGTTCGAGAAACTAATGTTGTGCATCGTACCCATTATTTCCGTATTCCTTTCGGTCGTGCCGAATCCCCCCCCTCTCCCACTCCTTCTTCGGATGAACAGCGAGTCCTGTTCAAAATGCGCAGAAACTACTAATATGCACTATACACATTCTTCCCGTACTCATTTCAATCATGCCGAATCCCCGTCACCCCCACTCCTCCTGATCCGTCCTCCTCTTCCTCCACGTCCTCCTCCCCCTCCTCCCCTCCTCCTCCCTCCTCCTCCTCCCCGTCCTCCTCCCAGCTCCTCCTCCTCCTCCCCCCCTCCTCCTCCCTCCTCCTCCTCCTCCTCCCGCCTCCTCCTCCTCCTCCTCCCTCCTCCTCCTCCTCCTCCTCCCCTCCTCTCCTCCTCCTTCCTCCTCCCTCCCTTCTTCCTCCTCCTCCTCCTCCTCCTCCTCCTCCTCCTCCTCCTCCTCTCCTCCTCCTCCCTCCTCCTCCTCCTCCCTCCTCCTCCTCCTCCTATCGTGCTCCTCCCCCTGCTCCTCCTCCTCCTCCTCCTCCCCCCTCCCATCTCCCCCCTTCTCGTCACCGGTTCCCCTCTCCCTACCTCCTCCCGCAGGCCTGCTCCTCCCGCAGCGCCGCCGCGGCTGCGCGGCAGCCTGGCGCGCCCTCGAAGTGGGCGGCGAGCACGAGCGCGTGCCCCAGCTGCTCGTCCGTCAGGTCCTCGCCGTCCTCGGTGAGTTTGCTTGACATCGTTATGAGTCATGAGGAAACTCCTAGAGGCCTCGCGCGGCGACTTGAGACCCGATTTACGCCGGATCCACGTCGGATTCACGTCGGGTTCACGTCGGACTACGTCGGAATTGCGTCGGATTTACGTCGGACTGACGCCGGAACATCGCCGCGCGAGCGTCGACCCATAGCTTACGGAAATGACGTGTGGACTAGGTAACACAACTATTCTATACGCGCCGCGCGAGGCCTCCAGGATCTCCCTCGCAAACATCGACTACGCCACGAACGTATGCACACAGACACCCTCCGACGAATTTTGCAGGTACCTGCAGGGAGGGCGGCGGTGTGCAGAACGTCGCTGGCTCCAAAGGTGGCTTGTACACCGCGACCCTCCCACGAGGCCCAGGAACAATCCATCAACAAGTACACGTCGTTCATTTCTAATCGTGCTCATTTCTGATTGTGCTCGTTTCTAAGTGCTCCTGCCCCTGGTGGCCAGGAAGAGGCCCAGAATGGAATAATTAGAAACGAAAGGATCTTGCCCCCCCCCAAAAAAAAGCAATGAACTTTCGAAGAACTAGAAACTGCACCAGAGAAAAACCTCAATCAATGGATAGTTTTCGCTGAGGAGATCGACCGGGAACCCGGGAGCCCCGGAACCCAGAACCCACCGAAATCGGCCCAAAAAACCCAGCCTGCTACCAACATCGGCGGGGAACTGTCGCCGAATCCTTCAACTTCCGTTAGGACCCCTTCAGTGCAAGCACTGCTTGGGGAACAATGAGTATCCGTGGATCTGCTGTTGTGGTGGAGCAGCGCCAACGCCTCCCGAACACCTCGGGTAGGCGGCGAGCGAGGGGGGGGAAGTGAGCAGAGGGGGAGGGGGGGCCTTCTCGGAAGGCGCCGAAGTCCCGGGGCCTTCTGAGAAGTGTTTCCGAGCCCTCCCCGAGGAAACAACAGAACACTTCTCGGAAGGCGCGGGGGCTTCTGAGAGAAGTCCCACCGCCTTCTGAGCAGGCCTTCCCCGTCTCACTTCCCCCCCGCCTCTCGCTCGCCACCGATCGGGGGGTCGAACGCAACCTGCACGACTCGCTCGCCCTGCCCTCAATTGGGGCGGGCATGTCCCCCTACAGGCGGATTTTGGAGGAAGCATAGAAAGCATAGTCGAACAAAGATTCCAAAAGTAGTCGAAAATAACCGACAAATCGTCCCCAGGCTGTTTCTGGACTATCTGTGAACGTTCCTCCTGTAGAGTTGTGCACGCCACGACAATGGACACCTGAACAGTCCTATCAGTGGATTTAACATGTGTTTCAAATCTCGGGGAAAGCTCTAAACTTGTCTTACACATGATTTTCAACATGTTTAAAACATGTTCAACACATGCTTTAGACATCTGGAAACTATTTGGCCACATGTTTCCTCTCCATTGGTCGTCCTCCACAAACTGTAGAGGGACGTGCCCGACTTGCACCTGCCCGGCTGGGCGCCGCGGGCCCCCGTGGCATGCGGGCCGCAGTCCTCGAGCAGCTGCTCCAGGCAGCGGCCCGCGAGCGCGGCGAGGCGCGGCGGCGGGCGGCCGGGCAGCCGGGCGGCCGCGGCCAGCAGCAGGTACGCCTGGAGGCGGGGGGGAGGACGAGGTCGTCCTTTCTCGTTGTGCTCCACGCTGCTCCTCCGTGCTCACCTCCGCCTCCTCCGACGGAAGGAGTTCGGCAGGAGGTCGAGTGGACGAGCAAGAGGAGGAGGAGGAGGAGGAGGGAGGAGGAGGAGGAGGAGGAGGAGGAGGAGGGGGAGGAGGAGGGGGAGGGGAGAGGAGGGTGAGGAGGAGGAGGAGAGGAGGAGGAGGAGGAGGAGGAGGAGGAGGGAGGAGGGAGAGGGACAAGCTAGGTGCGCGCGCGTCATATCTGACGTCCTACCCCTCCCTCCCATCCCTTACCATGGCGCTGATTTTCTCTATCCGCGGACTAGTGGGTGGTGGTGCGCGTGCGTGCGTGCGTGCGTGTGTGCGTGGTGTGGTGGTGGTGGTGGTGGTGGTGGTGGTGGTGGTGGTGGTGGTGGTGGTGGTGGTGGTGGTGGTGGTGGTGGTGGTGGTGGTGGTGGTGTGTGGTGTGTGGTTGTGTGGTGTGGTGTGTGTGTGGTGTGTGTGTGTGGTGTGTGGTGTGTGGTGTGTGGTGTGTGGTGTGTGGTGTGTGGTGTGTGTTGTGTGTGTGGTGTGTGGTGTGTGGTGTGTGGTGTGTGGTGTGTGGTGTGTGGTGTGTGGTGTGTGGTGTGTGTGTGTGTGTGGTGGTGTGTGGTGGTGTGTGGTGGTGTGTGGTGGTGTGTGGTGGTGTGTGTGTGTGTGTGGTGTGTGTGTGTGTGTGTGGTGTGTGTGCGTGTTCGCGTGTGCTGTGGCATGGCACGGGCAATGACGCCAGCGCTGCAGCGGGAGCACGAGTCGAAACGAGCGGAAGCGCGGAAATGAGGCCAGCGCTACAGCAGGAACACGATTCGGAACGAGAAGAAGCACGGAAATGAGGCCAGCGCTGCAGCGGGAGCACGATTCGGAACGAGCGGGGCCCGAAAATGAGGCCGGCGCCTCGGCGAGAGCAGCATTTTGAAAAAAACACCAGCGAAAACCCGTTTCCCGGGAATCCTGTGTGTTAAAAAACAATACGCGGGGGGGTGTCGGATATCTTCGGGACGCCATCAGGGGAAGTGGGAGAGTATTTTCATATTGTGTAATTGTGGAGGGGGAGGAGGGGGAGAATCAGGAGGAGGAGGGGGAGGAGGAGGAGGAGGAGGAGGAGGAGGAGGAGGAGGAAGGTAGGAGGAGGAGAGGAGGAGGAAGGAGGGAGGGGAGGAGGGAGGGAGAGGAGGAGGAGGAGAGGAAGAGGAGAGAAGGAGGGGAGGAAGGAGGAGGAGGAAGGAGGGGAGGAGAAGGAGGAGGAGAAGGAGGAGGAAGGAGGGGAGGAGGAGGAGGAGGAGGAGGAGGAGGAGGAGGAGGAGGAGAAGGAGAGGGAGAGGGAGAAGGTGGAGGAGGAGAAGGAGGAGAGGAACTCCGCTCTGGAGCGGGACTCGACATATTCCAATCCAAAAGGGCAGTGAATAGAGAGCGCGCTGGACGCTGGAAAAGAAATCCGCAAGGAACCCGCGTGCGCAAGCTTGCAACACGCTTCTCAAGAGAAGAACATCTAAATCGCTGTAACGCTAACCGCGCAACAGGAAGGCTCCACGAGAGAAAGAGGATCGCTAAAGGGCGCTCTCGACTGAGCGGGACTCCTTCCCTCTCCTCTCCTCCGCTCCCTCGAAACCTAAAGCCTTCCTCCTCCCCTTTCTACGCCCCCCCCCGCATGATGCAGGCCTCCCGGGCCGAGAAGCCGAACACGCGTGCCCCGACCCTCTCCAGCAGCTTGTGCATGCGGGCGTCCTGCTGGGCCGAACCGGAGATCATCTCTTTTTGCATTGTGTTTGCAGCCACGCTCAGCAAAGAGGCCTCCGGCGATGCCCATGTTTGGCGGCGCGCACAAGGGGGTGGGGGGGGAAGGCTTCTTAGAAGGAGGCTGCTACTTCAAAAGGCGCGGGCCCTACATCTGCAGACGAGGCCCGCCGCTTCTAAGAAGCGGGGGTGCTTCTAAGGAGCCTTCCCCCCTACCCATACCCCCCTCCGCGCGTGGCCGACATGTCCCACTTCACGTGGGGAACCCGATGCATGTACACGTCGTTCATTTCTAATCGTGCTCATTTCCAAATGTGCTCGTTTCTAACTGTTCCTGGCCCCCCAGTGGCCAGGACGAGGCCCAGGACAGAATAATCAGACATGAGAGGATCTGGGCCCCCCCACACACAAAAAAACAGGGAATGTTCGAAGACCTAGAAACGAACAATGTGTACCCCCCCTCCGCGCGTGGCCGACATGCCCCACCTCGCGTGGAGAAGCCGATGCGTTGAGCAGAGACCGACCGTCCCGGCATTTCTATAGTCCTACCACGAAATGTTCTTGGAACCCCCAAATGTTCTAAGAACAAAAACAGTGTTCTTATAACACACACACACATACACACCCGACGTGACAAACCAAGACAGTCCCCACCAGAAATGTCCTGAGAACATTTCGTGGGAGCCACAAAGGGTTCTCAGAACACTGTTCGGCAGGTTTATGGGCACGCCAGGGCGCTTCGCCACTGCCTGAGTGCGGGCACAGAGCGTCGGCACTGCGGCTCGGGCCGAGCCCGGCGACGGCCCCGAGGAGGGCGACAGGCCGCGGGGCGGAGCGCACGGAGGCGGCGGCCTCCCGAGGGCCACGACTGCGCGGTCTCGGGGCAGGAGTTGGGTCGGGCGTGTGTGTCTCCTCCTCCTCCGTTCTCCTCCTCCTCCTCCTCCTCCTTCCTCCTCCTCCTTCCTCCTCCTCCTCCTCCTCCTCCTCCTGATTCTCCTCCCCTCCTCCTCCTCCTCCTCCTCCTCCCCCTCCTCCTCCTCCTCCTCCTCTCCTCCTCCTCCTCCTCCTCCTCCTCCTCCTCCTCCTCCTCCTCCTCCTCCTCCTCCTCCTCCTCCTCCTCCTCCTCCTCCTCCTCCTCGCCTCCGGCGGCCGCAGGGCCTCCGACGGTGGGAGTATGGACGAAAAATAAAAGATGCCCCCCAAAATGGTAACAACAAAAGAACGAACAAAGAAAAACGAAAATGGTCAAAGATTCGTCCACGGACTGATCTTTTACTATCCTCGAATACTCCTCCTGAAGAGGGACGAGCCCGACTTAAGGCTGGAGTGGCGATGGGTGGGGGAGGTGAGGAGGGTCGTCCCCACCCTCCTCCTCCTCATCGTCCTCTCCCTCCTTCTCCCCGTCCCCCTTCTTCAACGTAGATGGGGTTGGACCGACCCCCCGCTTTTGACCAATGTCCCGCCCTCGCACAAAAGATTGAACGGAAAGGGGGCTGGCCTGACGTTGCTCCCATTGACGAATACCTAAATCCGGCACCCATCAGTGCCAAAGTCGGCTACACGTGAGAGTGACCCTGGGTAAGAGTGACCTTTAGTGCGCTGCTTTGGGGGGGCCGCGGGGAGGCCAACTCCAGGCGCGCTAGCCGCTGCTGCCGCTTCGCGTTCAGCCATCTGGCTGCCCATCTGTGCCCGCACCAAAGGTCACTCTGGCGAAAGGTCACTCTTATGTCTAGTCGACAAAAGATTATTCCCATTGAGTACGTCACCGATCATTGCGCCTCCGCCACCGGTGCAGCTTGCCTCCACACACTGGCATGATCTTCAGTGCTGCGGCCAGAATGCTTGTCGAGCGAACCGCGGGCGCTCGCTGGCACATGTAATAATCAACCAATCACAATCACCATTGCCGTTGCCTGATGTTATTTTTCGCCCTCCGAGGTCAAACACAGATCGCGGGCACTATAAGCTAGCAGTAACGACGTTGTCCGCCCCCTCTGCCGGAACACCCTCGGGGCACCCCTCCCAGACATCCAAGGCACGGACTAAACCACGCGGCATCGCGAGGACAAGGAAACTCCAACAGGAACTCTCGAACCCGCAGCGATGCTGCGCTTCTCGAAGCGGAGCTGTGCGAGGGAACTCTGGTGCCCAACGCGGGCAAAACTCAAGCTTCTACAAGACGCCTGGATCTCAGGGCATCTGGCCTCCCCCCCTTGCACCTCGTCGTCGTCCTCCTCCTCCTCCTCCTCCACCTCCTCCTCCTCCTCCTCCTCCTTCTCCTCCTCCTCCTCCTCCCCTGTGCATTGTCGTGGCCCTGCTGCTGCTCCTCCTCCAAAGTCCTTTTTCATGACCGGTAGCCCTTCCACTTTGCCACACCAGGTGTGTCAGTAGGGCGGGAGGGATATTTCTCAAGGGAGTTGCTCACAACGCATGGTCCTGATTTTCTGTAGGGTCCAACAGCTGCGTGGATGGCCGGCGGACATGTTTCAAAACGTGGCTCGAGTCGAGCTGCCGCGAACATGTGTTTTGACAGCTCTCAGCAAGTACACTGATTGAGGGCGGACTATGTTCACATGTGGCTGACGCCCTACCGCTGGGCCCATTCGTCGCAAGCGTCGCCAAATCTACACGGATGAGCGCAAGATCGTACTAAAATGTGGCTGCCGCCTGAGCCCCGCCCCGACTCGCCGTACAT
>CAUYUJ010005947.1:186570-201570 GCA_963575745.1 Prorocentrum cordatum
TGCAAAAACATGGTAAACAAATCGTCCCCAGACTATATTGCTTTACTATTATTGAATCTTTCTCCTTCAGGGGGACAGGCTCGACTTCCGAGCAGGAGGAGGAGGAGGTGGTGGAGCAGGAGAAAGAGGGAGGAGGAGGAGGAGGAGGAGGAGGAGGAGGAGGAGGAGGAAAAGGAGGAGGAGGAGGAGAAGGAGGAGGAGGAGGAGGAAGACGAGAAGGAGGAGGAGGACGAGGAGGACGAGGACGAGGACGAGAAGGAGGAGGAGGAGGAGGAGGAGGAGAAGGAGGGGGAGGACGAGGACGAGGACGAGAAGGAGGAGGAGGAGGAGGAGGAGGACGGAGGAGAGGAGGAGGAGGAGGAGGAGGAGGAGGAGGAGGAGGAGGAGGAGGAGAGGAGGAGGGGGGGGGGGGGCGCGCCTCTGCCGCGGGAGAGAGAGGACCCGGGAGGGCCTGCCGCGGGGGCATCCCCCCCGTGGCACGCACAGCCGCGCCTGCACGGCCGGCCTGCAGTGGAGGCCCAGTCCGCTGGAAACCTGCCACCCAAATAAAAAACAGACAACCTCCTCCTCCTCCTCCTCCTCCTCCTCCTCCTCCTCCTCCTCCTCCTCCTCCACCTCCTCCTCCTCCTCCTCCTCCTCCTCCTCCTCCTCCTCCTCCTCCTCCTCCTCCTGTTTTCCAGTTTTCCAGTTTCATCCTAGGTCCCATGCATGCACAGGCCCAGGTTACAAACAAACGCCGACACTACAAAGAGGAAAGAGGTTGAGGCGGCCCCAGTCGAATGGCCGAACCAGGAAGCTCCCCCTTCTGTAGCTTGCGTAGCTCTCCGAGCTTTTTAGCAGGCCTGCACGGCCCTCCAAGCCGCAGGCCCACCTTCGTGGAGGCAAACCCTCCGCATTTTATTACACCAAACAACCGGCATCTCGGGACCCTCCACCCAGGAGACCATAAGGAAGTGGCCTGGGTCTCCTCCCGTTCAACAAAACCACGAAGGGACTCGTTGAGTCCCCTACAAGGCCCAGCACTGTCCACCCCCGACCTCCTCAGGCAGCGGCGTCAGCGCCACTTAAACTCCGAATTCCACCACGCAAAATCATGCCTGGGCGGGGGCACAGGGCGAGGCTTTTTCTCACAGATTCTCCTGTCCAGGTGCCCCAGCTGCTCCTGCAGCGAGGGCCAGCACGCCAGACATCTCGCCGCCCCTTTGACAAAGGCGGAGTACGACTTAATGGCAAAAGAAATCTGCGAATTCTCATCCTCACTATAGCTGTTATAATGAGCCGCGGTCTTAGCATAGTGGTCAGCATACTTGTTCCCTGCAATGAATAGCTCATCAGCCTCGTCACTGGCCTGCGAGCTGCTCCTGTGGGCTTTCCCGTGGACACAACTGACCGAGCGACTTGGACCGACGACGCGACTGACAGCCCTCCAGAAGTGCCCCTGGGAACAGCCCCAAAAAGGGCCGCTGGCCGGCCGCGCAAGGCCATGCAATCCACATTTGAATCAGAGCTCTCAAGTCCGTCCTCACTGTACACCGTGGCAAGGACAACCCCCGCATGTTCTCCCGACACAGCAGTTTGGGAGAGGGTGGAGGGCACGCCTGCGTGGAGGCCTCGCACGAGGCATCCTTCTTGGTCGATCTCCACGACCGCGCAACCTGCGCGGGCAAGAGACCACGTGAACCTCGGGCACAGGCAACTCCCGTCCGAGAACAGGCGGGCCCCAGGTCCAAACGGAAACGGCTCACATGCAAGGCCGTTCCCGTCAACAAATTTTATATCCCAGGAACTCGGAGGTTGGGGGAGGTCGAGGTGGGCCACCCACCCGAAAGTGAAAAGGGGGTGTCCTTCACCTGCCTCTCGCGCCTGCCTGGTCATTTGACCATGCTCCTCATCTCTAACCTCCTGGCTATGACTGCACACCCAGATCCTGTGCCAGGTGGTGTCTGGGCGACCGCAAAACTCACATACTGGGTCGACGTTCGCTCCCCACTTTTGGAGCTGCACACGGGAAGGATGGGGGCGAGTGAACATCTGCCTGAGAAGAACCGACTCTCTCGCACTTAGGTCCAGCTTGGAGGAAGCTAGGGCCTTCTTGGGGAGTCCCCACCAGAGGCCCCTCTCCAAGAGACCCCTCCAACCAGGCTGAGCACTGTCGAATTTCTCTCGCGCTACTTGTTGCACAAGGTTGTTGTGTTTTTCTTTGTTTGTTCAGCTGGCCTACAAATAACTCTTTGACATAGGCTGGACTGTGGGTGGTAAGTGCAATCTCCACCCCCCGACAGTCAACAAACTTGGCTGGCCCTGGGATTTCCCAGCCCACTTCCTGGAGCCAATGGATGCAATCCGAAATGGGGCCTTTGCTTTTCAAGAACCACCTCTTCTGGGGAGCTCCTGAAATCCTGGCTAACGCAGCATTGGATGTCTGTGACAAGATGTCCGCTCTCAATGTGTCTTCGTGCACATGCTGGTCCTCGTGGCCCAGACTAGCTGAGAGCATCCACCATTCCTCGGCATAGCGGACTAGTGGCATAGCTGAAACATCTAAAGGGTCCCTGGCCCCAGACAAACACCACACCAGATCCGTCGACGCACCTCTCAGAGCTATGCCACTAGCACTAGCGCCTACCCCTCGTAGGGCATGCGCCTGCTTGGGGTTGAAGGCTACCACCTCTCCCCCGTGCACTAGGGACGGCTTCAAGTTGGTCTGAAACAGTCCACCTCGGGATTTACATCTACCTTGGAAGCTACTAAGCTTCCTTCGCCTTTTGAAGAACTCCACAAAACGTTTGGCCCTGGTCCTCAGGACCTTGTTGCCTCTCCGAGGTTTCCCACACGTGAAATCAATGCCTAGATGTGGCACTGCATAGACCGCACCACCTCCCAAGGATCCGAGTCTCTCCTGGGCCTGGCGCAGCAACGTTCCACTCGTGGCCGTCATTCCAAACTTGCCAACCGCCAGCGGTAATCCTAATGATTCTTGAAGGTACCTCGCCATGCTGCCAGCAATGCCGTGCATGGTGTCTATTACCAACTAACGCTCTTGCCCCAAACCTGCATGAACAGGTCATCTATGTGGAGGCTTTGAGCCGCACAGTCGGCCCAGTGGGTTGCACACGCATCCATTCCTGGCTTCAAGAGAAGCTTTGCTTCACTCGTGGCTGTGCTGCTGCCTGCGACGATCCCCCGAGAGGCCCCCAAAGAGCCGCGCTGACCATGCCTTCATAGTTGAGGACCCGAACCCAGCCGTAGGAGGCGAGGGAGAACTCAAGGAGGTCAAGAGGATACATCATGTGGCATGCTTTGTCGCGCAGGCCCCCCTCGAGGGACGCGCTCATAAAACTGCCTGATATCCCACGACAAGTGGAGCACGTGAAGCTTATTCTCCTTGCCCCATTCTGCGCGCACTGCAGCTCGCCAGACCGAGTCTGACGGGGAGCGCCGCTGGGGGGCAGAGAAGTGTCCCTCCATCCCAAAGTCCGCCTCCCAGTCCCGAGCCCTCCCCTTATCAACGGCACCAAACAGCGGTGGGAAACTTTTAAAATGGCCGATCGGGCGCCTCGGGTCCCCTGGGCCCTCTCTAGCCATGAGGTGCGCATCTAAACTGCAGATTGGTTTGGGGCCGTTGCTAACCAAGCTCATAAAATGACAAATCAGCGAGACACAGTAAAGGGCCCTGTCATGTAGCAAGGCATAGTGCCGCGGGTGAAACCCATCAGGCTTGCACGTGGCATCTTTAAATCTCCGAGAGCCGGCTCTGATGTGGCCAACACAGAAGAGCCCTGGGACCTCCGAAGGTGGGCCTTCTGAGGGAGCCTGGTGCTGGTACACCTCAGAGGCCTGCCAAGCATCCTTCCAAATGCGAAGCTGAGCTTCGAGGCGAGCCTCGACCGACAGAGACGCAAGCACCTGGGTGGCCGCACAGAGGTTCCCTTCTATGTCAGGGCGCACTGGGGGTTTACCTTTTAAAAACCTATGAGCCAGCTTGGCACCCCCTCCATGGCTTTGGCACGCCACTCCTTCCAGCGTCTCCCAGAGCAGACACGGGGGGAGGGGTGGGGCGAATCACGAAGATGCTGGACGAAGGCGACCACGTCAGACAAGACACTCCGCAGCGAACAAGGGGCCGTGAGGCCGAGAGCTCCGAGATAAGAAAGGAAGGGGTGCCAGAACTTGGCTCCAGCCTGCCAGAAGACTCTACATGGGGCCCTTTTTTAGCGGCCAGTCCGCCAGCTGGCCCAGCAGGCGGTTGGTGTAGTCCTGAGGGTACTTGTCTGGGTTGTTGAGCAACGTCTGTATCTCCATGAGGCGATTGACCACCCAGTCCATACATCTCTGAGGCTGTTCGCACAAATGGGCCTTGGTATAGATGACCTGGGAAATGGGTTCCATGTGAAATCTCCGCGGGGATCCCCCTCGTAGCCCAGGCCCATCAACCCCCGTGACTTGCTCCAGCTCGGCCCAGGCGTTGACTACAAACTCGTCGTAGCAGGAGTCCAACAGCTCTTGAGCCTTGCCTCTAGCTTGCCCCCTCAACCGCACATGTGGGGCTCTAGGTCCCCCCTGGGGCACCAAGGAACGATTCCATTTTCTCAATCGTAACGTCGTAGCATGGCGGCGTTGCGGGTGGTCCCATTCTTTGATTTGGTGGAAGGTTCTGGTACTTGGCTGCCACCTTCACTTGGACCTCTTGCGTCGCCAGTCTAACTCGCATCCGTGCTGGGAAATGGACTCCACTAGGAATATCGTAGTGCACATTGACCGATTCCACAAGCGGTTCGATAGTAGAGCTCATGAAAAGAAATCGATCAAACTCTGGTTGCCCCCGCTGCTGAAAGTGCATCCAGCACTGGGCCTGACCGTCCCATTCATAGCTCCCCAAGGTACTTGGGACAACACATCATCTGGGTGGGCATTGAAACCCGCCCCCATCACAACGGGGAGCGTGTGGTGCGCCCAGTCCTTGCCGAACGCTTTCCAAATCTCCAGGTTCCTCGCCGAGAAACCCTCGCCGTCGTAGAAATCGGCTGCGTATACTGCCACAGCTCCCATCTCCCTGAGTTGAATGATCGCTCGCACCAATCGACCTGGTAAAAGCTCCGCACATCCCATTGCCCATGCGGGGATGTGTCCACGCACCAGGAGAGCGACCCCCCCCCCCCCCCCCTAGGTCCTCCCCCATTGTCCCTCACATGCTTGGGTAGAGAACGGGCGCCACCCCGCCGCCTGAATACTGTCCATTGCCTGCTGGTGGCGCTCTCCTCGAAGTTTCGTCTCTTGGATCATGATGGCATCTGATTCAATCTCCGCTCTCACATCTAAGAACGACCCCCAGGAGCCACTGTTGAGGGTCACGAAATCGAAGAACTGCCGTTTGCTAAATGTCCCGCCCTCTTGCCGCCGCGGCTGCGGCCGCCTGGGGCGTACCAGGCTGAGGGGCGCCCGCTGGCCCTGCCGCCACAGGCTCGGCGCGGTTGTAGGGCCCACTGCGGGCGCCCCCTCGACCTCCACCGCCATCGCGGGAGGGAGGGGCGCCCTGGCGGGCCCGAGTGACCGCCGCGGCCTGTTTGGCGGCCAGGGCACGCTTCTGGGCCTGATCCAGCGCCCTCGTGTTGTCGTCAACCTCCAGCACGGAATCGAAAGCCATCTCTTCCACGTCCATTGTGCTGCCCACTGGTGTACCAGGAACAGGCCCAGGTTCGTCTTGGGCTCCCGCTGGGGTGGGCAGCTCCTGCACTGAGGCTTCTGCTGGGATCGCCGCCAGCTTCGCCTGCAGCGCCTGCCACAGGTTTTGGCCCTCCTGGTCGAGGTGCCCGTTGGATGCGAGCGTCCCCAGCTTGTTGCCCCACTCCTGTACTTCCTTGCCGAAGCCGTCTGCACTGGGGGGCTTAAGTGGTGCCAGGGTCTGAGCCTTTGCCGTCTGGATTTCCTTTCTCACTGTAAGCTTCCATTTCCGTTCATCCTCGAGTTGCTCCTGAAGAACTGCAATGCTGTCCTCCAGCTCCTCGATCCGTTCGTTGCAGCTCTTGAGTTGCTTCTCCTTTTTTCTGCAGGAAGGTCTCTGCCCGACTGACCAAAACGCTAGCTGGGAGGGCGTCATCTCCAGCTTGGCGAACATTGCAGAGCACCTTCTGAAGCATGTTGACATCTTCCTGTCCCAGCTGGTCGAACTTGGTCCCAGCTCCGTCGATGAGTTGGTGGAGGCAACCGGCTGCGCCCAGGGGGGCTTGGGGCGGGGGACCGCCTCCGCCCCACCTGCCTTTGCCTTTACCACCTCCCCCTTTTCCGCCTTGGCCGCCCTTTGCCTCCCAGTTCCAAGCGCCCCATCCGTTGACCAGGTTGCTGCGCTGCCAAACACCTTGGGCAGGCTGGTGGGGTTTCTGGGTGACCTGACGGAGATCTGCACCACAAGCGTAGCACCAAGTGTAGTGAGTGGGGTTCCGACGACACCCGCAAGAGCCACACACCACGCTGCCACGAGAGAAAAGAACACCCTTGCCTGTCATAGGCAAGCACAAAGTAAAGAGGAGTACGTAATGTGCCAGTGTAGAGCGAGGGAACCTCACTGCAATACACGGACTGGCATGCTGTTGGGGCCGCCTCTCCCCTTGCCGCAATGACCTCTGTCCTTGAGCAATGCCTCCGGACTTGAGCCAAAATGGCTACGGAGTCCTCCTCCTCATCATCCTCCTCCTCCTCCTCCTCCGCAGCTGCCATCTGGGCCTAAGATATTGTCAGGGCAGCCCAGACCGCCACCATGCGATGCCTCGGACCGAGCAGACAGAAGGGGCGGCGGCCCGCATGATGGCAGCATTCTCAGCTTCTCTCGCTGTGCTCCTCTTCTGCCGCCACTCGGCCAAGCCCGACAGGCTCGCGGTGAGATACGAGGAGGGCAACAATATCGACATCATCGTGGGGACATCACGCAGACGACACGTCATCACGCAGCACGGCCGCGGCAACACAAGATACTACGACGCGGGCTGGCAACCAAGGGAAGAGATCAACCACAGCACGGGCACCATCATCGACATCCAGGAGCTGCAGCTCAGTGGAAGAGAGCTCGCGATCACCCCGCATCGCGACCAGACGCCGCTGGTCTTAGGAAACTGCAGACCGCCACAGTACTACGCTAAGACGAGCAGAGGGTTCAACTGGATAGAGGAAACCAGAGGACAGAAGCACTGCCGAGGGCGACCTCAACGATACACAGAAAGGGGGACGATCAGAAACACCAGCGCTCGAAGAAGGCGGATCGCCCGAACGACTACCAGGCGGAGCGGGACAGAAGGCTCGCACCTACGCCGACCGCCATTTCGGAGAGAAGAACGCGAGGTACATCATGATACTGAGGAGCATGACCGAGAAGACGATATCTCAAGGACCCCCGCTAACACGCTGCCGATCCAGACGAGACGTACCAGTGCAAGTGACATTGCTACGACAACAAATACGACAGCGACCTCAGCCAACGAGACGGGGAAAGCACAGCCTCGCGTTCGCAGCTCGACACGGACGACGCAGAGGAGAAGTCATCGAAAAGGTAGAGCAGAGGACAGCGGACCCAGCAGGAAAGGGAGTCGATCAGCTCATCACGGACAACAACACCATCCTCGTAGAGACAGCGCAGAAGTACTACTGCCAGGCGCCGAAACTGACGGACTACCGCGAGAGGCTCACGAATTACAACGAAAGGCTAATCGCACGCCAGCGGCCGAATCGTCGCCTCCCCCGTTTTGCTCGGATGAACTCGAACCCAAGGACCTTCCAGGGACGGCCGTTGGCCCACCCAGGTCCCAGGAAGAGACAGAGCTGGATGGCAATCCACACGCCACAGACAAACAGCCGATCATGGAGATGCGCGAGAACGAGAAAAAGCCGCACGACATCACGAAGAAACGCCAACGGCAACGACGACGAGCACAACAACAACGCAAAGAGCAACGAGACGAAGAACTATCACGAGCAGGAGGAAGATACGAACCACGCAAGAGGGACTACTGGACGGTTACTACGAAAAACCCCACGAAGCAGGAATGGCATTATTTTTGCATCCAGAGGTGGACCAAGGACGACGAGATAGAGTACGACGAGTTACTGTATGGAAGAAGTGAACTGATCCAGCATCCAGTAAACGTGGGGCTGACGAAGTACGCGGGCGACATACGCAAGATCATCTTGAACGGGGAACAGGCCAATCCCAAACTGCTCGCCGACCACAAGATAGACGACACGCTGAACAGACGCCAGAGCGAGATCGGCCTGAAGAAAAACCAAGATAAGCAGGAGACGAAGGACCCACAATGCAAACTTCCAGGCAAAGTGGCGGCGGTGGCTCGGTACCTGGGCCCTCAAGTAACATCGACGCAGAGCTACTACCCAGAGTTGCAGAAGCGCATCCAGGCCATGAAGAAGAGCTACCACGAGTGCGGGACCAAGCGAGAGATACCCTACAAGTGGAAGCGCGCGGTCCACATACGCAGGGTCATCAACACGGGGCTTTCGTGCAACGAGTGCTACTTGCCCACACCCAATGAGTACCAGATGCTCCAGAGCGCGATGGGCGCCCTCCTACGATCAACGAGTGCATCAATTACTACCAGAGCTTCACGAGCCGAAGAACAACGCAAGCTACTACTACGCGTCCACCATGAAGGACAAGTACAATGCGCTCGCCAGCTGCAAGTGACTGACACGGACACGACCAACGGCAACATCATGCAGGATAACTGGGACCACGGAGAACAACGATACCACAGGGCGACGTTCAACACCGAGCGCAGAGACAGCCTGGAAACACCTGGCCAGGAGCTGGGAGAACAAGTGGACGCGGCCTCGCTCGACAGCCCCCACACCCGCGTGAGGACCGAAATGGCGAACTACACGGGGCGCATGTTCGACGCAGGAGCGGAGTGCGACAACCTCGAGAAACACTACAAGGACGTCATCGGGTGGCAGGGCAGAGAAGATAGCAGACAGCATCCCAATCTTCTTCGCACGCAAGAACAAGGGCAAAGGAGGGGGCATCACGGAGAAGTGCAGGCTTCAGTTCCAGGCGAAGTCAACGGACACGCAGATGGAGACGAGCCGCAAGATCGGGGCGACGCCGCACGGAGAACGAGAATAGGGACGTCTCGCCAGAACGACACGGAGAGAGGAGCGGCACAATATGATGTGATTGAGCGGACGGCGCGGCTCTGTCCTGCCCCAGCCAGCGCGGCCCCTCAGGCCACCCCATTTTTACGCACCAGCGCACGAGCCCACGAGCTGGTCAGGGAAGGACGCCCTCCTCCTCCGCCTCCGATCGTGTCCTCCTCCTACTCCGAGGCCCGAGCTTCCCTGACTAATTCGTCGTGCACCGACTCCCCCGCCCCCACCCGAAGGGCAGAGAAGACGGGGCAGTAGAGGAACCAGCGAGAGGGCACCCGATAGCGGGTGCTACCCTGCCCGCAGACCCCCTGCGTGGGGGAGGACGGTGCAGGTAGGGCCCGAGCGCCTCAGTGGCGCCCGCGACCCCCTTTCAGAAAAGCGACCTCAGCTAGGCCACACAACTTTATTAAGCAGCACAGCGCGCAGCGACAGTGCAGCGCCAAACCGGCCCGAGAGCTCGATCGATCGATCCTCCTCCCTCCTCCGCCTGCTCCTCCTCCTCCTCCTTCTCCTCCTCCTCCTCCGCCTCCTCCTCCTCCTCCTCCTCTCCTCCTCCTCCTCCTCCTCCTCCTCCTCCTCCTCCTCCTCCTCCTCCTCCGAATCCTCCTCCTCCTCCCTCCTCCTCCTCCTCCTCCTGAGCGTCCACCAATTTTTGGCGTGGGAACGTCACGCTCTCCATCGCATGACCATCGGTAGAAGAAGAAGAAGAAGAAAAACGCCAGAAACATCAACTTCTGACGTTCCGCGCGGACTTCTTGGATCCGCGCGGAGCGCCAAAGTTTTTGCTTATGGCCTGTTCTCTCCTTCGAATCGACACACGGGGAATCCCACCCGGGGCACCCTGGACGCAAGCAGGGTGTCTGTTGGCATGGGCCCCCACTGTACTCGGACCCCATCTAGGAGGAGGAGGCGGAGGATGAGGAGGAGGAGGAGGAGGAGGAGGAGCCCCCGGGCGGGCAGCCGGTTGGTGTGGGCGGCACCTCCCGGCGTCCGGGGGAACTGAAACCCGCTCAGTCGTGGCCTGTGTGGGGGCTGCGCCGCTGCCGAAACCACCCACCCACCCACGGCATAGCCGTGGGTGGGTGGGTGGTTTCGGCAGTGGGGGCACCGACCCCCGTCTTCGGACCCAAACGGTAATCCCGATTCGGCTGCGGCCGAATCGGGTCCCCTCCACTGTCGACGTCTTGGCCCGGCGACTCCCCGGTCGCGCCAGGGTGTGGAGGGGGGGTCTGGCTTCGGCCAGGCTCGCAGGGTGTCCTGCTCTGTCCCCCTTGGGCAAGGGGACTGGGGGGAGCAGGCCTGGCTACCCGTGCGCGGTAACACGCGCCGTGTGCCCCGCACGGCGACGTGGGGTAGCCTGTGTCCCCTGGTGCAGGTAGGGCCAGGGTGGCATGGGGGCTGGCCACCATCGGTGGTCAGTGCTGCTCTACGAGCAGCACGTGTGAGGCCGGCGCCTCCCCCCTTTTTTTTCCCCTCCTCCTCGCTCTCGCTCTCTCTCCTGCCTCTGGCCTCGTCGGCGGGGCGGCCCCTAGCTCTAGGGGGTCGCGGGGCGGGGTGGGCAAAGCCCTATCCTGGTCGGGCGTTCGTGGGGGTCGGACCCCATGCGCGCTTGCTTCGCGCGCAGGAGGAGGAGGAGGAGGAGGAGATGGAGGAGGAGGAGGATGAGGATGAGGATGAGGAGGAGGAGGAGGAGGAGGAGGAGGAGGAGGAGGAGGAGAAGGGGTACCTTGGAGGCAAGCAGGGTGTCTCTTGGCGTGGGTCTCCACTCCGCACGCAGGCGAGCGGCCCCGGGGCCAGCGGGTGGCCTCCGGTACGCGGCCTTGTCGGGCTTGGCCGCGGGGGGGGGCCAAGCCCGAGCGAGCAAGGCGCTGCTGTTAGGTTTAAGTCGGGCCTGTCCCCCTACAGGGGGATTTTCTACGAAAAATAACAAATACCCGGAAAATACCCCCCCAAAGGTCAACAAATACTCAACAAATAGTCCCCCGACTATTGTTGGAATATGTTTTGATTATTTTTAGGGTATTTTATGCTCTTTATCGAAAGTCCCCCTGTCGGGGGACAGGCCCGATTGAATGTTAGGTCGGGCGTGTCCGAAGGGGCCCAAGGGCACACAGAGAAGTACACACAGATCCCAGGATTCCCCCTATGTTTTCCCATGTTGTCGGGGTTTTCGTCTCAGCCCCCACTTCAAATATATGTTCCCATATTTCCCTGGGAGCCGACGATGAGTTGTGTCTGTGTGTGTTTCTTCCCTCCTGCGTGTCCCCCTGCAGGCGGATCTTGGGCGAAAAATGGAAAATTGCCAAAACATACAAAACAACTCATCAAAACATAATCCAAAAAAGTCCCCCGACTATTTTTTAACTATTTTTTGAAAATTCCCTCTGTAAAGGGGCACGCCCGATCGCAATCCTTCTGAGAAGGCCTTCTCCTTCTACTTCCACCCCTCGCCCGTCACCGACTGGTGCACGGCTTTCGGGGAGAACCCAAGCGAGCAAGGCGCTGCTGTCGCATCGCGTTCCCAGACCCACGACGTCA
This sequence comes from Prorocentrum cordatum, assembly GCA_963575745.1. Classification (NCBI taxonomy): domain Eukaryota; class Dinophyceae; order Prorocentrales; family Prorocentraceae; genus Prorocentrum; species Prorocentrum cordatum. The sequence goes on from CAUYUJ010005947.1 coordinate 198,256, forward strand.
TGATGTTTCCATGACGCGACCCCGGACCCATTCCCCGGCAACAGTTTTCCATCCTGAATCGATGGTTGACGGTTCTGAGGCCCTGTGAAGGCCCTCAGAGGCCAACAAGAGTGAAAAACTTCTCGTCGTGTTTTTTTCTCACGGCTCGAGGGGGTCTGCGTTCGGCGATCGGGGGACCCCACTGGGCCGGCACCAAAGATCCCTCTGGCGAGGGGTCACTCTTACGTGTAGTCGACGTGAACCCCCCCCCGCTCTCGGCAGGAAGAGCAACTGGCGGCGCACAAAACGTCGCCGACCCCCAGGGATGCTGCAAGCGCCGGGGTCATCGGGTAAAGGAACACCGATCAGCAGCCTCCCCCACGACCCAGCCCGCCACCCTCTCCCCCTGAGCTTCTGCCGTCGGCAGTGGCGCTCCCCGGGCGGCCCCTGATCCTGGGGAGCCCTTCTGCATCCGAGTGAATGCTGAGAATTCCGAAACTCTGCACCATAGAACCAGACAGAGAATCCAGCGAAAACCCAAACATGGAAACCTCCCGCCCTCCAACTACGCAGCTGTAAATTCATGGACATGTAATTGCAAACTTTCTCTGGCTATACTGCGAAACTGAAAACGGCCCGCCTCCGATCCGTTCCTAGTTGGCCCCCTGTCCGCCTATGCATCGCAAGCTGTACAGGAATCCCAAGCGACCTCCCCGACTGCCCTACTGACGCGCCTGGTGTTTGCGGAACCCGAGAATTCAGATACTGCAAAAGTGGATGATGAGGAAAATAACAAGGCACCTCCGATTCGTGAGGAGGGAGCTCCACGAACAAACTCCCGACAATGCGGCCAAGGATCACCACAACCGTCCACATGTCCGACGGCGGAGACCCGAGCTGTTCGTTGAAATGGGAACTCGCCGCCATGGACATCGAACACATCAAGAAGCTCATGCCCAGGCTGGCCATTATCATGTGCGCGACGTTCGCGGACAACCGCGCCACGAAGCGCTCCACTCTGGCCACCGCTGGTGCATTTCCGGCAGGCTGCTCGATGGGCAAGTTCCCCACTACCACCACCATATGAAGGACGGGAGAGAAAAAAGGATGAGGAGGTCCTCCTCCTCCTCCTCCTCCTCCTCCTCCTCCTCCTCCTCCTCTTTCTCTTCCTTCTCCTCCTCCTCCTCCTCCTCTTCCTCCTCCTCATCCTCCTCCTATCCTCCTCCTCCTCCTGCTCCTCCTCCTCCTCCGCCTCCTCCTCCTCCTCCCTCCTACCTGTGGTAGTGGTGGTGGAAAATGGGCCCATCACTGTTGGTCGCCTCCTGGCGCAACCGGGCCCACCGCGGCACACATGGCCAGCACGCAGCTGCGCCATCAAATCGCGCGCTCGTACGCCGAAGGCTCGTGCCGAACGTCCAACGGAACCAAAAAGCCCAGACCCCCTCGGGCCATGAAAAAATCACAACGGGAAAGGTTTCGCTATTTTCGGCTTCTGGGGGCCCTCACCGGGCCTCGGGACCGTCAACAAAACTGCCCAGGATGAGAAGCCAGCCCCGGGAAATGGGTCCAGACCCCTGAGGGTCGCGCCATGAAAAAGCTATGCATCATGACGTCGGGGGGCTGGGAGCAGCCCGTCATCGAAATAGAACGGCCATGCTCACAGCCTCAACCGACAGTCCTCGAAGGGACGGGCTGAGAGCCCACCCTGGCTTCCAAAAGGAGCTCTGGCCCTGCCTAGAAAAACCTGACTGGTTGCTGCCGGCTGGAACTGTAGGCCGGGGAGCCCGGGCCAGCCTTCGAGGCCGCCCGGCATGGACGCACGGCTCCCTGCATGCTCAGACGGAGGTCTGAAAGTGGGCCCAGCTTCGATCGAGGATGGGAAAGAAGCTAAGCAGAGTGGTAAGAAGACGAGTGTCAGCCGGAGGCTGCAGGAACAAACACCGCGCAAAAACTGCACACTCGAGTTTCGGCGTGGTGGGCAAGGGCGCACACACGCGAAAGGGAAATGCTGGAATGTGGAATAATTAACGCCACTCATGAGCTATCTTAACTCCACTGCTCGCACAAGCACCCCATCCTCCCATCAACGACGCGATTGCGGCGACTGCTCGGCGCTGGCTGCCGCGTCTCAGCGTCCGCGCTGGCGCGCGTAAGCTCGCGCGCAGAGCGTGCCAGCGGGTTTGGCGCAACGGATGTGGCCGCGACGGCGCTTACAGATGGGAACTTCCCAGCACGCCTTTCAGGCCGTGCTGGCGCGCGGGCACTTCAGTGTCCATGTCGGTTCTGAAAGTGATTGGCTGATGATGGCGGCAATGGCGACGACTGACGACGACGATAGAAGCAGTGATGCGATAGCGCTGATGGGGGTAATTGTGATAGTGAGGAGGTTCGCGCACGCAGCGCACGCAGCAGTCCAAGAAACGTGACAGTTCTTCTGTTGACGAACACTTGGTTTGTTCCAGACGTGTTCGATGGGCTCTACGCTTGGTGCGTTCCACATGTGTTGAACCAACGATTGGATTGGGAAAAATCACGCGCGTGTGACGGCGCGCACGTGTGGCCCGCATGGTCTTATTTTATACGGATTCGCGCGCTAGGTGTATGCTGAATCAGCGCAGGTGCGCCGCTTGGTGGGATGAGACTGCGGCTTCTAAATGAACTTACAAAGGTCATACGATTGTCCGATGATTCCAGCAAGTGCGCGCGGGCAGCACATCTGCAAACATTGCGATGTAACGCCAAAGAGTGGTTGATGTTTGAACTGCTAAGTCGAACTGTTTGCAACTTCAACGTTTTCGTATGACTTTGCTATGTGCACGCGCGTGTTGGCTCTGTGCCCATTTGTTGCAAGGCATTCTTGAACAAATGATCATTTGAGGCAAACGAAATTGCGCGGATAATATGATCTGGCAGGCAATATGGGGGGTATACATACCCAGCCTGCCTGGGACCCAGGATGGCATGAAGGTCATGCGGAAGGTGAACGACGAGGCAGAATCATATGTAATTTGATTGTCCCACGGGGGTCCGCTCACCCAGGGGAGGGGTAGAGAGTAGTGGAGTCGTTTCATTCTTTCCGAAACGAGAATCAATAGGTCTTGGTCGAAAACATATTCGCGCATTCTATGGACGCTGGGAAGGGGGGGTGGGTCGAACCTGGGGGGGGGGGCCTCCCCCTAGAGATGTAAGGGGCCGGGCTCGAACCGGGGAGGGGGGACCCTTCCCCTCAAGGGGGCGGGGTCGCACTGGGCCCCACCCCCCCTTCAGTTGTTTGGAAGGGGGGGGAATTCGAACTGGGGGGATGGCCCATCTGTCCAACGGGGGGAAGGTCTGAAC
>CAUYUJ010005947.1:204070-255275 GCA_963575745.1 Prorocentrum cordatum
TGCTTGCCACGACCGGCGTGTGTCGCAGATCTTCTGACCCGGATCAATCCAGACCGGGGTCAGTGAGGCCTTGCAGCATCCTGCGAGATCCTGCGAGATCCTGCACCCAAATACGGGTCAACGCGAAGGACCCTGAAAGATCCTGCAGGATCCTGCACCCAAACCTGGGTCAATGCGACCCTGCGACCCTGGTCCTGCAGGATCCTGCAAAATCGGGCGCTCTGGCTTACCCCCTTTGGACGCCCGAAATGGGTACGGAACAAATGAGCACAATGCCCAACAACAGATTTTGTCCCAAGCCAACAGCGGCCGCTGTTGGGCAGACGGCCTTCTCAAGTGGACACAGGCCGCGGCGGCCCGCACAGCGAGTCCAATTGAACATGAGCAGGAACTGCTGTCGGGCATCGCACCCATCCTTTCCGTACCCATTTCGTTCGTGCCGATCCCCGTTTGCACGGACCCCCGCCTCCTTCTTCTTCTCCTCCTCCTCCTCCTCCTCCTCCTCCTCCTCCTCCTCCTCCTCCTCCTGGTCCTCCTCCTCCTCCTCCTCCTCCTCCTCGCCGCCTCCGCTTCCTCCGCCTCCTCCTCCTCCTCTCCTCCTCCTCCTCCTCCTCCTCCTCCTCCTCCTGACTGGCGTTCCAGAATGCTCCCCCTCCTCCTCCTCCTCCTGTAAGGCTCCCGGGTGTGCTCTCCACACGTGTCACCGGCCTCCTGCAAGGCTCCCGAGGTGCACTCTCCGCACCTGCCGCCGGCCTCCGCCGGCGGAGGCCCGCCGCCCTCTCGCGCCTTCGTCCGCCCGCCTTCCGCCAGTTGCCGCCGGAGGCACAAAAGGCGTCCGCCGAAGACAGGGCCCTCTCTCTGGAACGCCAAAGAGAAGGAGGAGGAGGAGGAGGAGGAGGAGGAGGAGGAGGAGGAGGGGGAGGAGGAGGAGGAGGAGGAGGAGGAGGAGGAGGAGGAGGAGGAAGAGGAGGAGGAGGTTGGAGGAGGAGGAGGAGGAGGAGGAGGAGGAGGAGGAGGAGGAGGAGGAGGAGGAGGAGGAGGAGGAGGAGGAGGGGACGCGGAGGAGGAGGAGGAAGAGGAGGAGGAGGAGGAGGAGGAGCGAGGAGGACGGGGGGGCGGGGAGGAGGAGGAGAAGGATGAAAGGGAGAAAGAGGAGAAGGAGGAGGAGGAGGAGGAGGAGGAGGAGGAGGAGGGATGGGGAGGAGGAGGAGGAGGAGGAGGAGGAGGAGGAGGAGGAGGAGGAGGAGGAGGGGAGAGGAGGAGGAGGAGGAGGAGGAGGAGGAGGAGGAGGAAGGGGAGGAGGAGAAGGAGGAGGAGGAGGAGGAGGAGGACGAGGAGGAGGAGGAAGAGGAGGAGGAGGAGGAGGAGGAGGAGGAGGAGGAGGAGGGAGGAGGAGGGGAGGAGGGGGGGAGAGGAGGAGGAGGAGGAAAGGAGGAGGAGGAAAGGGAGGAGGAGGAGGGAGGAGGAGGAGGAGGAGGAGGAGGAGGAGGAGGGGGAGGAGGAGAAGGAGGAGGAGCAGGAGGAGGAGGGGGAGGAGGAGGAGGAGGGGGAGAAGGAGGGAGGGAGGAGGAGGAGGAGGAGGAGGAGGAGGAGGAGGAGGAGGAGGAGGGAGGAGGAGGAGGAGGAGGAGGAGGAGGAGGAGGGGGAGGAAGAGGAGGAGGAGGAGGAGGAGTAGGAGGGGAAGGAGGAGAGGGGGAGGAGGAGGAGAAGGAGCAGAGCAGAGCAGCACCAATGATCCGATGAATCCGAACGCCCCAAGACTGCGGCACCCTGCAGAGCCCGAGGAAAACAAAGAGCGGATCCGGTCTTCGAGAACGACTTAAGGGGCCCGACAATCTTTGGGGCCCTGCAGGGGGATGCCTCTGGCAGAAGCGAGACCCTCAACAGGGGGGACACCACGAGGGCTCGCCTACGCACTCCCGCGCTCTGCAGAGCCAGAGGCAGGCGACGAATGAGCCTACCCCAGCACAACCCCAATGAGGACTCACGGCGCGGGGCCGCCCAGACGTCCGAGGTCCGCCTGGACCCCGCGAGTCGGCCATCCCCCAGAGTGCCCTCAGCAAGGCGCAGCTGGCGAGGGGCATCGGACAGCGCCCGAAGGCTCGCGGCGTCCAGGAAAGCCTGACTTGGGGGAGACCTGAAAAACTCTAACCTCCAGGTCGCCGTCTGAATACTCAAGAATTGGAGTAGGGGTCCGGGCTTGAAGGGCGAGGAGGGGAGCATCAGACAGGTGGCCCTGGAGGTGCAGCTCGGCGGCTCGGCGCGAGGCGTTCACTGCCGTCAGGCGTGCCCTCGCTGAGGAGGGTCTCACTCGTCCTCGTCCTCGGGCTTGTCCTTCATGCCCAGCTTCTGCACGAGCTTGGCCGCCTCGCGCTCCAGCTCGCCCCTGGGCGGGGAACCTGGCAGGTAGGTCACCGCCGTCTCCATGTCCTTGCCGCCCGCCGCCAGCAACGTCAGCTGCAGCGCCTCCATCAGCGGGTGCTGGCAGCCCTCCCACTTGTTGGCCTGCTGCGGGACTCCGAGCATGATCTGCAGCTTGAGGCGATCTGGGGCCTGCATCTTCTTCTTGTCGTACCAGTGCGCCTTGATGCGGAAGTGGCGGCAGGGGGTGGCCATCAGCTCCAGCGCGTTCTCCTTCATGATGACCGTCTGCCAGTAACACCTGTATGCTGCCTGTGCCCCCTCGGGCGTCTTCTCCTTGCCGTCCGTGCAGGCCCACTTGATGAAGGCCTTGAAGACGTGGGGCCACGGTGGCCCGTACTTGCGGTCCTTGCCGCCCGCCTTGCAGCTCTTCGCGCACGCGCGCCCCGCCCCCTGCAGCACCTTCGCGAAGGCCGCGCCCGCGTCGACCATGTAGCACGTGAAGCAGGCGCCAGTCACCTCGGCCAACTCGCGCGCGCTGGCGAGAGCGAGCTTCGTGAGGACCGGCAGCAAAGCCGCCAGCGCCCCGCCCTTGCCGCCCTTCTGCTTGGACTGAGCTCCCTCCCCGAGCGCCTCCAGCAGGCGGGCCTTCTTGGCGTCTCTGGATGCCGCTGTCCCGCTCTCTTCTTTGCGCTTCACTGCCCAGCTGGGCTCCTCGAACTCAACAGATCAGTACTAGCGGCAAGTCCTCAAAGTGAACTCTGGCATGGCTGTGAAAACAGCTTCAGTCGAAACTTGAGCCTCACACAGCCGACAGTGGAAGGGGCCCTCAGGAACGGCGAGCTCGAGTGTTGCGCTGAGCTGGTGATTGCAGAAGCCCGAAGCGAACGAGTCTAGCACGTGGTTGTACGCCAAATTGCGGCTCTGAAACCTACTGCCACACACGAAACACGAAGTGCCCTGGGTAGCCTCAGCGAGCAAGGTCTTGAAGCCATGAGCCGCACGAACGTGAACCAGCCACTGCCTCTTAGTGACGAACCATTTGTTGCAGCCGTCGACGGTGCATTGGACACCCTCAGCGTGGCCTGCAGATGCCTCTGGAGGTGCAGGGGCCTGATGAGGGTGGCCTGGCGGAGGGACGCTGACGGAGAACCGCGCAGCCCTGACGATCGAGAGGTCGAGCTCAGTGAACCAGTCCCGCAGACCCGCCTCGTCGAAGAAATCCAGTGGGGCACCCGTCCAAGACCGCATATCCTTCTCTATGTCCGTGGAGACCCTCCGAAGCGCCTCAAAGTCCCGAACGAACTGTCTGGCCCAGGGGTTGGCGGACTCCGTGAGGTGGCCCTCGGAGGTGAGCGTGCTGAGGCGCCGCAGCTTTTCGATTTCGAGGTCGCCGAAGACGGGGCTCACTCGCTCAGGTGCCTAGCAGGGTCGAGGGCCCACTTCTGGTGCCAGCGCAGACGACGGACCCGAAACCCCACATCCAGCGGGGGGACCTTCCAGTACCTCAGAACGGCCTCAAAAGAAACAGCAAGTGCATGTCCACCCTCCCAAGACGCGGCAGCCCCCCTCATCGCCTTGCGCCCGAAGAAAGCCACCCGGCTTGTGAGCTGGTCGACCTGGCTGGGGGTGGGCAGAAAGGCCTCGCAGGCCGAGCAGGCTGGACCAGCGACCCTGGCCAGGAAGACGGCGCGCCTCTCGGTGTAGGCGATGCGCTTGGAGTACCAATACTTACCCATGGAATAGAAACCTGATGAAATAGCCGTCATCCTGGAACTCAGCTCGGCCCGAACAGAACATTTGCCCATGACCTGGCCCCCGAGGTGACGAGTGGCGTCAGCAGGGGCTCCAGCAAGAGTGACCTTTTGTTCGCTCACCTCCCGTCGGCGAGCGTGCAATCCTTCGCCCGCGAACGACAAGAGGCTAACGCTCTTGGCTTGGTTGAGGGCGCAGCCATGGCGACGTAGCCCAGCAGAAAGAAGCAGGTCATAGACACGTGACCACCGAGATAACTCCCGAGCCGACGGCTTCTCTGTCACGATCTTCCGAATCGCGTCGTCCACGTAGGAACGCATAGCTAAGCCCAAGATGATATCCTCGCCGTCGTGTTGAGACTGAGCTGGCACCAAGTAGCATACTCAGGGCCAAACTGCTCGTATTGCTCCTGCACTGTCGAAACAACTGTGCTGATATCGCGCACGAGTACTTTGACCGCCCAAGGGTCTCCAAGCAATGCCCCCACATTGGGGCGAACACATATATCTCCGAACATCACTGCAGCAAAGCGAAACCTCTGGCGACCGAAGGAAGCGTGGTCTTCCCTCATGATACCCTCGCTGGCGCCCGTCAAGCTCTGCCAGTCCGTGGAGGCGAAGGCGTCGGTGATGTCCATCAAGTCGGTGACGTGGTTAATGTTGAGGCGGCGCAGATTTCATGTGCAAAGCTGCTGACCAAGCATGGCCGTCTCGCGTCGCAGATGTGGAATGCACGGACAGGGGCACGGTGTGCAACTCGGTCGTGTCGGTCGCCGTCGCCATGAAACCTTTGCCGAACGGGTCGAGGAGGTGGGTCACTCGCTTCCAGGTGAGCGCTATGCCCTGACTACGGTGCCACACCAGAGGCACCTGGCCGCATCTGCGAAGCCGATGCATGAATATCATAATGAACTTGCGCGCGAACTTTAAGTCAATTTGCGGGATCTCGTAGCCAGCACCATGGTATCGTCGAGAGAGACGACGGTAAGGGTGAAAGACCATCCACCATAACTCTACAGGTGCTGACCAGGGCGGGCAAGCGCGTCGCTTAGGAGCTCGTCTAATCCATCTACGAATCTCCTCAATGCGATTCTTTGCCCAAGCCAGTCGCTCCTCTGTCCACGGCGCAATGAAGTGATGAGCCTCTTGATCACTGGTGTCATCGTAGACGTAGTCATCGGCCTTCTTGAGCCAGTCGATCCTGGCGGCGGCCATGCCACGGCGTCCTGCTGGTAAAGCCCAGCGCTCAGCAAGCTCCTCTCCCGTCGGTAGTGCAACTGGTGCCCTGCGGTAGTCGCGCTTACGAGGACCAGCACCTGTGCCTGCAAGAAGCCTAGAGAGTCGAGCAACTTCAGCACGTCGTCCTTGCCCGCGCGCCTCATTCAGCTCGTCAACCGTGTCCTCGCGCCAGCGTCCCCATTACTGCCGCCTCGCAGATCTCAGCCACTTCGTATGACAGCGACGTTGCCATTGTACCTCCAAGAGAGCCGGCTTGAGGGACTCGTCAATCTCATTGTTTGGACATATAGTTTCAGTGTACCCACTTGCCTCCACAAGGCCGTTTGGACATAGAGCCTCAGTGCACCCACGTGCCTCCACAAGGCCAGGACATAATACCTCAGTGTCCCTGCCACGAGCCTCAGTGTACCGTCCACGAGGCCACAATGCGCCAAGTTGGCGCCGAAGTTCCCGTTGTCGATCGAGGAGGGGTTGAATAGTCGCCGCAAGCGTGCGATATCCAGGTCGGTACTCGGGAGACCTCGCAAAGTGCTTGCTGCCAAAAGTGAGCAGTGCATCCATAAAGAAACCCCAGTCGTTATTTGGTGTCTGATCTTCTCGTTGTATCTGCTCCCACGTATCCTCAGTAGATCGCATATATGCTTCCAGTTCCAAGAGAAAATCAGCACGCCCCTGTCCACCACGAAATGACTGCATAAGAGCTTCGCGATTCCAACAAACAAGGCGTGGCACATAGCCCAGCCGTACGTTCTCGACCATGTCGCAGTGGATGTGAGCGTCCGTAGTCTGTTCGATTGAGTACTCCATGCACAAATGTACTGGCACGTGATCGCGCGCCTGCACCGTAGAGATAACCTGTATGTAGGTCACGCCCGAGCCGTCGAAGGGAGCCCGCCGAGGTAACGTCGCCCAGCAGAGTCTTCGGCATGAACACAACATCGATCTGCGTGGCGGTCTTGGTCCCGAAGAACGTGGGGGCGCTGCCGATGTAGATGTTGACCGCCACCATGCCGAGCTCCTCCATCAGCGGCAGGACGCAGTCGGCCGCGTAGCGCTGCTTGTCCTTGGCCGTGGAGCCGAAGACATCGGACTCGACTGCCCGCCAGGTGCTGTCCCCGCCGAGCTGCTGCAAGCAGAACCCCGAATTCAAGTCGATACAGAAGATCGGGAGCACCCGCTTGGTGCCCAAGTACGGCGGAGTGCGCAGCCAGTTGGTCAGAGCATCGCAGGTGCGGCGATAGACATCAGCGCTGCCCTTCACAGGCGGCGGCGGGAAGTAGGCCGAGCAGACCCCATATGTCGTACTTCGCGCAGCGCGCCCCCAGCGCCAGACCGCGTCCTGCGAGCGAGGCAGGAGGCGTCCACGTATGGGTAATGGAGCCGCGCCGAATCTTGGCCCCCAAGATGACGCTGCAGCCCGCACTCTTGTTCGTGAGCGGCCCCCGAACCCACCCGCTCTCGATGCACCAGTTGTGGTCGCCTGCCCGTCGCCAACGCGCCTCCCACGGGTGCTCCCTGCCGTACCCCTTGGCCGTAGTTCCGTTCAAGCACACGAAGTCGTAGGCCCTGCAGGCCTGAGCGATGGACGTGAGGCTCTCGCCGCTCGACGCGTGCATGGGTTGTACTGGAGCGCGCGCAAACGTCGCCCAGCCATGGGGACGAGCAGGAGCCAGCAGCCCACACTGAGACATCTAGAAACCATCACGAGAAAGTATAGATGTGAAGGGGATGTCTCCGAGCGGAGGCATAAAGAAAGTGTGGGAGCGGACGCCTGTCACCCTCTGCACTTGCGTACTCCTGACCCAGATGCCTTGGAGGAGGAGGAGGAGGAGGAGGAGGAGGAGGAGGAGGAGGAGGAGGAGAAGGAGGAAGGGGCCCAAGGCCACACAAACAGATGCATACAAAACTCCCCTGATTCCCAATACGTTCCCATACTTTCTTGGTATTCGTCCTCCCCCCCACACTTCCATATTTTCCCATATTTTCTTGGAAGTCGACATTTACAGTGTACGCTCCATAAGAAACCTTCCACATGAAACCCAACCCTGAGACCCCAGGACGTCCACGGATTGTTGGTGTGGGAACGTCACGCCTTCCGTAGCAAAACCATCGAAACTCGAGAAATCCAATGCACCCTGGAGGCAAGCAAGGAGCTTCTTGGTATGGGTTTACATTGCATACGTGCATTAGAAATTACGGGAAGGGATGAGAAGGCCAAGTTGCACTTTAGAGATAAGACAAAGCTGCAACCCCCAACCCCGGGAACACGGAAGAGGATAGTAGCAGGAGGGAGCGGACCAGTACCAGTAGGAGGGGGACGACACGGAGCAGGAGACTCGAGAGGAAAAGGATGAGAAGGATAAGAAACGGAGCTGGAGCGTAAGGATGGGACATGGGATAGCGGCAGGAGAAAAGAATGAGGCACGCGCACGGAGCCACTTCATTCCCGTCCCTCGTCCTGCATCTCTCCTCTTGTTCGTCTTGTTTTGGGTGCACCCCCTTCTGGGTCCCGGGTCAAGAAGGAAACTGCAATAAGAGAAACGACGCCCTCGGCGGCGCTGAGATCCACCTCCCCAGACCCCCGACGTCATGATTTTTTCCTGACGCGATCCCCCAAAGGTCCGAATCCTTTCCCCGGGACTGGCTTTTCATCCTGAGTCGTTTTTTGTGAGTCCCGAGGGCCGGTAAGGGCCCCCAGAGACCGAAAGTAGTGAAAAAACTCCCGTCGTGATTTTGTCGTGACCCGAGGGGGTCTGGGTCCCAAGGCCAGCCCGGGTCTTCCGCGCGCCCGCGTGGCCGTGGTCGCGGTGACCACCAGCTCCGAGAGGCCTCGGCGCGGGCATCCCGAGGCCCCAAGCCGGTCGGGAGGGCGAGTCCCTAACTGCTGCAGTTTAGTTGTTAGTGATTTTAGCTCCTCCTCCTCCTCCTCATCCTCCTCCTCCCCGTCCTCCTCACTGTAAGAAACATATCAGATAGGCTTTCTTTACAGGATCCTCCTCTTCCTCCTCTTCCTCCTCCTCCTCCTCCGCGCTGCCGGCGCTCTGCTGCCGCTCCTACGTGCACCGCTCGTGGCCCTTGTGGGCCCCAGGGGGGCCCCTCTCAGGGCAGGGCCCCCCAGGGGTGCACAAAAGGAGCCCCTTGTTGGGCGTGTCTTCGTGAGGGGGCGATTGACCCAGCCCCCCTCGACTCGTGAAGAAATCAAGACGGCAAATGTTTCGCTATGTTCGGCCTTTGGGGGCCCTTACCGGCCCTCGGGACCGTCAGAACACGACTCAAGATAAAAAACCAGTCCGGGGGAATGGGTCCTGACTCGCGTCATGAAAATCTCATGACGTCGGAGACTGGGAAAGGTGCACCAAAGGAGCGCCTTGTTGGACGTGGCTTCATGAGGGGCGATAGACGGGGGGGGGACGAAGAAACGTGCACCGGTCGTGACCTTTTTGGGCCCCGCGGTGGCCCCTTCAGGGCCTCGGAGGTGCACAAAAGGTGCGCCCTTGCTCCGTTCCCCATGTATCGCCCGCCCATGACGCAACGCTCGAGACGGGTGGGGGGGAGAAGGGGGTCGGGGGGAGAACGACCGGTAAGGAGACCTGGCTCGGCCTCGCTCCACCATCTCCTCTTGAGCAGGGACCGACCGTCTCGGCATTCCTGTAGGCCTACCACGAAAGTTCCTTAGAACCCCCCCAACAAATTCTAGAGAACAAAAGAAATGTTCTCATAACGCGAGCCCGATGCACTCAAACAAAATAGTCTCAGCCAGAAGAGTTATACGTAAGGACGTTTCGTGCAGACCACAGAAGGTTTTAGAACATTCTCTGGTGGGCCTATGGGGAAGCCAAGACTGACGCCTCGCCACTGCTTGATGGAAGGTACCGATACCGCCACTCCCCCGACCTCTCCCAGGGTGCGTTCTGACGAAAAATCCGAAGCGAATTTAGCGGTGGCGACGAGGGCTTCCCAGGAGACCCGAAAAGGGGAATATGAGAGGAGTGTAGCGGTATAGGTACCTTCTCCTCCTTTGAGAGACGGGTGGGGGGGAAGGGGGGGGAGAACGACCGGTAAGGAGACCCGGCTCGGCCTCGCTACACCACCTCCTCCGCGCGGGCCTTCCCTTGGCCAAGAGGAGCGATGGCAGGCGGGCAGCTCCCCCCCCTCTCCATACCCCGCCTTCTTGCGAGGGGGCGAGCGGGGAGAGGAGGACGGGAAGGAGAGGGAGGAGGTCCCGATCAGGCGCTTGGACGTTCTGGCTGGTTCCCCGGACCGCCTCGAGTCATCAAAAAATCACGACTGACAATTTTTCGCTATTTTTGACCTCTAAGGGCCCCTGCCGGACCTCAGTATGCCGCAGCCGCTGCCGCTGCGGGCTGCTATTGACGATGCCACGGTTGTTGCGGCTTCTTGTGTTCAGATTGATCCTCTTTGGCCCAATCCCCTCACAATGACTTCTCCTTGTCTTGGGTCCTGATGCTCGGAATTTCCAACAATCGCGCAGTTGGATGCTCGGTCATTTGCAGCATCGCGCTCTCGCCGCGGCGCCGACGACATTATTCTTAAACATGCCCAATATCTGCACGGACCGATGCGAAGACCCCTTCACACGCATTACGCTTTGGCACAGTTTGGAGCCCTCACTTCAAAGCGTCCAACAATTACACGGATGTAGGACTTCTAAAAATGCATTCGCCTCCGTGGCACTGTGTTTTGACACGTGCTGTCCCCGAAGTGCAAGAGCAACACTGCGCTGCCGCCCTCCCAACGATCCTCGGTTTCTGAGCCGTCCAGCATTCCCTGGCGCCGAACCTGCGGCCCAGCCAGAAGGCCACCACGCTTCTAGAGGGATGCGGCCTGGCCACAGTGCCGTCTCTGCTACGCACTGGTACTGGACCCATGGTGTGAACATGAGACACTGGCAATTCCAGCGGGGCGCTTGCCGTAATGAAAAAATACACGTCTACCCTGCAGACCGGCTTGAAGCCGAGAGGGAGATTGGAGCTGCGGGATGGGATGCGTAGCAGTTGCGCATGTCTTCCAGCAGGGGGAATGTCATTCATTAACACGTTGTAGCTTCATGGCGTGATTAATTGAGCCTGGTTCATTGCGATCTCATGGCCCCCGTTCCAGTCCCGTACACGACACCAAGCGCCCTCATCAGGGGCAACAATAAGAGACTCGCTCCCGTCATTAATCCCAGCGAGCCCAGGGACCCGCACACGACGACACGCAGGAGACGAACAAGAGCTAGACTTTTCTGGTGGAGGCGGCGTTGAAGGCAGCCGGCCTCTCAGAGCACGGCAGTGCGAATCGAGTTCCTTGCATGTTCTGATGCGTGCCGCGCGGCGGAGAGGCGAGGGCGAGATGCACGCGAGGTGGCGCGCTTGAGCGTGCTCGGTTTCGGGGGCGGGGCTTGCGTGCCATGGGCCGCACAGCAATCGTCGCCATCTGAACGGCAAGGGCGACGGTCGCGGCCGGGCTGATGGATGGCGATCGTGCTGGTTTGTTATATTTTGAGGATCGACCATGTTGTGTTGTGTTGTGTTGCTGATGCTCGATTTCGTCATGGCTGTGCTGATGGTCATGTTGATGCGGGTTCCAAGCATGGGCACAATGGGCCAGACAAAGGCGGCGAACGTGATGCGGCGTTCGTGATGTTGACCGCCATGATGATGCAAGCCGCCCCTCCACCCTAGACTCCTCGCGAATACATGCTGTTGGGCCGGGACAGGCCTGTGCCCCTGCGGTGTATCAACATGGCCCCCCGATATCAAGATGCTGTCTATCCACTCGGTGACAACTAACGCGGCCAAGTCCCTCCCCCAGGGGAAGTCCCGCCCTGCGATCGCCCCATGTCACAGGGCATAATCAGGTCGACTTGCAGGCCCCAAGAAAATCGCAGCCCCCTTCTGTCAGCATTTAACACAACCCGATTAAAACATGCTCGCTCTGGAACGTGCATACGAGCACGAGTCCGCGGCAAGCTGCGAACAAGTACAATGCAACTACGACATGGCAACCCCATCGCCAGCCGCGGAAACCGTGCGACGGCGACACCTGGCACCGCGACGCCGCGACAGTACCACATCGCAACACCACGACACGACAACACCACCACACCACAACACCACCACACCACCAGGCTAGGACAGCGCCACACCACGACACTACCACACCAAAAAAAACACCGCATTGCGACAACGCCACGCAGCCACACCTCAAGACGCCCGACAAAATCCCACGACACCAGGCGGCATCCACCAGCCGACGGAGCAGGCAAAGGAGGAAGCTGCTCCCAGCAATCCACCCGAAGGGCTCGAGGAACCCGCGCACAACTGCGCACGCACGCCGCACACGTCACGGTCACGGGCTAAGATTTCCCGCCGCCCGCTCCACCTCCCTTCCGCCACCCCCTTTTCCGCCCTCCTCCATTGCAGCCTTCTCTAGTGTTAGGTCGGGCCTGTCCCCCTACACGGGGATGTTGGGGGAACAACGAAACAGCCGCAAAACAATACCACCAACATGCTCAAACATAGTCGACCAACAGTCCCCAGACTATTTGTCTGACTAGTTTTGGAGATCCCACCCGTACAGGGACAGGCCCAACTTAACTCCAGTGCCCCACTTGCCCAGCGGGCCGCCGAGGCCAGGGCACGCCACGCACTTCTGGGGCGGCAGCTGCTGCACCCGCACGGCGGCCGCCAGCTGGTCGCGCCAGGTGGGGCGGGCGGCGCTGATCAGGGCCTTGCGAGGGCGTCGCAGGTGAGGGTGGGTGGCACGGGGGGATGAGGAGACGGGGGGCGGGAGGGAAAGGAGGAGGAGGACGAGGAGGAGGAGAAGGAGGAGGACGAAAACGAGGAGAAGGAGACGCGGGCGAAGGTGGAGGAGGGAGAGGAGGTGGGAGAAGAAAGGCGGAGGGGGATGGAGCGTGGAGAGGGCGGAAGATGAATACTGAGGAGACCGAGGAAATACGTGGGGGAAGCGTGGGGGGACGGCGGGAGAGAAGGGTGGCTGAGAATGGAGGAGGAAGATAGAAGGAGAAGTGGACGGAGGAGGATCATCAGCGGGATCTGTGGGTGATGGGGAGGGGGACGATGAAGTCGAGGGATGCAGACAGGGGAGGAGGTGAGGAATGAGGACGGGGAAGGCGAGGAAGAGGGGGGGAGGATTCGGCAATGAGACGGGAGGTGGGGGATAGGGAGTACAAAGGATACGAGGAGTAGGATGGTGATGAGTTTAACGGTAATGACGCACAGGAATGGGAAGCTGGAACGAAGACCAGGGATGATGAAGGGATGGAGGCAATGCTGATGACGGTGATGATGATGATAATGATGATGATGATGATGATGATGATGATGATGATGATGATGATGATGATGATGATGATGATGATGATGATGAGGATGCTGATGATGATGCTGATGCTGATGCTCGGACGTAGCCTCGGGAAGCTTCGTGCGCGTTCAGCAGCAGCGACAGGGGCCAGCCTCAGAGCCAGACGTCGAAACCCTTGAAGTTGCCGAGGCCGCTTTCTGGAACTCTTCCACAAAAACCAAGTGCCCCGCAATCGCTTACGGAGAAGTAGTCTTTCATGGAGGCGCCGCAGACGGCGACGAGGTAGGCATGAATTACTCGAGCTGCGCGATCCTGGAGATGATCTCCTCGGCCTCCCTGTCCGTCTCATCGCTCTCATCGTCGATATCTTTGAGGGCACGCTCCTCGGTCCTCTCCAGCCGCGCCTCCTGGAGAGTCATGCTCGACCCTCCGTCGTGCTGCAGCGGGGTGGTCTGGAGACGCGTGCTCTTGAAAGTGTCCTCGATCATAGCGGAGATCTTGGACTGGTGTTGCAAGAAGTCTGGAGACTCTCCAGCAACGTCTCCATGATTCCGCTGGTGACGGAGCCAAGCGTGTCCCGCGTGACGAAGCTATCGTTCAGCGTTCAAGGCGGTCTGAATACTGTCGCCGATGATCGTTCGGAGCGTGTCAGAGGTCTTCAGCCTGTCCTCGACGAGGCGCCCCACCGAGTCGTGCAGCCGCGTCGCGAGGGACTCCAGGGCGCTGTCAAGCGATTTCTCGTGGGCCCGCGCGCAAGGTGAGGGAGGACTAAATGAGCCAGAAAGACTGGAGGACCCAGCGTACATGGGAGGAGGTCTCAATTAGATGGGGTCGTCCTGGTACTCGATGCTGGCCTCGTGTCCGATGTCGCCGTCGGTGTCTGTGTGAAGCAGGTGGGTGTTCTTCGGCGGAACCTCATCCCCAATCATGTTGTCAAAGTGCTGCTCCCGCTTCTCCGTGATGGTACCGTCCACGGAGTCTGCCCAGGACCTTCTGCTAGACTCAGCCGTAAGCCAACTACGGTGCCTCGCCATGATGCCCAGATTGTTCATCGAGTGTAACTGCTGTGTTTCGGCATATGGTATGGCGCCGCTATGCACCGCCCCCGCTGTGATGGCGCCGCTGCCCGCCTTGAGGTCATTCCCATTGCGACGGTGGATACCCGCGTGCAGCTCCAGTGGCCGTGTCATGTGAAAGGCCGCCGTGAGGGTCTTGGCTTCACGTTCCGCTGGTGCAGGGACGAGTACGTGGACATGTCCAGCTGGACGGCCACGGAAGTAGCCAAGCCGACGAGCGACATCAGCACGTTGACGGATGGCCTGGAGCAAACGTCGCCCACGAGGTCGGAGGGCGCCCGACACCGCTGCTGCAGTGGAGGGGAAAGCAGACGAAGCCAACGACTGTGTCTGAACCGCCACCACTGCAGCGCAGAGGAGGATCAGATCGAAGGAGCAAATGATGATAATGATGATGAGGAGGACAAGTAGGATGAGGACGAGGAGGAGGAAGAGGAGTAATGAAGATATGATGAATACTGCAAGTTGTAGACGACGAGCAGCGGCAGCAACGGCGGCTGACAGCGCGCTTCATTTATGATGGCAACCACCTCATGTATGTCACTGGGGTCCCCCATCTGGCTGCCAAAGGACCACCACGAAGGAACGGAGAGGCACATAATCAGGAATGATCCAGGGGCAAATAATATGTAAGGTGTGAGCTGTGCCGTTAATATGCATGCCGTGGTGACAGTGACAAGCGACTAGGGTCATTATGGTGATTCAGCTGGCTGCACTCATTTGGCTTTCCTGGCTGGTCATACTGGGCAAGTGGGGGTCGTAAACAAAAACCTCCGAGACGACCTGAATTGGGGCTGGGCTGGCTGGGCTGGCCAGGTTAGCTTGGTGGGCAAGGCTGGGAGGGTTGGATGAGGGGCAGAGAGGGCTGTGCCTGTCGACTTGCCTCAAGAATTGAAGCCAAGCTGGCAACAACGCCGGCATCGCGATGCGACGCAGGAGCAAACGGGTCATACAGAGCGAGCCTCCTGCCAACGACGCTGGCAACGCGATCTGCGCTGACCGCGAGCGGGTACGCGCGGAGTCGGCTTCCTGGCACCAGCGCTGGCAACGCGGTGTCCCGTGCCAGCGAACGGGAAAGCCCAAATGCACCGAGACTGCTACTCCACGGCCTTCTCCCGTGGCGCGCTCTGACCCGAATTTCGAGGCGAATCCAGCGGTGGCGACGAGGGCCTCCCAGGAGGCCGAGCAAAGAGGGAAGCGGGCAAAAGGGGTCGCGGTGTGGGTGCCCTGTCTTCGTCCGAGGGTGCGCGCGGAGGGGGCTTCCCGGCGCCGGCGCTGGCAGCGCGGAGTGCCGTGCCAGCGAGAGGGGTGCGGGGAGCACGCGGTGGCAGCAAAGGGAGCGGCAGCTGGCAGGGCAGGGAGGACGGGAGGCCAGCGGCCACGAGGTTGTGGCGGCCCAGATGGTGGCATGCTCGCGCCCCAGACAAAAAGCAGGACTCGCGGCCCGGAACAAAAGTCAGGACGGGCAATTTTGGGCGCCGCTTTGGGCCTCTGGGGGCCCCTTATTCGGGCCCCGGGGCTGTCCAAAACGACTCGGCAAAGTGGTCGGGACTTCGGGGGACCCCGTGCTGGAAAACATCAGGACATCGCCTGCCTGGGGTCGAAAGAGGCAGCAGCAGAAGCACGAGGGCTGTGAGCTGCTGGGTGGCCTGCCTGCGCTATGCAGGGTGAGGCCTGCCGGGTGACATAGCAGCGTCGGTTGATGAGGCTTCCAGCTGATGCGCGACTCCTGCGACGACATGTTGATTGTAAAGCTCGAGCGGCTCCAAGCTGCTGGGCTTCCGGAGACGGATCGTGCTGGGCGCGGGTACCCACAGAAGCCCGCCCAAATTGCGCGTCTGTTCTCTAGTCCGCTTCACCTTTGGCCTTGAGTGTGAAGGCTCGGTATCCTCTGAATATCGGGCCGGGCTCGTGCGTTGGCATTTGTTGCCGGAGATCGCATCACGCGTGTTTTCATCCCTCGCAAATGGAACGCCCCCTGCTACCACTCCAGTGCGAAATGGGTGAGAATCCCACCATAGCATCACCATTGACCGATCCTGCCGAAATGCACAACGCACGGTGTACCCCGAATGGTATGATCAAGAACTGGCCAGAAATCTGACGTCTTCCTGAGCGTGCTTTCGAAGCGACCGCGTGCGTTCGGATTGCCACAGGAAGGCGACACCTCTCACTGCACCGACCTTGCAGACGTGCTGCAGCGGATTTGTGCATGGATTTCTGTCAGTGCAAAGCCCCGAAACGGCAAGTGAAAAACGAAGTAATTTTCGCGTGGATTCTTGTTCAGTCTTCATTCCTGGCAAAAAAAAAACACTCGAAATTCACCTCGAAATCTGGAACGAAACTCTCCAGGGCACTCCGGGCCCACCCTGTCGATCTTTTTCCAAACAGAATCCGCCCTGCGATGTTGGCGCCATGCCACTTCTCTGGGACTCTCCTGCCCTGCGAAATGGCTGCGAAACCTCTGCCGATGTCCTGCCGCACCTCCCCAGCCCCCTGCCCGCATGCGCAGCCCCGTCGAAGCATCGCTGAGCGGATCTGACCTCGGGTCGGGCATGTCCTCCTACAGGAGGAGTTCGGGAGAACATGCTTCTTTTATGAAAGAAAGCAGAAAAGTCGACACATATTCAGAACAAGTCAACTATATATGTATATCTGGGGAACAGAAAGAGTAAAAGAAAAAAAAGGTCGCCAGGCTTAAACCTGACCCTGGTGCCGCACATGAGGGGCCACGGCGAGCCAGGCCGCCCTCCAAGAGGGCCGGGGGGGGGGGGCGGTCCTGGAAGGGCACTGCCCCTGAAGGTGCGGGCCACCTTCGCAGTCGGGGCTGACTGACGAGGCCTTGGGACACACAAATAAATAGACACTAATCACAGGATTCCCCAAATGTTTTCCCATGTTTTCTGGGTTTTCGTCTTCCCCCCCAGTTCCCATATTTCCCCATATTTTCTGGGGAATCGAAGATGAATTGTGTCTGTGTGTTTCTTCCCCTCCTGATTGATCGGGGAGGACACGCGAGAGGACACGAGATCCTTCAGAGGGCTACACTGCCACAGGAATGCAAGGAGGCATGGGTCGCGAAACTCAGGACACAGGGGTGACCCTCGACCTGGCAGGGTCGACCTGCCAATCAGTCTCGACTGTGTATCCACATCCGGTGCGTCTTGGACTTTCCTGGAAAGGGCGCCGCAAGGCCGAGGCGCCCTGGACATGGACACGGATCGAGCGTCCAAGGGGGCAAATTTTGAAGGGGCCCTGGGACACACAAATCCATTCACACAAATAACACGACTCCCCTTATTTTCTTATACTTTCTGGGTTTCTGTCTCCCCCCCCACTTTCCAGTTTCCCATGTTTCCCTGCGGGATCGACGATTCATTGTGCCTGTGTGTTTTTCCCCTCCTGAATCCAGTGCGCCCATGGCTCCTGGGGCTCCTGTGGCCCCGAACTCCAGGCTGCAGCGGATGCGGACAGCAGCCTCGCCCGCACCATCCGGCGCCACTGCCCCGCACCGCCCGGGCACAACACGAGAGACGTGCTGCAGGCCGCCCGCACGTGGCCGCAGCACGTGGGGCCGGAGACTCGCGCCCCGCCGCATGGAGGGTGCACCAGCGACGCCGGGATGGAGAAGAGCCTGCTCCAGGGTTGAGCAGGGACCGACCGTCCCGGCATTCGTATAGTCCTACCACGAGATGTTCTTAGAACCCAAGGATGTTCGATGTACAAAAACAATGGTCTTAGATCATCAGCCCGGCGTGTTAAAACAGGACGCTCCCGGCCAGACATGTTCTAAGAACATTGCGTGGGAACCACAATAGGTTCGTAGAACAATGTTTGGTAGGGCTATAGGCGAGCCAGGACGCTTCGCCACTGCTTGAAGGGGGTGGAGAAAACCATGCCCCGGTTTGCGCCGCGTCGCCGATTCCTCGGCACCGGCAGCGCGGCGCGAGAGTCCGACCCCATCAGCTCCGCCCCCATCTCGGCGGCCTGGACAAAAGGCCGCCCCCTCGCACAATTACCGGTTACCCCCCTACTTCTTCGAGCAGGGAGCGACCACCCCGGCATCCCTACAGGCCTATACCACGACGTGTTCCTAGAACCCCAAAAAGTTCCACGAACAAAAGCAAGGTGCTTGGAACATAACCCACTGCTTTCAAACAGGCCAGTCTCAACCCGAAAGGTTGTATGCACATTTCTGGGGGAACGAAAGGGGGGGATAGCAAAGGGTAACCCACATAAGTCTTTAGAAATCCCCTGGCCAGTAGATGGAAAATACTTATCATTCGGGCCAATTTACTGTCAACTCGGAAAACGACCCCGCCAGACAATAGCGGGAAATAATTATAGTTCGGGCGGTCCGACGACGAAGACGAAGACGAAGACGATAACGAGTACGATAACGAGTACGTGTGCGATTACGACTACGACAGCGATGCGACGACGAAGACGAAGACGCATGTGCGCGGCGCTCAGGCGAGAGCTGGATTTTGAACCACACCAGCCCTCGATCCTTGTAACTGTTGCAAGCTTTTAAGACGAATGTGCGCGGCGCTAAGGCGAGAGCTGCACTTTGAAGAGGAGAGGTTTCGGGAGCGCACGAGTTTCGGGACGAGTTTATTCACCGCCGAGAGCTCCAGGGGGGGAGAGCAAAACTAAAGACTTCCTCAGGTTAGGGTAGAGAATCAGCTCACGTAGCTGATTTTCCCAGCGCATCCCGGCGCCGGGAGGCGCCCATGCGTCGAGGAATGGGCCCGGCGGCGGGGCCGAAACCAGCTGTGTGCAGCAGATCTCGTAAGCCCCCCTTTCCCTATCCCCCCCTTTCGCTCGGCCCGAACCGTTTTCGTGCAGACCGCGAAAGGTTCTCAGCACAACCTCTGGTGGGCCGGCAAGCCAGTGGACGGCTGTGTCCACGGCGTCGCGGTCTGAACTCCTCGGCCGCGACCCCATACAGGATGGCTTCTCGCCCCTCCAGCTGACCTTCTCCCCGCCCCAGGCTCCCTGGGCGTCGCAAGACCAGGGCCCTGGGCGGTCTGACGCCAAAGAGCGACAAGCGATGGAAGCTAGTGGCCAGGGATTTGAGCCAGTGGACGCCTCGCAGCTGCTTGCCTCACGCACGCCGCCAGTGACCCCCCCCCCTGCGGGGCCCGAGCCCGCGGCCCGGCTCGCGGCCCGGCAGGGATCCCCGGCCGCCCTCGCCCGCAGCCGCCCCGCCGGCAGCCGCCCCGCCACGTCCGCGGGGGGCACCGCCCGGCAGATCATTGCGCGGACCCTGGGAGAGGGCGACCCGCCCGCCCCTGGCGCCGAGCCCGAGGGGTCGCACACGACGGGGAGGAGGAGGAGGAGGAGGAGGAGGAGGAGGAGGAGGAGGAGGAGGAGGAGGAGGAGGAGGAGAAGGGGGGGGGAGGAAGGCCAGAGCAAACCCAGGATGCGCCAGCGATGTTGCAGTGCACCCCCCTCCCGCCCCCAGCCCCCTCAGCATGCGTCCCGGCAAGCGTTCCTTCTCACTAGAAGCAGCGCCCCCCTTGAAAGACCAGCGCCACACAGGCCTGCCACTCTGGCGGGGGCCCCGGGTTGAAAAGGAACCGCCTTGAGTCATTCTGGCGCCAAAGCAGGAGTGCGGGTACAGTGGGGCAGTGGGGGCCCGACCACAAGAGACCTTCCACAGGAAACCCAACCCTGAGGCCCCAGGACGTCCATGGATTTTTGGCGTGAAAGCGTCACGCTGTCCGTTGCAAAAACATCGAAACCCGAAAAAACCCAGGGCACCCTGGAGGCAAGCAGGGTATTTCTTGGCATGGGTCCCCACTGTGTTTCCGCCACCATCCGCCGCCCTTCCGCCGGCTTCCGCTGGCGGAGGCGGCCTCACTATACTTCCGCCGCCCTTCCGCCGCGGAAGAGATGACAGCTCCTTCGACCCTCCAAGGCAAGGCCATTTTTGGAACGCCTCCAATGTGGCCATCAACTTCGACGGAGCCTCCAACGATAGCACCGCCAACTTCCATGTCTGACTCAGCTGGAACAGTTAACGACGAATGTGCGCGGCATTCAGGCGAGAGCAAATTCGGAAACGTCCCTCGCGGCCCTGCCAGCCACTGCGGGAGACCTGGACCAGAGGATGAAGCGCGCCAGGGAGTCTGAACCAGGACCTTCGTCCTGAGATGTTCGAGGCGCCACTAAAAGA
Source organism: Prorocentrum cordatum (assembly GCA_963575745.1). Taxonomy (NCBI): domain Eukaryota; class Dinophyceae; order Prorocentrales; family Prorocentraceae; genus Prorocentrum; species Prorocentrum cordatum. Next base: position 224,011 of record CAUYUJ010005947.1, read on the forward strand.
TCCCCTCTGTCTGTTCTGATCCACGCAAGACGAATGTGGTCGAATCCCAAGACTGACGAGTGCCCGCAACCCCCTCCTGTAGGCATGCGAACCACCCGCGTGAATAGTTCACGAAACGCCAACACCCGCAAACATGTCCAGAACCAGAAATGGCATGGCACCAAAAGGAACGACCGCTTTTCACAAAACAACAACCCAACGCATCGGAGGCGCACACGCTGCTGCAATATAAAAGCCTTAAACCTTGCCGTCGCGATCCAGCCGCGAGTTTCCACGGGCTGCCAAGATTCGGCGAATGGTGCCGAGGCGCCGAAGGGACGGAAGAGGCTAATCCTGGACACTTCCTCGAACGCAAGATGGACTGCCAAGTGCAGAGATGTGTTACGAGACGCGTGGGCTGCTCCTTCTCAACATGAAGCGCCTAAGCCGTGCAATGGCACGCTTGCGAGTTGGTTAGGTGACGAGCTGAAGCCAGGTGACTAGCACACTCTTGTCCTTGCTGCACTATCAAGTCCAGATTCGCCTGGCTAAGTTGGGACCCCTTCTATGTCACAACGCTGCAGGAAGAAAGAGGGAGGAGGCAAGAACCAGAAAGAGCATGACGCGGAAAACGACGACGACAACGACGAAGACAGGGAGGAGGAGGAGGAAGACCAATGCAAACCCAAGACTCATCAACGATGTTGGAAGAAACCCTCACTCCAAGCTCCCTCTTCGGAGGCCACTACATACGGTTCATGCTCACTGAGGAAAGTGCCCCGTTTGGTGACAACCGTTTCAAGATCCAGACGCGTACCAAAGCAATGTCCTCGGGACTCCAACGCCACGGATCGACCTGACGGCTGCGTCTTAACGATCCCGAATCGTGCCAGAACACCATTCTTAAGACTTCAACACCACGAATCAATGCAACCATTGCGCCCTGGCAGTCCTGAATCGTTCCAAAAGACCATGCCTGGTACGTCGACCACGAGAACCAATGACATTCTTGCAACCTGTTTAAACAAATGCGCTCGGCGCCTAGGCGAGAACACCATCTTGAAAAAGAACCGCCGTCAATCCGTGAAGCCCTGAATGCTTTTGCAAACGAATGTGCGCGGCGCGATTGCGAGAACCACATCTTGAGAAGGAACCACTCTCCATCCGTGAAGCTCGTGCGAATGTTCAAAACGAATGCGCGGGGTGCTGAGGCGAGAGCCACAAGTTGAAAACCGACCGCGTTCGATTCGTAAAACTCTTGCAAGTGTTTAGAACCCGTGAGCGCTGCGCTAAGGCGAGACGCACATTTTGCAAACCACCCGCCCTCAACCCGTGAAACTGCTGCAATTGTGTAAGACGGATGTGCGTGGCGCTCATGCGAGAGCTACATGTTGCGAACTACCCACCCTCCATGTGCGAAGCTGTTGCCAATGTTTAAGTTGCAGGGTCATACCTGGTGAGGAAATCTCCTGCGGAACGCTCGGCCCGCCCTTTCGACTGGCCTCGGGTTGCCACAGGGAGGAATTATTCATGAGGAAGGGGAATGGAGCAGGAGCAGGAACCACCTGGCCGGCTTCTGGCAGCTGCCCGCCGGCCTCCGCGGAGGACGGGATATCGACACCCAGACCCCCGAGGTCATGATGTTTTCATGACGCGACCCCCAGAGTTAGGTCGGGCATGTCCTCCTACAGGGGGGCTTTGGAGAAAAACAAATTTTGTTTTAAAGAAACACATGAACAAAAATAATAGAAAGAATACCAACAAATCGTCCCCAGACGATCTGAACTGTTTTTAGCGGTCCAGAGGCCCGGTGAGGGCCCCCAGAGGCCGAAAATAATGAAAAACCTCCCGTCGCGACTTCTGTCACAGCGCGAGGGGGTCTCGACCCCCGACCCCTCTCGGGTCGGGCGAAAGGGGGGGATAGCAAAGGGGGGTTTGAGAATCAACTCACGTGGCTGATTTTCCCGGCGCCTCCGGGCGCCGGAGGCGGCTATGTATCGAGGAATGGGCCCCCCCAAGGTGAGGCCGAAACCAGCTGCATGCATGCAGCACATTTCGTAAACCCCCCCTTTCCCAATCCCCCCCTTTCGTCCGGCCCGACCCTCCCAGGCGAACCCCCCCCTTCGACACGCCCTATACGTCCTCGCGGTCGCCGGCGTCGCGGGCGCGGGCGCGCACGCGCGAGAGGCGGCCGGGCCGCACCCGTCACCCCGCGGCCGTGGCGACCGCGGGCTCGTCGGCGGGCGGGCCTGGCGCGGGCCCGCGACGAGCAGGCCGGTGGCCCGCCAAAGGTCTTCGCCCTCCAGGAGCAGGGGGGAAGAGACGGGGGCGAGGAGGACCGCCTCCTCCGCCACCCCCCTACCCCGCTCTCCTGCGCCCCTCCTCCTCAGGCTCCTCCAGCTCGCCCTCCTCCTAAGGGGGGGGATCAACGAGGCGGACGATGTGGAGGAGCACCAGGAGAAGGAGGAGGGGAAAAAGGATGGAGGAGGGATGAGATGGATCCGGACTGAAAAGAGCGGAAGGAGGACAAGGAGGCTGAATAGAAAGGGGATAGACAGGAGAGGGGGCGGGGGGAGGTTGGGGAAACACAACAAAGAGTGTTATAACAAAACAAACATTTTAGTCAAAGGAGAGCACGAGACATCGTCCCCTGCTCGAATTTTCCTCCTGCAGATGCCCGGCTTAAGGCTAGAGCTAGCATGGCTACGGGTATGTGTGTGTGTGTGTGAACCCAGACATGCGTCGTCATGTTTTTTTTCAGGACGGCGTCCCTGGAAGTCCCGACCCTTTCCCCGGGACCGGTTTTCCATCCGGAGTCGTTTTTTGACGGTCCCGAGGCCCGGCGAGGCCCCCCCGAGGCCGCAAACTGGCAAAAGCCTCGCGCCCGGATTTTTGTACGACGCGAGCATGTCTGGGAATGTGCTTTCGTGTCTTGGCCCTTGGGCGCCCTGGCGCCCAGGGGCCTCGACGGTCCGCGCCGTCCGCTCCCAGGGCCCATGGCGGAGCCGCCGCCTCGCGGGCCAGGGCCGCGGGGGGGCGCGCCGCGCCGGAGGGTGGCGGCGCTCCGAGGCGCCAGCTCCAGGGCCCAACGGGGCCCACATCACACCTCGGAAGGGGCCTCTCATCGGGAGCGGCCAAGAGGGGGGTGTCCAAGAGGGGGGGGTGCAAATCATGACCGGCGGCATGTGCGCGGCCCAGCGGGGGGGCCTGGGACGTAATGAAATAGGAAGAGGCGCCATGAAATCTGCGGAGATATCAGGGCCCGCGCCATGATGTCCACCTCCCAGTCATCACCCCCCTCTTTTCCGCCCCCGATCTCAAGCTTTCGCCAGGCCTGCGCAGTGTCCACAAGAGCAGGCACGCAGCCGAGCACAGGAGGGCGTGCAGGCAGCCGCGGAGCTCGGGCGGACATGCAGACGCAAGGCGCGGACGATGCTGCCAAGCCCTAGGAGAGCAGAGCATGGACAGCGCGAGCACCAAATCTGCAAGTGGCCGGGGAGCCCCCGCGGCGCCGCGGCACAATAAGAGGGTGGGGGCAACAGAAACGTAGTCCCTGAGATCCGACGGCGCAAGAATGGAGACATCGCGGAAATGGCGACCTACCAAACCATCCCAACCCAACCCGAAGACCCGAATTTCAGGTTGGGGGGGTATAGGGTTCCATGTGTTTTTTCCAATGTTCCCCGATCCCCCCCCCACTGGACATGGAGGGTAGAGTTGTGCCTTCGGGCTAGGCTGGGGTGGCCTGGGAGGTGGTGAGAAAAGTCACATCCAGAGCCCGAGACCCCATCGCTCTGCGTCATCTCTCGAGCTGGATCGACACGTGAGGGCCCTGGTGCCCGAGACCACACGAGAACGACGGGCTCGAGAAATCGAGACGCCAGGATCTCAGGGGGGCCGCGCTGCAGAGGGAGCGCCCCAAGGCGCGGGACCCAGGGCACAGCCGAACGCGCCGCGCCTGGGAGCGATGCCGGCACCACTCGCGGTGCAGCCGACGCGGCCAGCGCCTCGGGGGCCAGACCAGCACCCGACACCTCGCACTCAGGGCGCCTGCTGCAACCGGGCCTTCCCTGTCTTGGAGTCGCGGGGGGGGCCCGCGTTCCCGTCCCTGGCCCATGGGGTTGTTGATGCCATGACAGTGGGCACTCTAACAACCCTATCATTGAATTAAACAAGTGTTTAAGATGTTTGAGAAATGTTAGAACACATGAAATACATGCTTTTGAATGTTTAAGACATGCTTTAATTGTTCTTGTGGAACATCTGGAAGTTATGTGGCAACATGCTTCCTCTCCATTGATCGTCGTCCACAACCATGGGGCACAGAGAGACCTCTGCTAATGCGCACTTCCTGGCCCAGCAGGCTCGCGCGGAGTCGCGGGGAAGACCCCCCCGCTCCCGCCCCCGAGCCATGAGACATACAGAAGCTTCGACGATGCCCACCTCTTGGTCCAGCGATGTTGCGCGGAGTCGGAGGGTCCGTGTGATCACTTGGAAGACTTACACCGTGGCCGAAGATGCCGTCGGACAGGGCCGCGTTGTCCGCCGGGCCGTTGTGCTTCATGTGCCCTTGGCACTCCTGCGAGGGCAACGCCCGCTTGATCTTGGAGGTGTGGGAGGCGACCTTAGCGACCTGGTGTCCTCCATCCTGGCCCAGACCTCCGACCAGATGCGCGCGCATGGCCTCGCGGCGGAGCAGCACCATGCCCTGCCTCAGGCCACGCCTCCGACAACGTCTCTGTAGTTGTCGCATTCGACCTAGACGAGGGTCTCCCTGAAGTTGGCGCGCAGCTCGCTGCCGCACTGCTAATGGCAATGCTGCGAGTTGCTCGTGCCTAGGCCACACAGCTAGCACGAGCCTGACGTTCTGTCTCCGCGGGCTTGACGGGTTTGCTGCACAGGTAGCACTCGATGCGGCTTTTGAAGTTCCACTTGTAGGAGCAGCCCGCGCAGCGCAATGCGCAAATACTCTGCACCGCCCTCCACGGTGTTCTTACCAGCATTACACCAGCTCCTTTGCCGCCTGCTTTGCAGTCCTTGGATGGAACTCCCCGTCGGGCCGCCATGAGGTGGAGAGTCAGGGCCGCGTTGGGCTTGCCATGGCGAATTGAACATGGCTCCTTCGCGAGCGCGTGAAAGAAACCCAAATCAGCCGCGGACTATCGGAATTCACTCGGTTCACCTGAGAAACCTGCATCTGGAGCCGGAATGGCTACGTGTGTGTGTGTGTGTGTGCGCGAGGAAGTGAATGTGTGTGTGTTTTTGCGCGTGTGTGTACGTGCGTGACTGAGTAGGACCGTGAGTGAGAGCGTGTGCGTATGGGAAAGTGTTGAATGTGCTGGCTGATGGTGATGAATGGTGGTGATGACTGCTGCTGATGATGGTGGTGGGAATTGTTGGTGATGGTGCCGATGATGGTGGTGATGATAATTATGTTTATGATGCTGCTGATGATAATGGCGATGATGATGATGATGATGATGATGGTGATGATGATGATGATGATGATGATGATGATGGTGATGGTGATGATGATAATGTGGGGGTGTCCTGGTCCGTCCTGCTCCTGCCCTTAGGATGTCGGGTGCAGCCTTTTACTAAACCATCGAAGCTGCGTCGCATGTCAGATGCTGACATGAGAAACGTTGTGCTAAGGCAAATCCCCTATTTCAGACAGCATGCATGGCAGCATACATTGGCGCATGAATTCCAAAATAAGTTACTGAATATACGTATAACATGTTTTCAGGCGATACGTATCGTCCTGGGCAGTCCTCTTCTGGGAGCCAAGCTGCCCACTAGGCGCCCGATTTTTGCATCGGTGATTGGAGTAGCCACGCCGGTGGCCTACTCATCGCAGATGTCATTGCAAGTGCTCCCTTCCACACGCGTCTGGCCTTGTCAGGGGGTGGACGGCCGCTGACGTAATCCTGAGGTTCGATTGCCGCCCAGAATACTACCAACACAATTTTGAAAACGTATAAGGCATGCAAGGTTGATGGGGCGATTCGGCACTGCTCGAACGTTGCCTTCTGGAGCTCGACCCCATCCCTGGGATCGTTGCTTCCACGCGCGTTGCTTGTTGACTGCTTATGGCCCCCGAGCGCCGAAATCGGACAGAACGCCGGTCGTGTTTCTTCCGCGGCGCCCAGAGTTCAGGGGAGTAAGCTGTTCGCACCCTCAAGCGACCTGAGGAGAGGCGGATCCCCTAAATCCGCGGGCCACGCAACAGAGGTCTCCCTGGGGGTAAAATTCTTCATCCTGCAGCCGTGCTTGATTGCCCTGGGGCTCGATAGCGGCCCCCGAACGCCGAAGTCTGGGAACGGCCCCTGAGGTCCAACGTTTCGGAACAAAAATGCAACACCGCGAAAAATCACACGACCGGAGCCCCAGACCCCATCTTCCTGCATCCTTTTTCGAGCCGCATCGGTCTGTGAGGGCCCTGGGGCCCGAAATTGAAAGCGAAAACGCCCGTTGCGAACAAAATGCTACGCCAGGGTCTCAGTTGAGCCGTGACCGATCGTCTCGGCACTCCTATTGCACCAAATGTTCTGAGAACCTCAGAGTGTTTGAAGAATAAAAAACCAATGTTCTTAGAACGCAAGCCCGCTGCATAACACCAGACAGCAGTCGCAGCCAGACATGTTCTGAGAACACTTCGTGCAGACCACATCAAGTTTTTAGGGCATTCTTTGGTGGGCCCATGGGCGAGCCAAGACCACTTGCCACTGCTTGGCCCCGAGAACGCCGAGATCGGGCACACCAAGAGCAACCCAACGCCGCAGGCCCGGGACGGGAGCCGGCCCCCCGCCTGGCCCGAGCTGCGGGCCTGGGCAAAAACGCCAGGGTCTCAGGGTGGCAGAAGGCCCCTGGCGACGACGACGACGACGACGACGACGAGGGCTCGGGCTTCCAGCGCCCCCCCAAGCGAGGACGACGACGGCGACGACGACAAACCAGAGGAAACCGACGTTCAAGGTCCGGGGCAAGGCCAGGATCTCAGGGGACCCAGACCCCCGACGTCATGTTTTTTTCATTACGCGACCCCCGAAAAGGTCCGGACCCCTTCGCTGGGACTGGTTTTCCATTCCGAGTCGTTTCTTGACGGCCCCGAGGGCCGGTAAGGGCCCCCAGGGGCCGAAACTAGCGAGAAACCTCCCGCTGTGATTATTTTGTCACGACCCGAGAAGGTGTCTACATCTCCGGGGACGCCGAGATCGGACAGACCCAACGAAGCCGACGCCAACAGTTAAGTCGGGCCTGTTCCCCTTACAGGGGGATTTTGGACGAAAAATTCAAAATACCCCAGAAATAATCTAAAAATAATCCAAAAATAGTCTCCGGACTATTTTTTTAGTATGTTTACCTTTTTGGGCATTTGTTTTTTATATTTTTCGTCGAAAATCCCCCTGTAGGGGGACACGCCCGACTTCAGTCAAAAGGTCCGGGACGGGAGCCGCCCCTCCGCGCGGGGCCGCCCTGCGGGCCCACTGGGCCCGCCTCGGAGAGGCGCCGCGCCCGCGGCTGCCGGCCCGGCCGCGCAGCTTCGAGCACGGCCAGCGGGGCTCGGGCTTCCGGCGCCCCCCCGGCGACGACGACGAAGACGACGACGACGACGACGACGACGACGGCGACGACGACAAACGAAACGGAACAGGCGTCAAAGGTCCGAGGAGGAGGGGGGAGGAGGAGGAGGAGGAGAAGGACGAGGAGGAGGGGCAGGAGAAAACGGATGATGATGAAGGGGAGGAGGAGGAGGAGGAGGAGGAGGAGGAGGAGGAGGAGAAGGAAGAATGAGGAGGAGGAGGAGGCGGAGGAGGAAAATAAGGAAAAGGAGGAAAAGGAGGAGGGGGAGGAGGGGGAGGAGGAGGCGGAGAGGAGGAGGGGGATGGGGAGGAAGGGGGAGGAGGAGGAGGAGATTGAGATTGAGATCCCCATTGCGAATGCAAGTCTTGTACCGATTAAAGCTGCTCCCCTTTGCTGCCGCCTTGGGTCGGCCTTGCCAAGGGTCTTAGGAGGAAGACCAGCTTCTATACGGCGGGAGTATTCACGAACTGTACGCGTGGGAAGGGTATTACATGGCTTCCCCAAAGAACACAGCTGTTTGTCAGCTATGGCCCCACACGAGCCGCCAAACCAAATTTGGAGAACACAGTGGTAGTTAAGGAAGTGGGTTGGACGCAGTCAGCCCCCCGCAACATGAATCCGACCCCCGACTGGAGGGGAGAACGCGGTGCCGTTAACATTCACAAGACCGAACACCTGGAGGCCTTCCATTCTTCGAAGCTGGAAGCGGAGGCCAATCCACAACATCTGAGGTCACGACGCTGACACTCCGAGAGCCTGTGAGCCGAGAGCAAGCAGGAGAGGTCAGCAGCAGCGGGGCGGGGCGGGATTGAGGGAGGAGGGGGTTCCCCCTCACTTTCCTATCCCTGGCCTCGGCAGCTTTGTCTTGCTCGGCTTTAGAGGAAGCGAGGGTAGCACGCAGGAGCCTCATTCGGACCAACATGGCCCTTTGCTCTTGAAGATTGATCTCCTGACGGAAAGTGGCAGGCGCCCGTGCTATCTGGGCGGCGGCATCAGCCAAATGATCGGCGACAGCGTTGGCAACAACGAGTGCACTACGCGACTTACCAACCGCAGTGTCGTGTTCCGACTGGTGACTGTGTGTGAAAATGACAGAAATGAGATATGGTGGCCGACCGATTAACACATCACGAAATTTACCCCAAAGATCGGCATCGGGCCCGCTGGGCTGGTCAAATTTACGGGAACACCAGCCCGCAGCGAGGGGTCCAAAATCGGTTATATGCACCAGGTGTCGTGCTCTACATTCTAAAGCCAAAAGAAAAGCTCGGATTTCACCTCTGGCCACGACTTGGCGGGCGCCGCGTAGGGGGCCCAACGCAGACGCCTTCAAAGACAGAGGCACTAAGGAGTGAAAACAAGCTATCGCTAAACCTACACGTCGGAGCCTGGGCAGTTATGACTCGGGCCCTCCCGACGCATCACCCGAAACAATAAGGGGCTCACCTCGGGTTCCCTTACGAAGACAGCCCGCGTACACCCCATCGAGGTTATTAAGACTCCAGTGGTCTTCTTGAGGAGGCTCTGGGGCCCACGTCCATCGGAGCGGCAGGAGGCCTCGGAGCCAGGAGCCCTCATCACTATCACGCTGAGCAAGGGCGGCGCCGATGAGATGGGCGCTGGCCTCATAGGCTGGTGACCCTTGGTTCTTCTCGCACTCCCAGAACCGATGGCGAAGGGTCTCGGGCGCTTGTCCGCACCTGTCGCAGCGCACCTCGCCCTGGTAGCGGGCAAGCTGCTGGTGGCGCCGCGCCTTGGGCCGGCATCCTCCTGCTGCCACCGCCAGCATCGTCTCCGCAACCTGGTGGCCATGATGGGGAGTGCTCCAGTTGGCGCAGCAGGCGCTGGTACGAATCCATGTCGACGCTTCGCTCCAGTCCAGTGTCTGCGTAGTGGTGGCATCCCGTGGTCCACCTGGCCCGAGCTGCCGACGCCTCGAAGTCACGCAAAAAATGATCATGCACATCGCGGTGCGGATCGCCCGTGTAGCTTGCGCCTGGGAACTCCCATTGTTCCCACCCTCCATCAGTGGTCGAGTATCGCCACTGGTTGGGTTGGTGTGGGTCCCATCCTGCACGCATGAGAGTCAAGGCAACAGCTGCAATAGGGCCTCGAACGTTACGTGATTGCTCAGCCGCAGGCAAAGACTGCATCTTCGTATCTGTGCGGGACCACGCCGCGGTCATACCTCGTCGTAAGTTGGGGTGGTTCCTCCAAGACTTCAGCCAGAGATCGACCAACTGAACGGGGAGTCGGATCGCTAGGCCGCGTCCTGGATCATTCAAGTCAAACACCGTGGTTAATCAGCGGCCTCGGCTGGCATTCGAGCAGGCCTGAGCCAGCCGTCTCCGCACCAATTGTAATGTCGCCCAAAGGCTCCATGGAGCTGGCGGCCATAGAATCCAGCTGGTAGGCCTCCCTGCATCTGCAATTTGGCCATGGCCTTATACTTCCTGGAAGCACGTGTAAACTTGCGAATCTTATCAAGCAACATGAACGGTTTCCTGTCTCGACGGCGTCGAGTACTACGGGCGTGGCGTCCACATCCGAAATCCACTCCCAGGTATGCGGCCTGGGTGACACCACGGACGGAGCAACCTCGACATCGCACAGCTCTCACGATGGCATTCGTGTCAGCAACCTTGGAGGACATGACGATGGAGTTCAGCGAAACTGTGAGACCCATGGTCTCCAGCAGATGGCAGGCGTGCACGATGCAGTTAGCCACGTGGTGAACAACAGCCTTGCTCGATCCAGTCATACTCTGCGATACGTCGTCTACCCGAATACGGTGGCCCAGCAAAGGATGGGCAACAGTTATCTTCATCATTACAAGGTGTGTTAGGGACTTCGCGAACCCCGTGCCTCCCCGAAGCCCTTGGACCACTGAGCGAGATGGTTCAAATACATTGGCTACCGCTTCCATATGTTCCAGCGCCCTTGGTGAGGCACACTGAGCCAATTCCAGATACAAAACATCCGCTGGATATTCTAGCGCAAGCGCCGCCTCCACCAGCGGCTGTCACGGAATCGAGTCATGAAACGCTTCGGTATTCAGCATAGCATGTCCATGTGTGAGGAGGTAGAGGAGATGAGAAGGCGGAAGAGGAGGAGGAGGAGGAGGAGGAGGAGGAGGACGAGGAGGAGGACGAGGAGGAGGGGGGAGGAGGAGGACGAGGAGAAAGACTAGGAATCGGAGGAGGAGGATGAGGAAACGGATGATGATGAGGAGGAGGAGGGATGGGGGATGAGGAGGAGGAGGAAACGGATGGGGATGATGATGATGCTGATGAAGCTGATGTTGCTGCTGATGATGATGATGGTGATGCTGATGCTGATGATGATGCTGATGCTGCTGATTATGATGATGTGTATGATGATGATAATGATGATGATGATGATGATGATGATGATGATGATGATGATGATGATGATGATGATGATGATGATGATGATGATGATGATGCGGATGATGATGATGATGATGCTGATGATGATGATGATGCTGATGATGATGATGATGGGGAGGAGGGAGAGGATGAGGATGATGATGCTGAGGAGGAAAAGGACGACGAACAATGCGGAGGAGGAAGAGAAGAAAGAATGTGGGGAGAAAGGGAGGCGAAGGAGGAGGACGAGACGGAAACGGAGGAGGAGGATACGAGAAGGTGAAGGAGGAGGAGAATCAAGAGGCGAAGGAGGAGGAGGACGATGAGGAGGAGGGGGGAGGAGGAGCAGGAGGAGGAGGAGGAGGAACTCGATGAGGAGGAAGCGGATGATGATGCTGAGGATGATGATGATGCTGATGATGAGTATGATGATGCTCATGATGCTGATGATGCGGAGAATGGATGAGGGATGAGGAGAAGACGGATGAAATGGATGGTGACGACGCGGATGATGATGATGATGATGATGATGATGCTGATGATGATGATGATGATGATGATGATGATGATGGTGGTGATGATGTTGACGATGGCGATGATGATGATGCTGATGATGCTGATGATGATGGTGCTGATGCTAATGATTATGATGATGGTGATGAAGATGAGGTTGGTGATGGTGATGATGCTGATGATGATGAGGAGGGGGAGGAAGAGGACGAGGAGGAAGAGGATAATAAGGAGGAGGACGAGGAGGAGGAGAAAGAGGAAGAGGAGGGACAACGAGGAGAAGGAGGAGAAGGATGAAGACGAGGAGGAGGAGGAGGGATAGCGAGGAGGAGGAGGAAGAGGAGGAGGAGGAGAGCGATGATGAGGAGGAGGAGGAGGCGCGAGAGCGAGGAGGACGAGGCGGTTGAGGACCATGATGATGATGGTGATGCTGATGGGGAGGAGGAGGAGGAGGAGGAGGAGAAGGAGGAAAAGGAGGAAGAGGAGGACGCGAAGGAGGAGGAGGAGGAGGACGCGGAGGAGGAGGAGGAGGAGGATGAGGAGGAGGAGGAGGAGGAGGAGGCGAAGTAGGAGGAGGAGGAGGAGCAGGAGGAAGAGGAGGAAAGCGAGCGAGGAGGAGGAGGACGAGGAGGATGAGGAGGAAGAGGAGGAGGAGAGGGAGGAAGAGAACAAAAGAGGAGGAAGCGGAGGAGAGCGAGGAGGATGAGATGGAGGGGGAGGAGGAGGAGGAGGAGGAGGAGGAGGAGGAGGAGGAGGAGGAGGTGGTGGAAAACGAGGAGGAGGAGGAGGAGGAGGGAGGAGGAGGAGGGAGAGCGAGGAAGAGGAGAGCGAGGAGGAGGGAGAGCGAGGAGGAGGAGGAGAGGAAGAGGAGGAGCGAGGAGGAGGAAGAACTGGAGGGAGAGCGAGGAGGAGGAGGACGATGAGGAGGAGGAGGAGGAGGAGGAAGAGAAGGGAGATAGAGGAGAGGAGGAGGAGGAGGAGGGAGAAGGAGGAGGAGGAGGAGGAGGAGGAGAAGGTAGAGGAGGACGATGAAGAGTGTCATGAATGTCGTAGATCCAAGAAGTGAACGGCGAGCACGGCTCAACCGTCACCCTCGGCCTCCCAGACAGGAGGAAGAGGCCCGCAGGGGAAAGGCAGATACCTCGTCGCTCAGAGACTCGCTGCCCAACCAAGACGGCGTGGTGCGTAAGGGGACACCCATTTCACCGCGTCACCGCGCAGTACTTCCCGACCGTCACCCCTGCCGAATCGGATGGCATGTGCAACCGGGTTAGGAGGAGGAGGAGGAGGAGGAGGAGGAGGAGGAGGAGGAGGAGGACGACGACGACGAGGAGGAGGAGGAGGAGGAGGAGAGGGAGGAGGAGGAGGAGAGATGGAGAGCGAGGAGGAGAAGGAGGAGGAGGAGAAGGAGACCGACGAAGAGGAGGACGAGGAGGAGAAGGAAGAGGAGGACGAGGAGGAGAAAGAGGAGGAGAAAGAAGAGGAGAAAGAGGAGGAGAAAGAGGAGGAGGAGGACGATGAGGAGGAGGAGGTGGAGGAGGAAGAAGAGGAGGGGGAGGAGGAGGAAGAGGAGGGGAAGCGAGGAGGAGGAGGAGGACGACGAGGAGGCCAACGAGGAGGAGGAAAAGGGGGAGGGAGGGATGGGGGCGGAGGAACTCCCCCGCGAGGGCCCCTCCGCTTAGGGCCGATCTGCGGGTCCCGCGGTGCCCGCCTCGGCGAGGAGCGCCGCCGCGCGGCTGGCTGCCGGCCCGGGGGCCCGCGGCAGTGCTTTGAGCACGGCGGGGGCCCCGCGCCGCGCGGCCGCTCACCGCCGCGCCTTGGGGGGAGAGGGGGGAAGGGAGGGCGGGGAGGAGCGGGGGAGGGGGGGGGAGGGGGGGGAGGGGGTGAGGCAGGGGAGGGGGGGAGGGGTGGGCGAAGGGGAAGGGGCGGAAGGAGAGGGGGGAAGGAGGGGGGAGGGAGGGGAACGGGGGAGGGGGGGAGCGGCTGGGTGCGCTCGCGTCATATCGACATCCACCACCTCCTACCCATCCCTTACCATGGCGTAGATCCCCTCTCTACTCGCACAGTCGGATGTCGAGCAGGGCAATGATCCCGAAAGGGTACGCGATGCATTGTAGGAGCACGGCATGGCATGGCGTAGAAGAGCACCGCAAAGCGTAGTTTCAACCTAGCATTGCATCGCATGCCGTGGCATGGCACTGGAAATGACGCTAGCGCTGCAGCGGGAGCACGAATCGAAACGAGCGGAAGCGCGGAAATGAGGCCAGCGCTGCAGCGGGAGCACGATTCGGATCAAGCGGAAGCACGGAAATGAGGCCAACGCTGCAGCGGGAGCACGATTCGGAACGAGCGGGGCCCGAACATGAAGCCGGCGCCTCAACGAGAGCTTCATTTTGGAAAATGCAAGCGAAAACCCAACTCCGGGGAAACCTGTGTGTAAAGAAAAGAAACAGTACGCGGGGGGGGGCGGGGTCGGGCCACCTCCAAACCGTCATCGGGAAGAGGGAGAGAGATTGATATGTGTAGGTGGGAGGGGGAGCGAAGGAAGGGGCGGAGGGAGGGGGGGGAGGAGGGGTGGGGAGGGTAAGGGGGAGGGGGAGGAGGGGAGCGGGATGGGGGGAGGGGTAGGGAGGAGGGTTGACGGGGGGGGGAGAGGAGGAGGAGGAGGGGGGCAAGCTATGTGCGCTCGCGTCATATCTGACGTCCTACCCCTCCCTCCCATCCCTTACCATGGCGCTGATTTTCTCTATCCGCGGACGCGCGTCGTAGCGGACCTGTGGCTCCGCGCGCGCGTGCGTAGTGGGTGGTGGTGCGCGTGCGTGCGTGCGTGCGTGCGTGGTTGTGGTGGTTGTGGTGGTGGTGGTTTCGGTGGTGGTGGTGGTGGTGGTGGTGGTGGTGCTGGTGCTGGTGCTGGTGGTGGTGGTGCTGCTGCTGGTGTTGGTGTTGGTGGTGGTGCTGGTGTTGGTGTCCTCGCAGCTGTCGGTCGGTGTTCGGTTGTCGGTGTCGTTTGTTGGTGTGTTGTCGTTGGGTTGGTGTTGTGGTGTTGTTGTTGTTGGTTGTTGTTGTGGTTGTTGTGTGTTGTGCGTGGGTTAACATTATTTAATTTAGGAATAATATGTTGGGGCCCTGGTGCACGGCCCCCTCGCCGCGCCTAGGCCGCAGCCATGTTTTCATCATTTTCGTGAGGAAGTCTCCGGCAAAACGGGTTGGTCCGGATCCGGTTGTTTTGTTACGGGCGGTTTTCCCTTGCAAAAAGTAAGGCAAAGTGGACATTTCTTGTTCTAACATAACCAAACTTCAAGAATCCCTTGCAAAAAATAAGGTAAAGTGGACATTCGCGCGCGCAAGACGAAATCCTTCCAAAACCTTAGTGTTCGCAGCGATTTTAACATAAAAACATCAAAAAACCAATGGTTGTTCAACAAAAAATTGTCAAAATCTCATCCTGCGCGCTCTTGCGGATTCGTAGGAAACCCAACACTTTTTAAACATTTCTGTCAAACGGGCTTTTGCGAGCAACTTTTTCGAACTTCTGCGACAACGGTTGCGCACCTGCCAGGGCCATCATCCCTGTCAAATAATACCATGCGGGACACATTCGTTTTTTTTTCGCGCGCGCACGCCGTCGTCGTCGGCCGCGGGGCCCTGAATAGTAGCCACGGTCGTCCGCATGCCACGAAGTGAAGTGTCCGAACGTCATAGGGCGGGAAGCTGGGTGTGGGTGGTGGCGAAGAGTCGTTTGGAAAAATGGTAGAGCGTGAACCGGCCCCCAGTGGGTGGTGGGTATTGCCCGCCTTATGAAAACCGGCACTGGTGGGAAAACGGAGGTCCCCATTGCTAGCAATTGTGTTGTTGTTGTGTGGTGTGGTGGTGGGGTGGTGGTGGTGGTGGTGGTGTTGGGGTGGTGGTGGGGTGGTGTTTCTTTGTGTGTGTGTGTGTGGCGTGTCGTCGCGGGTGCCTGTGCATGGACACTGAATGGTTGGTGTTTGTGCTGGTGGCTGGTGTTGTGTTGGGGTTGTGGTGGTGGTGGTGGTGGTGGTGGTGGTGGTGGTGGTGCGGCGCGGTGGTGTCGGCGGATGGGCGCGCGAGAAAGAGGCCCGCGCTGGGGCGAGAACGCCATCCTGAACGACGGAGGCCAAACACCGATCCGAAAATGAGGCCCACGCTGCAGCGGGAGCACGATTCGGAACGATTCGGTGAGGCCGGCGCCTCAGCGAGAGCAGCATTTTGGAAAAAAACACAGGCGAAAACCTGTTTCCCCGGAATCTTGTGTGTAAAAAAGCAGTACGCGGGGGGGGGTCGGCCATCTTCGGGACGCCATCAGGGGAAGTGGGAGAGTATTGTCATATTGTGTAATTGTGGAGGAGGGGGAGGGGGGCGAGAGGAGGGGAACGGGGGTGGGGGAGCGGGAGCGGGAGAAGGTGGAGGGAGAAGCTTCTCAGGGCCCATCCCGCGACGGCGCCGGCCGATCCAGGGCTGGCCACACGAGCCAGATGAACCAGAGTTCCTGACCAAGTGGTCCTCAGCCACGCGGCGCCCGTCGCGACGATGCAAGGCGGCTGGCCCACATCCTCCACAGGAGATGTCCGTGTGAACGGGTGTCCACCAGCCTGCCCGTTCGGTGCCTTTCCGGAGAAATCCATTCAGCAACACTTTTCCCGTCGGCGGCGAGGCAGAGGCGGTCCGTTCCAGCGTGTGGCAATTCGGGGAAACTGAATGGCTACATGGCCGGCATGCAACACATAGAAAAGGGCTAGGGCGGCCACGCAGAGGGAGGGGGAGGGAGAGGAGGAAAACTCCCTTTTGTGAACACGGCCTGGGGTCCTACCTGCGGCCGCAAAGCCCGCTCGAGAATCGGAATTGGGCACTTCACCATCGACTTGGCAGGATGGGGCGTCTATCAACCTCTGGCTGTTGAAAAAAGGCAGCAGAGACGTCCTGATCACCTGTCAGATGAGGACTGGTCGAATAATTCAGCAGGGCGACCAGCGGCTGGAGAAATCACAAGGACGACCCCGCGGCCCAGAGAGGCTTAGTCCTAGAAGAACAGAAACGGCATAACACATCAAGTTTTGACGGTGGGGGCGGGTTTCTTGGATCTGCGCTGGACCCCCCGTTTCTGGCGCGCGGAGCGCTTCAGGGACGGCGCTGGAGGCGCCGCCAGGGGGGGGCCACCGCAGATCCAAGAAATCCGTGCGGAGCGTCGAGCGTGTATATTTGTGCCGTGCTTGGTTTTTCGACTCATCTTCCCAGAGAGCTCGCGCCTCGCCTCTTCCTTTTTTTTTGGGGGGGGAGGGGGGGGCGAACACCTACTGTGCCCAGCTGGTTAGCCAAACACATGCCACCAGAATGCGGCCGCCTCTTCCTCCTCCTCGCCCTCCGTCTCCGCCATCAAGTTGCCCGGCTTTCGGCGCGCTCCGCACTCGGGCGGCGAGCGAGGCCGTCCACACTGAAGGTGGCGAGCCCGCCCGCGGACGCACCTTGCCCCAGAGGTTTCTTCGGGGGGCGCCAGTCCATGCGTCCCCCTGGGGGGCGTTGGGACCTTCAGTTGGCCGCGGTGGAGGAGAACGGGGAAGAGGGGGAGGAGGGGGAGGAGGGGGAGGAGGAGGAGGAGGAGGAGAGGAGGAGTGAGGAGGAGGAGGAGGAGGAGGAGGAGGAGGGGAGTGGAGAGGAGGAGGAGGAGGAGGAGGGGAGGGAGGAGGATGAGGAGGAGGAGGAGGAGGGAGGAGGAGGAGGAGGAGCGGGAGGAGAGGAGGAGGGGGGGGGAGGAGGAGGAGGAGGAGAGGAAGGAGGAGGAGGAGGAGGAGGAGGAGGAGGAGGAAAAGGAGGAGGAGGAAAAGGAGGAGGAGGAAGAGGAGGAGAAATGAAGAGAAGGATGGATCTGCAGCATGGGGAGGCGGGAGGAGAAGGAGGAAAAGCAGGAGGACAAAGGGGAGTAGGAGCGTAACCGCGCGCGCAGCTGCTCGACGATACTCGGTATTTTTCGACCCCGCCCCTCCCCGCCTCTCCGTACCACCCTAGCTGTCATTCTCCCCACCTCCCTCCCTCTCGCCGTCTCCCCATCCCTCCCGTGGGATACTCGCCCACCCCCGCGACCCCACCTCAGTCTCTTTCCCCTCCCCTGCTTGTCCCTTCCCTCCCTCTCCCTGCTGGGAGCCTCTGGGACCGAGACTGCAAGGGCCCCGGGTAGGACTAGAACAGGCATGACGTCATGATCAGATTGGCTCAGGATGAATTTCAGGAGTTCCTGACAGTAGCAAGCGGCCCTCGTTCCTGCAGCCCTTGTGAAGCATCAAGAAGCATGGGAAAGCCGGGAAAGCTTGGAACGTATCATCCTCATGACCTCCCGCTCTTCCGAGGGATCCCTCCATTGGACCCTGGGCGGGAGGAGGAGGAGGATGAGGAGGACCGGTGTAAATCCAAGACCCAACAAGGATGTTGGAATAAGCCTTCCTTCCAAGCTCTCTCTTCAAAGGCCACTGCAAGGGTTCATTTCCAGTGAGGAGAGCGCCCCATTGGGAAGCAAACGTTTGAAAATCCTGAAGCTTGCCAGAACACCATTCTCGGGATGTCAACACCACGAATCAATATAACATAGATGGTGCGCCCTGGCAATCCTGAGTCGCTTTCAAACACAAGCTCTGTTAAACGAACCGTCGGAATACGGGACAATCTTGCAAATGTTCACAGCGAATGTGCGCGGAGATGTGGCGAGAACTACATGTTTAAAACCGCCCGCCCTCGATCCGTGAAACCCGTCCAAATGCGTAGCGCGCATGTGCGCGGCGCCGTGGCGAGAACTACCTTTTGAAAACCGCCCGCCCACAATCCGTGAAGCTCTTTCACAAACGAATCTGCGCGGCGCGAAAGCGAGAACAACATTTTGAAAACGACCCGCCCTCAATCCGTGACGTTCTGTATTCTTTAATGCGAAGGTGGGCGGTGCTAGGGCGAGAGCCACCTTTTGAAAACAACCGACCCTTCATCCGTGAAGCTCTTGCAATCTTGCAGGACGAATGTGGGGGCGGCGCTAAGGCGAGAACCTAATTTTGTTAGCGACCCGCTTTCATATATGAAACTGCTGCCAACTTCTGAGCTTCAGGACCATGAGCGGTAAGGAAGTCGCAGGCGAAACGCCTGGTCCGCCCTTCCGCTGGCCTCGGGGTGCGACAGGGAGGAATTATGAAGAAGGAAAACGCATCGGGGAGGAGGAGGAGGAATAGGTTGAAGCGTGATAGGGGGGGCACGTCATGTCCTCGTCATCGCCGCCGTTGCCGTCATCGGCGAGTACCGCCCAGGGGCAATTCGACAGCCGACTGGGCAGCATAAGCTAACTAAGTCAAGTCAGCCGAGCAGGAGGGAACCGAATGGGCCTTACCTCGTGGGCGGGCCAGAAGATACACACGGAAGTAAAACGCTACGTATGTAAAGGTTTTGGGGCCCCTGCAATGATTCACTTCCACTGAAGGACCTGCCTCTGGGAGATAGCCGTTTGAAGACCCTGAAAAGTGCAATAACACCTTTCTCGGGACTCCAACGCCACGAATCAACCTGAATGTTGTGTTTTGCCGGCCGAGAATCGTGCAATAATATTATGCCTGGGACTTGAACACTTCGTATCCACGTACATGCTGCGCCCTCACATCCTGAGTCGGTCCAATACACCGCTTCTGGCACGCTGGCCATGGGAATCCGCGCAACTCTTGTATCTGTGAAAACAGAAAGCGCCCGGCGCTAATAAGAGAATGAATCACCGTCTGGAAAGAACCGCCCTAATCCGTGAAACTCTGGCAATGTTGTTTCAACGAATGTGCGCGGCACTAAAGCGAGAGCCACATGTTGAAAACGACCCGTCCTCAATCCGCGAAGCCCTTGCAAAGTTTTACCACGAATATGCGCGTTGCCTAGGAGAGATCCACATTTTGAAAACCACCCGCCGTCCCTGTGTAAAACTCTTGCAAATTTCTACGACGAGTTCGCGCGGCGCTATGGCGAGAGCCCCGTTTTGACAACCACCCGCCTTCCACTTGTGATGCTACGCCGGCCCATTGACATCCCCTTTAATCTTTCCAAGACGATCAACAGTGGAAGCTGACAGAAGTAGAACGAGGCGGAAGACGGCGGAAAGCATGCGGGAGACATCGGAAGTAATTGACGTGCGCGGAAGCCGACGGAAGTGACAAGAGGCGGAAGACGGATAATACTTGCAGAAAGCACCGGAAATAAATGATGTCCTTTCCGAACCCCCCTACCCCGGTAGAAGCCTAGCAATGTAGTCTTCTGCCGTGGACCAGGCGGGATCCCGCCCAGTTCAGTCCCCTGTAATAGTATGAACGTAATGTACTTCAGCCCGAGCAATATCCCACCCATCAAAAATGAAGAAAACCAAAATGCCGGGACGTTCACGGATGCCGCCATGCTGAGATCGGCTCGGCGTACGATGGGGTCCATAAATTCAAAGACTCCTGCTGCGTTGGGGCCGTCTTGAAGCCATCTTCAGACTATGCAGGGTCATTCCCGGATGGCCCCTTGGAGAGCTAAGCGGGTTTCAGATAAGAAGCCGGCAGGCAGGGCTACGCCAGCTCCTCTCCGAGGCTCCCGGGCAGGCATCCGCGGCCACCTTGCTTGAGGTTGCAGCGTGTCCCGAGAAGCGTTATCCTACTCATTCCCAATACGCGTGCCTGAAGCCTTTCCGCACGTCCTTCGCAGCACCCTCGAAGCTCCTTCGAAGCTCGCTTTTCGAAGCTTGCAAGCTCCCCGGGCATGCTTCCACCGTCCTGGCAAGCGTCTCCCACACAGGTTTCCCACGCTTGCAAGCTTCCCAGGAATGCTTTCCAGCGCGCTTCTCAGCGTCTCCCATGAGCGTTATACGCGCTTGGACTGCGTCGATATCCGGGCTTCGGACTGCGCAAGTCCCAGGGTCATCTCGGAGTCTCCTAGGGTCGGTGGTCTGAGGCCCGAGTGATCACTCTGTGGCTAGGGCGCTTCACGGTCATTGCGCGCACTTGCGAATACTTCTCCGTGAGACTTTCCAATAATACTTTTTTGTAGAAAAAGAAAAGGAACCATAAACATAGTTTTTTGGCGCTCCGCGTGGATTTCTTGGATCTGAGCTCGGACCCCCTCCCTGGCGCGCGGAGGACGCCAGGGGGGGGCCAGCGCAGATCCAAGACATCCAGAATATGTTGGAGTCAAATATTGCCAATGCTCAAGCTTCAGGGTCGTAAGTGGTGAGGACGTCTCGGGCGCAACGCCCGCAACGCCCTTTCGTTCGACCAGTCTCGGGTTGCGAGGCGCGCGGGGCGCGCCAGGGGCGGCGCCAGAGGCGCCGCCCGGGGGGGGCCCAGCGCGGATCCCAGAGATCCGGGACGAGCGCCAAAAGTTTATGTGTCATGGCGTCTGTTATATATCTTTCGACAAAAGTTAAGAATAAAAAGCAGCACGGAGGAGGAGGAGGAGGAGGAGGAGAAGGAGGAGAGAGGGAGGAAGGCGGGAAAGAGGAGGAGGAGGAGGAGGAGGAGGAGGAGGAGGAGGAGGAGGGAGGAGGAGGGAGGAGGACTAGCGAGGAGGAGGAGGATTGATGATGAGAGGGGGAAGAGGAGGAGGAGGAGGAGGGGAGGGGGAGAGGGAGTGAGGAGGGGGAGAAGTGGTAGGGGAGGGTACGGGGAGGAGGAGGAGGACGGAGGAGGAGGAGGCGAGGCGGAGGAGGAGAAGGAAGACGAGACGAGAGGGAAGGAAGAGGAGGAGGAGGGGGACGAGGAGGGGGAGGAACAAGAATGGAGGAGGACCTCCCCCCCCGAGGACAGGGATGCGGCGACGTCGAGCACTCCTTCGCCGCCGGGGCCCCGCCCGCCGCGGTGGCCGCGGGCCGCTTGGGGCGCGGCCCGGCGCCGGGGGGCGGCACCTGCTGCGGCGGGTCGGCGCCGCCCACGTCGCCGCCGCCGGCTCGAGGTATCATCGACGGACGTGTTTCGGACGCTGTCGTCGGAGGAGGGGGAGGAGGAGGAGGAGGAGGAGGAGGAGGAGGAGGAGGAGGAGGAGGAGGAGGAGGAGAGGAGGGAGGAGGAGGAGGAGGAGGAGGAGGAGGAGGAGGTGGACGAGGAGGAGGAGGAGGATGACGAGGAGGAGGAGGAGGAGGAGGAGGAGGAGGAGGAGGAGGAGGAGGAGAAGGGTGGGGAAAAATGGAGAGAAGGATGGATCTGCAGCATGGGGAGGCGGGAGGAGAAGGAGGAGAGCCAGGAGGACAAAGGGGAGCACGAGCGCAACCTCGCGCGCAGCTGCTCGACGACACTCGGCTCCTGCAGGTTTTCCTGCCTCGGGATGTGTCCAGCGGCTGCGCCTCGCCGAGAGGCGACGCCGGGAGCCCCAGGATCGTCCCGGCCGGCCGCGCGAGGCCCGAGCTGTGTGCCCCGAGAGAACCACCGACGCGAGGGCTGGGGGAGCTGCAAGGAGACGGCGAGGAACGGGGGCAAGGGCAGAGAGGCATGGGGAGAGGAGTGGGAGGAGCCACTGCGGGAGGAGGAGGAGGAGGAGGAGGAGGAGGAGGAGGAGGGCATGGAGCCACTCGCGCGGCTCCTCCTCTTCCGCCACTTCTTCCTCCCCCGCCTCCTCCTCCTCCTCCTCCTCCTCCTCCGCTGTCTCTTCCAACTCCAGCTCCAACTCCTTGTCATCCTCCCAGCCCCGTGGACGATTGGTTGCCTTAGTCTAGAGACTGCAGCACAGTACAACAGGCAGATCGAAAAGACTCGTGGATTCGAGGACCCAAGACGTGTAAAACAGCTTCCCCAATAATGCGCGCAACGCTAACAAAACAACATGCTCCCTCCACTAGCGATGTGCAAAACTACCACCCTGCCCCCCAACGGGCCGCGCGGCAGTTCGCCCCGGCCCACCCACGCTGCCACGACCGCCGCCACGGCCACCACCACGACCCTCACCACCACGACCATGACAACGACCACGCCCACCGCTATCACCGCGACGCAGACCACGCCCACCACGGCCACCGCCAGCGCGCGAGAGAGAGGGAGAGAGAGCGCGGCAGAGAGCGGGGGAGGCAGCGCCCAACAAAGCGGAGCGGAGCGGAGAGGGCCCGATGGGCCTTGGCGATCGCCAGCCTCTCCGCACCCTTTGCGGTCGGCGCTGCGCCGGCCTTCGGGGGCCTTTCGCTCGCCGCGGCGGCCTCGGCTGGGTCGTCGTCGCCGTCGTCCTCTGACGGATAGGAGGAATAGAGGAGTAGGAGTAGGAGGAGCAGGTGAAGGGGGCATGAGGCAGAGGATAGAAGAGGAGATAGGAGGAGTGATGAAGAGGGGGGACAAAGAGACAAGGAGAGAGAGAGAGGGGGGAAGAGGAGAAGGAGGGAGCGTGAACAGAGTAGGAGGCGAGGCAAGATGGAGGAGAAGAACGGCACAGCGAAATAGGAGGAGAAAGAGTAGGAGGAAAAGTGAAGAGAAAAGGAGGAGAAGAGAGAAGAGGGAGGAGGACCTCAACGATCTCGCCGACGACATCGATGCCGATGCCGCCCCTGACGACGGAGACGGGGATGACAACGGCAGGAGGCGGGATGGTATGGCACTCGGCTCGCTCGTGGATGGCCTCCTGTTCCTCCTCCTTCCTGCCTCCATGAACCTCCTTCCCTCCTCCTACACTTCTTGCTTCCCCGTGTACTCCTCCCTCCTCCTTCCTTTCTATTTCTCCCCCCCTCCTCCTCCCGCTCCTCCTGCTCTCCTCATCCCCCCTCCACGGCTGCCCAGCCCATCCCACCCTCCGATGCCTGCGGAAATTCTATTCCACATGTGTCTGTCCTCCTCCTCTCCTCATCCTCCTCCTTCCATCCTCCTCCTCCTCACCTCCGTCCGCCATCCTCTCTCCCCTCGCATCTCCTCCTCCCCTCATCTCCTCCTCCTCCCCCCCCTCGCCTCATCACCCCCTCGCCCGCGGCCGTTGGACGAACGCACAATGGGGGGGATCCAGGTTTCCCGTGGAAAAAGAAACTGCTGTGGCCAGATCGGTTGCGGTCTGTGCGGACGAAGCCCTTGAGTAAACCAGCTGCTCAGCAGAGCGCTTGCCGAACAATAGCTGCACGCCTGGTCGGTAGCCGAGTCGCTTTGTTTCTGAGTGCGCCCACCTGCAGGAGACGCTGTCATGGCCACCCTCCTCCTCCTCCTCCTCCTCCTCCTCCTCCTCCTCCTCATCATCATCATCATCATCATCATCATCATCATCATCCTTCTCCTCCTCCTCCTCCTCCTCCTGCTCCTTCTCCTCATCCTTCTTCCCCTCCGTTTCCTCGTCGTCCTCCTGCGAATCCCCTCCCTCATCCCGCTCCTCTAGCGAACTCCCGACGGCCAACCACTGGCCAAGATTCCCTTCGACCCCCTCCGAAGGAAATCCGTTGTCGCGCGTTGCCGCGGCTGGTGGGCGTCAGCACGAGTACCTGTGGAGCTCGGTGTGCGCGATAATGCATCTGCTGTGTTTGTGGATGCCATGACAATGGACACTCAAACAATCGAATCACTGACTTAAACATGTGTTTAAACTGTTTGAAGCATGTTCCAACACTTGTTGAAACATGTTCTTACATGCTTAACACAAGTGTAACACATCATGGTTTAGACATATGGAACGTATTTGGCAACACGCTTCGTCTCCATTGATCGTCCTCCACAATGTCATTGGACCACGTGTGAATCTGATTTTAGCGGTGGCCAGGAAACTCCCGCCACCAACACGCCACGGTCAAGGCATCAATAAATCGAGATGTTGCTGCTCCAGGCCTCGTGCTCGCACGCACGGAAAGTCCCAGGCTGCCCAAACTGGCGATCACTCACATTGGGGCGTCGCATTCAACATGTCGTCCAAGATGGCGTCTCTGATAGGATCGGAGCCACGGGGACCGGCGACCGGCTTTCGTGTCTTCCGCATCGCTAAGGGTGGAAACTGATCAATGTTGTGCTAGCGCCTGCAACTGGTGTGGTTCACTCAATTGGGTAAAACCTCGGTCCGTGTGAAAGATTCCAGAAAACATCAGTTCAATCTACCACCGTATCATCTAGTACGTTGAGGCGTGGTAGGATGCCAAGAGCTGTCCTTCCCGACACGCTTACTTGCGTGCACCCACCCCATCCCATGAGGACCCCTGTGCGGCCAGACGGCTCTGTGGAGATATTCTGAGCTCTCCACGGCGTCCCAGAAAAGGCAACCAAGTCCGCCGAGATGGCTCAACCTTGCCACAAAAGGCAGCCAGCATGTCCCAGGGAGCGCCAAAAAAAAACACAAGACGCCCCCTAGAGGCTCCAATACACTCCTAAGGCGCTCTCCAGGAGAGCCTCGAGAAACCAGACGCACCTGCTACGCCTAGACTCTTCCATTGGCCTCCAGGGAAGCTGGCCCACGGGGGCCTCCTGAGAGACCTCAGACGGTCCAAGAAAGCCCCAAGACAGCAAAGAGGGCCTCCACACGGCGCCAAGAAACACCACGAGACGACCACACTTGTCCCAAGACGGCCCACGAGGCCAAGAGGTGGACCACGAGGGCCCTAATACGACCGAAGAGGGTCCCAAGGGAGCTCCAAGACTGCTGCACAGGAGCCCAATACAGCCACAAGACGGCCCAAATAAGCCCCATGAGAGCTCCTCGAGAACTGGAGATGAGAAGTGTCACATGTAACACCTTTTTGGGAGGTGCTCGAAGGATTGCCACATAGGGTGCTTCGCTGGCACGGTAGCGGTTTTGCCTCAGGCACCTGGTCAGGTTGCGTCATGGGCTGTAACTTCACCTCCTTTGCTACTCACCTTTGTCCATACACATTTCGTTTCCACCTTTCCCTGCAACTGTGTTGTGCGGAAACGTCAACAGCATATGGTGTTCAGACGAACGCTCCGGCAATGTCCGAAATTGTCGCCGCAAGCGTCAAAACCTCAATCGATGTTCGATCACGTTATCGGGAAGTGCTAAGATTATCGAACCGTCAAGTGGATAGACCTTTGTCATTCGCGGTCGCGCCGCTTGCCTTTTCTTATGTCCATGTTCTTTCTCCTTGCCGAGCAACGCCCCCGCAACACCCTTCCCCTTGCGCAACGAGTCCAACAAGCGTTCGTGTTTGGCTGGAGCTCCGCAAAATTTAAATCTTTGCGCAATCATCAAAACCTGAAATCCGCCGGCCCCCTTGCGGGGCCATCAGGCTCCGCGGCTCAGGCATGCTGCTCCCTGAACCAAATCAAGTTTCCAGTCTTCGATGTCACAATGCTGTGTTCTGCTACTGTGCGTCCTGTGAATTTCTTGAAGTCCGCACGAGGGGTGGGAGCCAGAAAGGGCCCTGGTTACCTTCACCTGGGGGGGTTCTCAGACTTTCTGGGGGATCCTGGGACACAACGAAAAAAAAACATAAGATAGTCGCCCCCGAAGCCATAATCTCTCGTAGGTTACATCGCATTCGCGCCCCCGAGGCCATTACACAAGATTCGCGTCCCCGAGGCCACACACCCTCGCAGATTGCGCTGTGTTCGTGCCCCCGGGACCATAGTTCTTTTAAACAAGTATACAATATACACGTCTCCGAGGCAGTTCTCTCTCGTAACTTACGCAATATGCACCTGGATATCTCAAGTGGCCCCCGTTCAGAGTTCCGACGCTGCTTCACGACGGCGCCCAGGCCTCGTCACATAGCCCTTGCATACCCCATTTTCCGAAAGAGGGGGCCGGCGGCAGGGGGCGAAACCCTTACGGATTCGTGGTGGCACCCTTCGTGGCTCCACGCTGCCTACTTGCACGCACGCGCACACGCAAATGTTTGCCCAAATTGGCCCAAGCGATGCAGGAGCAGGAGATGGGAACTAAACCCACATGCGAACACGAGGCGCGGAAAGGATGACCTGGATTGGCCAACTGATTATCCTGGGCCGCGTGCCAGAGGGACGGAGAGGAGAGGCGTCGAGGCCAAACAGAGTCACGCAGGCAGTCAGTCGGAGCGCAGAGACACCCGGAAAAGGGGTTGCCGCGCCGACCACATGTCCGGAGCATAGCGCAGACAGCCAGCGTTCCGGTGAGACGCGACCGAACTCGCGCCGGCCCGTGGCCAAGGCCGGGAGCTCCTGAGAGCAGGCGAAGGGCTGCCGGGCGAAGCGGCGGCGCCGATGCAGCCGGCCCGACCAAGCGCCAGCGGGCCGCTGGGACCCCCCATCGGCCGGTGGGTGAACAGCCTCTGATGCGCGCTCGCACGCGACGAGGGCAAGCGTGGAAAAGGAGCAGGCACTGCTGGAGAGTACAGTAAAGAGGAAGAGGGACGAGAAGAGGTGAACGAGGAAGACCGAGAAGGGAGGAGGAGGAGGAGAGGGGGCGCGGAGGAGAGGAGGAATAAGGGAGAAGGAGGAGGGAGGAGGAGGAGGAGGAGGAGGAGGGGGACGGGGGGGAGGGGGAGGGGGAGGGAGGAGAAGGAGGAGGGGGAGCGTGCGGAGGCAGAGGAGAGGGGAGAGAGAAGGGGGAGGAGGAAGGAGGAGGAGGAGAAGGCGGAGGAGGAAGGAGGAGGAGGATGGGGGGGAAGGGAGAGAAGGGGGAGGAGGAAGAGGCGGAGGAGGAGGAGAGGTGCACGGCGCCAACACAGAAGAAGCCACAAAGCGCGATGAGCGACCGGCCCGGGGAGGAACGGAGCAAGGAGCGACACGAGCGAGGGAGAACGAGGCCAGGCGAAGCACAGCCACCGCCAAGGACGGGCCAGGTCAAAAAACCGGCGGCAGGAGGACGGAGCGCGTGCCGAAAGCCGGACAGCAATGCTACGCATCCTCCTACGCCGAAGCCTGGATACGAAGGGCCGCCGACTCCACGACTCCGACACACAGACGCCGCAGACGGCATAACGACGAATCTCATTCTACTCTCCTCTCCTCCTCAATTCCCTCTAACCCTGCATCCTCACCCTTGCATCCCTTGCAGCGAAGGCCCTGAGAACAGCTCTGCGCACGGTAGACGGAAGAAACTTTGCATCAGCAATGCTCCGACGACAAAGAGCCGAATTCCCCCCCTCCACCCCCCTGGCCCTAATATTGGACTGCGTTGCGATCGAGCTCTTGGGTTCAGATCTTTTCCGGCCGCTCATCTCCAGGACCGACTGCTCAATAGTAAGGCCTGAAGGGCATTCAATGTGGCCCCCCAATTCTTGTTGCAAAATGATTTCCTTCAACGGCAATATCACGATGGGGGGACAAGATGGGGGGGGGCATGCTGGGCAACCGACTTCGGGGGGCCCAGGAGCCCTCACCGGGCATTAAAAAAACACGATGCCGAACCCTTGCGGACAAGCTTTAGGTCGGGCGTGTCCCCCTACAGGCGGATTTGAGACAAAAACGAAAAAATACCAAAACAATACTCAAAATCGTTCCCAGACGATTTTGGTTGTAAAACTATTTGGGGGTATTCCTCCTGTAGAGGGACGGGCTCGCCTTAAGACAAGCTGCTTGGGACAGCCCCAGCCTCACTCCTCTCCCGCATCAGCCTGTGGCGCTCGTGAAAAGCAGCACTGCGGGAAGCAGATGATCATCGACTCCCGGGCGCTCTCTCTGGGACGAGCTTGTGATCCTGAGTCGTCGTCGTTGACGGTCCCAGGGCTCTGGGAGAACACCGAACGTCCGAAAGCTGCCAACAAAAACTTCACGTCTCGATTCCCTCACATCACGGTGACCTCCCATTTCCCTCTCCTCTCCCAGGATAAATCGGCCCCTGGACCTCTCGGGGGGAGTGTTTTGGCCATCATTACCAAAGGATCCAGTCGTGGCGATGAGAAGCCTCCCAGAGGCCCCAAGAGGACGAAACACGTCCAGAAACCTCGACGCAAGGCCGTCGCATGCCTCAGCCAATAATGCTAAGAAGACGCAGAAGAGAAGACGAAGCCGGATCAGAATAATAATGAGAGTTATCAAAGATGCGACTAGAATGTGAAGAGAAAGAATCATAAGCATAGAAAGACTAAAAGAAGACTGCAATAAAGAAGCAGAAAAAGCAGAAAGAGGAATCAAGAGACGAATAGACAGAAGAAAATACGAAGACCGAAGAATACGCAAATTACATACGGAAGCAGCTGCTCCTTCGGGCCAATCTGAGGCCTTCGGTGGCGGCAGCTTGGCCGGCGGCGGCGCCGGCGTGCCGCCGCTGCGAGGGGCCGCGCGCGGGGGGGGGGCCGGGAGAGCGGGGCCGTCGCCGTCGTGGGGCCGTCGGCGTCGTCGTCCGCCGCCATCCTGAAGGCCTCCCAGATGGGATCCGAGCAGATGGGCCCAGAGGATCGCGCCGCCTCGGCGATGCATCGGCGATGCATCGCCAGTGCATCGGCGGAGCTTCGGCGACGCATCGGCGGAGCTTCGGCGACGCCAGCGCGGAGACAATCGGGCTGCACATCGAGACGCATCGTCGATGCATCGGCGATGTGGCGAGAGAGAGAGAGAGAGAAAAAGGAAATGGAGGAAAGGGGGGGGAGAAGGAGCATGAGATGTCGGGGTGGCGGTGGTCACTGCATGATGGAGAAGTGCGCCGAGCAGAGCAGCACGCACAACGGTAACGACAACAACGCCGACAACGATGACGGCAGAAACGGGACACGCTGACGCTCCGCACAGCGGCACGGAGGTGGGAACGGGCCCAGCCTGCGAGCTTTGGCTGGTACACCACATGTCGGGGAGCGGTGCTGCGGCCTCCTCTTGAGCACAGCCCCCCCCCGCTGGAGAGTAGCAACCCAACGCTGAGGGTTGGCATCCTCGTGCCTTGCTGAGCCTGGGGGCGCGTTTCGCCACCCTCCCCCCCCAATCTCCCTGACAACGAGGAGGGTGACGGCGGCCGAAGCGGTGAGCGCCGCAGCTCAAAGAGCCGAGAAGAGAGTCAGACGGACGGACACACGGACGCATGGTCACGCGGCGGGCACTGCCTGGCGGGCCGAGCTAGTGGTCGCCGCATGAGGGGCAGGCCGAAGAAGGATGGAGAGGATGTCTGACGCTACGAGCTCGGTCGCTCAGAGTCTGGCCAACGCAGAAAACGAGAAGGATACAGGGAAGGAAGATGGGGCGGACGAGAAGGGTGCAGAGGAAGGGAAGGGGCGCAGAGGGGGGAGCAGGAGGAGAAGCAGGAGCCAGAGAGCAACGGAGGGACCCCACCATCCCCGTTGCTGAGTTCAACCTCCCACGCCTCTCCCGCCAGATCAAACGCCCTTTCCATTGCTTCCAAATCGGCACAAAATGTATCGCCCGCCCAGCTCCGTCGTCGTCCGGGTCGGCCCCTCCTTTGGAGTCCCTCCCTCTCGGTCGCTGCCCACGGCGCTCTGCCCGTCCCAGGATATACGCTTCCCGGGCGGGGCCGCGCTACCTCTTGCGCCCAGCGTGCCCGGGGCGCGCTGCACCTGACACGATGCGGCCGCCCCGATTGCCATCTGATCTCCCGAGCCTGCCCAGGGCTGGCCACCGGCATGCGGTGCTACAGTCAGTGGGAGCCCGACCACAAGAGGCCTTCCACAAGAAACACAACCCCGAAGCCCCAGGACGCCTGATTTTGGGTGTGGGAGCGCCACGCTTTCCATAGCAGAACCAGCGAAACCCAAGAAACCCAGGGCACCCTGGGGGCAACCAGGGTGTTTCTTGGCATGGGCCCCCACTGTAGTCAGTACCACGTGGTGTAGACGTTCCAGTGCACAGGTAAGCCTCTTGCTCGGAGAGATCGCACCCTCGCAGCATGGGCCCCGCTCTGTTCCAGGTGCATCGTATCATATGGTGCGCGAGAAACAAGTTGCCCGTCTCTACCCGTCCTCCTCATGCGCCTCACTCTGATCCGTTTGCGCGCCCCCCTCCTCCTGCGCCTCCTCCTCCCCTTCCTCGTCCTGCTCTTCAGCCTCCTCCTCTCAGCACCCCCCCTCGCCATTCACCTCTTCCGAATCCCTTCTCTTTATGCCTCGTCGTCGTCGTTGTCCTCCTCCTCCTTCTCCTGCCTCCTCGTCCCGCCTCCTGCTTCTCTGGGGATACCAACAGGTACCGATACTGCTACTCCCCGGACCTCTCCCAGGGCGTGTTCTGACCAGAATTCCGAGGCGAATCCAGCGATGGCGGCGAGGGCCTCTCAGGAGGCCCAAAAAGGGGAAAACGGGCAAGGGTAGAGGTATGGGCACTTTTTCATCCTCTGATTCTCTTCCTCGCTCCTTACGCTCAGGTCGGGCATGTCCCTTAGGTCGGACATGTCCCTCCTACGCTTAGGTCGGGCATGTCCCCCTGCGGACGAAAAACACACACAAATACCTCCAAGTGGCTACAAATAATCAAAAATTGTCTCCAGACTATGTTTTACTACTTTTGAATTTCTCCTCCTGTAGAAAGACAGGCCCGATTCAAAGGTATGGGAAGCTTTTCCATCCTCCGATTATCTTCCTCCAATCCTCATGCTCCTCCAATTGGGGGATGCTGGACGAAAAACTCAAAGCACTTACAAAATATACAAACATATTCAAAAAGTCGTCCCCAGACTATTTGTTCTACTGTCTTTGAATCTTCCTCCTGTAGAGGGACAGGCCCGACCTAACCTTACGTTCCTCCGCATCGCCACCACCCTCCGCTCACGCGGGGCCACACGCTGCCCCGCGTGGCCCACCGCACCCCTGAGAGAGGGGGATCGCCTGGGGGCCTTGCCGCCGCGGGGCGCCGGCGCCTTCGAGGGGCCGCCCGCACACCCAGCCTTGCCTGGGGGGAGGGGGGGCCAAGAGGAGAGGGGGGAGTCCTCCTTCTCCTCCTCCTCCTACTCCTCCACCTCCTCCTCCTCCTCCTCCTCCTCCTCCTCCTC
>CAUYUJ010005947.1:255375-272222 GCA_963575745.1 Prorocentrum cordatum
TTTTCCGACCAAGCGGGGAGGACGAGAAAAAGGAGGGCCTTTGGATGCCGCCTCGGGCACAGTGGTGCCAGCCTTCTGCGTGGTGACGACGGCCTTCGAGGCCTGGTGGGCAAACCGCCGCCATGGCCAGACCCTTTAATCGCTCCGCCTCATGCTCTTGATGATCCTCGAACTGATCCTCTGGCTGCTCGCCCTGGAACTCTTCGTCCTCCGTGAGAGTCCTCTCTCCATCGTCTCCTCCTTCATCCCCCCCCTTATCATGGCCTCCCTCCTCCTTCGTTCTGCTGATTGCTCCTCCTCTCTACCCTCCCCGTCTTCCCTTCTCCCCGCCGTGTCCACATTCCGCCGTTATCTCAATCAATCCATGCCATCCCCAGGAATCCATACGTATATTCTGCACATGCATCTAGCACTCCGCCACTGTGCAGACTGGCACATTGAGGCGTTGTCGCATGCCAAGGGCTGGCGGACAAGGCTGATGTATGATGATACGGGACACCCCGCCCCCCCCAGCCAGAACCCACGATGATGTGTAACAGAATCGTGTACCCGCACCGCCGAGGCTACAAACGCTCATAAACAAAACTATGGATCCGCGCTTCTAAGCTTCCAAGACGGCCGGAGCAGGCGACGAGGCCGCCACGACGGCCCAAGATACCTCCAAGACGGTCCAAGATGGCCCAGAAGCGGCCCAAGATGACCTCAAGGCGGCCCAAGATGCCTCTAAGAGGGATCAAGAAGGCCACAAGATGACCTCCAACTGGGTCCGAAGACGCTAAGAACACTGATTGCCCTGAGGCTGATCTGACATATCATTTCGACGGCCCAAGACAGCGTCAAGTCGGGCCTGTGACGCTTCCAAGACACCCTCCATACTGCCAACAGGGCTTAAAGACGACCCAAAAGAGACAGAACGCCTCAGCGGGCCCAAGACCGCAAAAAAGGGCCCCAAGTGGCCCCCAATGCTGGCCCACAGGACACCAAGACCCAGGAAAGCCCCAAGACGGCTCAAATGAGCTCTGTGAGAACTCAAGAAGTGAAAACGGCAGGTGCCAGATGTGACGGCCTTTCTCATCCTCCGACTCCTCGTCGTCGTCGTCACCGTCGCCCCCGCCACCGCTGCTGCCGTCGTCGTCGTCGTCGTCGTCGTCATTACCATCCTCATCCTCATCGTCATCCTCAGTGCCCTCATCACCCTCATCCCAACCCTCCCTAGCCCGGGGGCGCGAGGTGTCAGTGACGGCCTCCCGTGCCCCTCCGAACAGTCGCAGCCCAGAATGCTGGGCCGACACGGCAGCGGGGTGTGCCGCAGACAGCTGGATCTGTGTATACGTGTACATACATCTGGTGGGTCTACGTATATACATGACCCTGCCCTCCTACCCGTCCGATATTAATCGACCCCTGCTCAGCAGTCCTCGTCACTATTGTTACTAGTATGTGTTATTTCCTCCTGGTCCTCTCATATACTCCTCCGCTGTTCTTCCCCCCCGTCATCCATCATCTTCTTGGTTCCTCTCCATCCCACTCTTCTCCTTCTTCAACTGCCACGTCCGGTTCGTCCTCTCCCTTCGCTCTTCATCCTGCCTTCTCCTCCCTCCTCCCCTCTCCTGCCTTGCCCATCCTCCCTCCCCTTCAGCGTCCCTGCTTCTCCTGCTCCTGCCTGGTTATCTGTCACCCCATCCACCGCTACTCCTCCACACCAAGTTCCTCGTCCCCTGCCTCCACTTCGCTCTGTTCCCTCCTCCCTCCTCCCTCCTTGTCCCGTTGCCCCTGCTCCCTGCTCCGCACGCCTTCTTGGAAGAACTCTTCCCGAGCTCCGCGGCCAGGGCCGCCAGCGACGTCTTCTTGCCTGCGGCAAAAGCCGCGGGGTGCACTCTTGAGGACTGGAGGGAGCTGGTGCGGCACGGCCTAAGCGCGCAGGGGCCCCTGCTGTCAGCTCTGCCCGGTGTGCGCCCCGCGCGCACCGGTCGTCGCGGGCCCGTTGCATTCGGAGAGGGGTGGCCCCCACACTCCGCCGCAACGTCGAGCAAGGACAATTTCGTTTGATCGATCTGATCCAAGATGGAAATGGCCCCAAGAGAGCCCCCAAGGCCCCCAATAGGGTCAGGTCGGGCACGTCTCCCTACAGGCGGATGTTGGTCGAAAAACAAAAAATACCCCCAAATGCTCAAAAATGGGCCACACATATATTTTTTAAAAGATCGTACCCAGACTATTTCTGGACTATTTTTGGATCTTCCTCCTGTGGAGGGACAGGCCCGACTTCACAACAGGGTCCCAAAAAACAGCATCAGGAGAGCCCTGAAGGCTCCCCAAGAGATGGACCCAAGCCCCAAGAGATGAACCCAAGAGATGGACCCAGGCCGCCCCTCCAAGAACTCCCTGGCGCGATCAGCGAAGGCCTTCATGGTTGGACTGCCAGATGCATTCTGCTGCACTCCCCTGATCTCAGTGGGCCCTGGAAGGGACAGGTCCGTTTCTGCTACGGGTTCCGTCTTGCCGTTTTTGCTGCCAGTTCCGACGCCGTATTTTTATCGGTTCCGTCGCTGTTGGTTTACCGGTTCCAGCTCCGGTTCCAATTCTGGAGCCGTTTTTCTGCCGTTTCGGGTTGCCGTTGTTTGTTACCGTTTCCATGTTCAAAAAAACACTTTTTCAGAAACGGTGAAAAAAACGGCCCTGCCCTTTCCGGGGCCCACTAAGCCCCTGATCTGGGCAGCTTGCCTGGGGATCATTTCTGGACGCGCTGGTGGCTGGTGGAGATACGCGGAGCGCCAAATGCTCCTGTAAATATGAAGTGATCCTCGCCATCTCGAGCCATCTGGAAGTGTCTAAACATGGACTGGCCCGTTTCGCAAATCATTCTTACAAAGTTCCAGTCGCCTCCGCAAACCACAGCGGACCTGCCTGCAACTCAGATCGACACGGAGAATTGACAAGAACGAAGAGGATGACATAAGCGAGAGCAGGAGGGCGATGACACGGACGGGGAGGGCACGGACGACGATGACAGGGAGAACGGCAACGCCGACGACGACGTCGACGAGCAGGATGCGCCGACACCGCTTGCCGGAGGCAGTAAGCACGACGTGTGTGTGTGTGCTGAATTGCCGTCCCCCACCATTGGGGGGTGGCCTGGCTCTGGACCTCTGCCTCGTGCCACCCCTTGCAACAGTGCGCCCGCGTGAAACAGGCGCCCAGAACAGGCAAGGTCTGTTCCATGGGGGGGAGGGAGTGCGAGGGCCCGCGCCGATCGGCGACACAATGAAAAGGAAAACGAGCTCCTCTCCCAAGCCCTCCGAGCCTCGAGCTCCAGCCCCCTTGCGAAGTCAAGGGGCCCAAGATGCTCTCCGGGAGGGCTCCCCAAAGAACCGCGGAATGGCCAGGGAGCGCCACCTCGGTTGCCAGGGAGCCTCGCAAGGATGCCTCCGAGAGGCGAACAAAATGGAACCAGCACTCTTTACAAGCGCGAGGGAAGCCCTGTGGCACTGAGGGGGGGGGCGAAGAGGGGAGGGGAGGGGAAGCAACGGGATGTTCCAATGATGTTCGCCTTCTCGCATGTTCCTCCCCAACAGGATCACAGCCGCGAAGGTCTCGAAAAGTATGTGCAAAGCGTCCCAAGGGAGCCCAAAAAGCACATTTTCAGGGTCCAAACGGGAGACCCTACCTTGAGACCCCTTCCTGGGACCGATGGCCTCCAGGATGTCTCAGACAGGATTCGCATGGCCCCAGGAGGGTCCCAAAGGCACCGAACGGCGCCAAGAGACATTCAGGATGACTCCAAAAGTCCCCCAGGTGAGCGTTTTTGTTTTCGGCGTTTCGAGATTGGGCGGACAGGGGGGGGGAGCGGGGGGTCTGGCTCACCCGCTCGAAACAGGCGCCCAAAAAACAGCCAAGATCTAATGGGAGGAAACGATTTTATATATATATACATATATATATACTTTTTGGGGCGGACGATTAAAGAAATTGTTTCGCGGGCCTCCTCGCCCACGCAATAGCGGGGGGGCAGGGCAAGCAGACGGGGGGCTGACAATTCCGGGTTGCCTGGAAGGCCAGCGGGGGGGGCACGGGGTGGCGATCCAGGGCGCGGGGGCCAGGGGGGTGGACGGGGTGATTTTTCAGGGCGAGCTCGTCCTCCTCCTCCTCCTCCTCCTCCTCCGCCTCCTCGTCCTCCTCCTCCTCCTCCTCTTCCTCCTCCTCTTCTTCCTCTTCCTCCTCCTCCTCCTCCTCCTCCTCCTCGTCCTCCTCCTCCTTTTCCTCCTCCTCCTCGTCCTTTTCCTCCTCGTCCTCCTACTCCTTCTCCTTTTTCTCCGCTTCCTCCTCCTTGCTCTCCTCTTGTTCGCCCTCCTCCTCCCCCCCCCCCCGTCCGCAAGGACGAGGGCGGCCCTCTCGCTGCCTCGCCTCCCTTTCCTCTCGCTGTCTTCCCTTTCCCTTTTCTCGTGACTACGCTTTGCGGTGCCAAGGGGGGCACAAAGCGGGGGCCCGCGCCGATCGGCAAAACAACGAATCCGCCGACCCTGTCGGCGTGTAGAAGAGGCTTCTCCGTCTGCCTCCTCTTCGTCGTCGTCCTCGTCCTGTCCCTTTTCACATAGCGTCTTCTCCTTTTCCGGGGCCTCCTCCTCAAGCGTTTCGGTCCAAACCGAAATTGAGCAACGTCGTCATTGAGTCGAAGTGGAGCCCCTTCCCTTTGATCCCTTCCCCGGCGCGGGGGGGGGGTCCCGGGGAAGGACCCGGGGGAGCACCCGGGGAGGTCCCGGGTCAGATACGCGCCCCCCCCCCCCCCGAAGATAACCTCCAAGATCGCTCATGTAGCCCAGCCCTCGATGGCTCCAGATCGCTCCCAAGAAGCCTACTAGAGGCTCGAAGATCGCGCCAAGCCGTCTCCAAGTAGCCACACGGAAGCTTCCAAGAACGCTTCCGAGATAGCTCCAGGTAGCCCCAGAGCCTCCCAAGGACGTTCCCGAGAGGCCCAAATCATTGATTTCCTATCGGAAAACGTGCACTTTTGGCATATACGACTTTTCGGCCTTCACGGCGTTGAAGACAATCCAAGAGGCCCCCCAGAAGGCCCCAACACGGCTCAAGAGGCTCCCAAGAGGCGCCCAAAACGGCCCAAGAAGGCGCCAAGACGGCCCCAGAGGCTACCAAGACGGCCCAAGAGGGCCCCAAGAGAGGCCCAAGACGGCGAGCCCGAACCAAAAATCCGAGCCTTCCGCCCCAAGAAGCTCCCTAGAGGCCCCAAGAGGCCCCCAAGAGGCCCCAGGAGACCTCGAAGAGGCCCCCAAGAGGCCCAACAGATGCCCCAAGAGACGCCAAAACGGCCCCCTCCTCCAACTCCTCCTCCTCCTCCTCCTCCTCCTCCTCCTCCTCCTCCCCTCCCTTGCTCCCCCTCCTCTGGTTCCTCGTTTTCCTCCTCCTCCGCTTAGGAACAGCTCGGTGCTGAGCCTGAGTTAGACAATCATGCCTGGTGATGCATCCAGGAATCTCTACGGTCTTCGGCTTCATCCTCTTTCCTCTTCCTTCTCCCTAGTCCTCCCCCTCCTACCCTGTATTCCACACCTTCCTCCGATTCGTTTCTCCGCATCCTCCTCCCTTATCCTCCTCCTCATTCTGGTTGTTTCCCCTCACTGACAGATCGCTGTCTTCAGGGTCGGCGGCACCGGCCGTAAGGCCTTCGCTGTACATTGGCCGAACTAGGAGCTGGCATCGGCTTGTGAAGCATTCGTTGAGACAGCATGGGCTGGCTATCGAGAGGGCAAATACTTGAGCCAAAATGACAACGAACCCTCTCAGGCCCTTCTTGGACCTTTTTGGGTCCTTATCGGCGCCCTATTCTGTCCTTGTTTGCACCTTTGGGCAGCTTCCAGGCCGAATCGAGCTGATATGGGGCAGTGTTCTGGCAATTTCTGGCTTCCTGTTGTGAATCGAAATGAAGGGTCCAGGTAGGCAGTGTTGATTCGATGGTGATGATGACGGGCGTAGATCAGCCACACGGAGAACCTCACCACCCCTTGCGGTCGGATACATGAGCAATAGAGCGCAGGCGGGAGGGTTGTCCCCCATTTTTGGAAAATGTCAATCCCGTCTCGGAGCCGTCTTCGCCTGCCTGTCCTAGCGAGGATTGGAATGGGCGGGCGGTGAACGCGAAGCGTCCCGAATAAGGATGACGAGTATCAAGAGGATGGCGAGGATGAGGACGATGTTTGCCCCCCCCACCCCCCCCACCCCGCCCCCTTCCCCGCGGGGCCTGTGGCGGGGGGCGCTGGTGCTGGCCTCCTGGCAGGGAGCGTCGGCCGAGCGCCGCTGACCTGCGGCGGGACGACTGGCGAGTTGGTGGGGCAACGGCACGGAGACCGCATGGCGGCTGCCACGACTGCCACCCGTTGCGCCCTCCATCCCGCGCGCCTCCCATCCCCGCGCAAGACCCGAAGCCTTCACGGACTCCACCGGCTTCCACTGCATGACCGCACAGGGCGGAACGGGGGAGCAGTAGGCCTGGCGTGTCCCCCTACAGGCGGATTCTGGACGAAGAACAAAAACAGATTCAACATATATCCAATCGTGATCCGCAATAGTGTAAAAAACAATCGTCCCCTGACTATTCTTCAAAAGTTTCGAACATTCCTCCTGTAGAGGGACAGGCCCGACATAAAGGGAGCACGAAGAAAAGAAGGAACTGGAGGACCAGCAGTTAAACATGATCGCTCGGTTCGAGGTACTGGCGGGGAGCGCTGGCCGAACGAGCGTGACGGATGCCGTCGGTGGAGAAGAGCAGGCGGAGGGGCGCGAGGAGGGTACCTGCCAGGTTGGGGGACGCACGAGACGAGGCGGATGGTCTGGAGGAGGAGGGGCAGGGAGAGGAGGGAGAAAGACCTTCGAATCCACGCCACAGCAGCATACACTGTGCGATCGCAACCGCAACACCAACATACAGTGCACGACCGGAGAAAAAATGATAACAAAAAGGGGGACATAGAAATAGAGAGGAAGAGAGAGAGAGAGAGAGAAAAACAAAAAAAAAACAGCGAGAAAGTGAGAGAGAGAGAGAGAGAGCGAACAACAGGTCAGACAAGTAAAATGTGTCCCTCCTGGCGGGTTGTAAATGCCGCCCGGGCCAGCCTCTGAGTGGCGGGAGGCACCAAAACACGAACAGGGGTGGGGAAGAAAAGCCCTGCCCCCTCTCGCGGACCGAAGGGTCCCCGACTGCAGAAACAGGACCAGTGGTGATGAGGGCGTGGCACGCCCCGCCTGCACGCACGAGCAGCAGGCGACGGCCTCCACCGCGCTTTGGCCTGCGCGCGTCGGCACCGAAGTGAAACGTGGCGCCACCTTGGGGCATCCCCCGCCACGGACCAGATCAGAGGCCGCGGAACAGATGCCAGCTGTTCTCGCCGCGCGCCCGAGAGAAGAATGGCTAGCACTGGCATGCTACCGGTGGGAAGAAGGGCGCGCCCAGAAGCATCCCAAGATAATGACCACGATAAAACCAGTCGGACGGAAGGCCTGCTGCAGGGCATCCCAAACGATCTGAGCTCCTTGGAACCTGCCGAGCAGGGGACTTGACTGCTCCTGGATGGCACGCCGCTGTTGGTCCGTGATGCTGGCGGTGAAAATCGCTTCACGCTTCCGATCTGGATGTTGCCTGACAGCCAGTGGGTGCTGCGCGAAGGCGCGCCAGTGACAATTTCCCTACAATGGTGTCACACGAGTGCCTGCACCCTCGTACCCTGGTGGGAAGTGGGGGCGACCTGGCGGCTATGCGCGATGGCCACGGAAGCGGGGTCCTGGCGGAGTATCGCCCCTTGAGGCACCGCCCCCGCGTGTCTTTGCTGACACCGATATGTGCTGTCGTCTTCGGCAGCGTGGCCGTCGTTATCGTGACCTCCCCATGAAGTAGCAATGGTTCCCTCATGGTTGTCCAAGGCTGCCCCTCACCCAAATGTGTCCTCATATTTTCTATTGATATCGTCGGCTGGTCTCCCCATTGGTCGTCGAGGTCGTCGGAGAAGTCCGGCCCTGGTGGGCCTTGCGATTGCGAAGGGTCGCCTGGTGAGCCCAACGGCCCGTCACTTCCTTGCATTTCGGTGAGCGGGTCGGGCATCGGCTTGCTGAGATCTGCCCAGAGTAACCCGCGCGTCTGTCTGGCAGGTCAAGGAGCGGCGGCGACAGTCACAGACGGCGACGGCGAAGACGAGGAGCATAGCCGTGAATGTGTGTCAGAACTTGGCTCCGTCGATGAAGTCTATCTGCCGGGCATGTAGACGTGCCCCGGCAGCGGCGAATCCATCTGCGCGGCGGCTAAGCGCTTTTGCGATCGGCGCGATTCGACCGTCATGTCTGCCGTGTTCACTGGGATGACTTTCGACTATCTGGGCCTTGAACACGTCAGGGTTGGCCTGCAGCGCCCGGTGGTCCTCGTGCCAGAGATAAGTATAAGCTCCAATCACTTGACGTGCACTTCCTGCGTGGAGGGCCTCGACTCCGTCGGCGAAGGCATACTGGTGAACGGAATGCGCGGACAGGCCGCTCATAAATTGCCGCCAGGCGGAGCAGGGCGAGGGCGTCAGCGCGCTGGGCGGACCGAGCCAAGCCGCGCGCCCGAGCGGAGATGCAAAGCCGGCGATCAGGCCCTTCGTAGATTCCGAAACCTGGCCTGGCAACGAGCGGGCGGGCCTGGCGCGCGCAGGCCCCGCCGGCGGCCGCGTGGGCCCACCTGGCCCCCGCGACTTCGTCGTCGGTGGATTCTTCGCGCCGATCCACTTCGAATCCCTCGGGCGGGGGCTCGCCATGGGCTGGCTGCGTCTGCCCGGGCGTTCAACAGCAGCGGGTCATCTTCAAGCTGCCCGCAGTGCCTTGCGCAGGGCGGGGCGTCTCACCACCGCTGATCAGCGGGCCTGGTTCTCGAGGCGGTCCGCTCTAAGCCGCGCGCCCAAATCGCGCGTTCCTGGGTTTGCTCTTCTCGGGTGCACGATCTGCGCGGCGGCGATGGGTCGGCAGAGATGCCCGCGCGGGCCCCCTTCTGCTGGGCGCGGCCGCTGCCGCGAAGGTCTTTGCAGAGAAGGCCGAGCTGCCCGGCCGTGCATTTAGCTTTGCCAGCGGCTATTTGCAACTTGCTGTCGGTGCAATAGTCGAGGCCTTGTTCGGCCGCGGCGACCGCGCCCAGGTCGCGTCTGATGGTCGGGGTTCGCCGGCGGAAGAATATTCATCGCGACGCTCGGAGCACGCGAATGAAAGAGGCAACGGGGAGGCGCAATCATAGATGGCGGATCACCCAGTCGCCATGCACTACGGTAAGCCAATTCTAGTCCAGTTGAGCAATGGTTCGCAAGACTCTGTCCACAGGGCCACCTCCTTGGGAGGTCTGCCCGTGTTCGCGCAGCTCTTCGATGTAGCCGCGAGGCTGGCGTCTCTCTGCACCTGCCTCCGCGGTCCAGATGGGCCCCACTTCGCGCCGTGGCACCCAGCTCAAGGGCACGCACGGGGGCGATGACAGCGTAGAGGGCCCGCCGCTAGATCCAGGATCGCCCAATTTGGCACATGACAAGTTTTGCGCGCTCACGCCGGAGGATTGAACGTCGGCCCCTGCGGCGCACATGCTGGCGGCGAGGGCCCTGCCCGAGCGGGCGCGCGCATGGGCACCTCCGGGGGGGGTGTCCAATGCGCGGGAATCTGGCAGCATCCCGCCGAGCGGTTACATCTGCGGCGCCCGCCAGATTCAGGCCGGCATTGCCCGATGCCGGCGCCGCGATGAAGCGGCCCCCCAAAAGTTTCCCCTGGCGATAAGTTTGCAGCGGGTGGCCGCTGAGTTGGGGAGCTGCCCCCCGGCGGTGGGGCACTTCGCCGACGGCCAAGCCAACGACTATGCCAGGGTGACTCGATTCTGGCCTGAGAGGCGGTCGGGGGGCAGTCTCGTCGAGCGAAGCCTGGGGCGCCCTGGCAGCAGGCGCGGGAGTTATTGTCGATCGCGGCACGCAACATTGCTCTCCTGGCCCAAACGCACACCAGGAGTTCGATGGTGTCGAGGGAGAAGGAGCTACCTCGATGGCGGCTGCGGCGCGCTGTGGGTCCGGAATGCGCCCCCCCCCCCCCCCCATGCGAGCGCACCGACGGTGGTGATCAGAGAAGGATCTTCTGACTTGAACGATGTCCGACGGGTGCGCCGCGCGCAGCGGCAAATCGAGATACGTGCCTCTGCGAAGGTAGTTGAAACGCTTTTGCCTGTCGAGTGCAGCTCCACCAATGGCCGCCTGGAGGTGCCCGGCACGTTATGCCTGCAGTGCCGGCTCGATGCCGATGTCCCTGCCCGTGGCGCGCGGCGCCGCGCCGAAGCTCGTCGGGCGGGCCCAGCGGGCTTTCCGTGGCGCCGAGCTGCGGCGAGCCGGCGCTTCCCCCGCGCACATCCATATAGACGCGACTGAGAGCAAGCGTTGGTCAGAGAGCCATTCCCATTCCTGCCCCGAAGGCAGGAGGGGCGCATGTCCCCCGAGTCTTGAATGGCTCTCCAGGCTTTAGTCAAGAGACGGAAGGCTCCGTC
The DNA here is from genome assembly GCA_963575745.1 of Prorocentrum cordatum. Taxonomy (NCBI): domain Eukaryota; class Dinophyceae; order Prorocentrales; family Prorocentraceae; genus Prorocentrum; species Prorocentrum cordatum. The sequence goes on from CAUYUJ010005947.1 coordinate 265,913, forward strand.
AGGCATCGCCACGGTGTCGTTGGCAACCCCTCCGTCTAGGCCGCCGGCTCAAGAGCAGGTCGGGCGTGGGTGAAATCGGCAAGCGCTGCGTCGGTCTGGGCGAATGGTGAGGCGGGGGGGCGCGGGGTCAGGAAGATCCTGGCGGCGCTCCGCCTTGCGCGCCTCCCATGTGTGACTAGCCTTCCGAGATCGGGCCCCTGACTGCCGAAGCCACCAAGCCGTCGGTTCAAGTGCCCGGCGGCGCGCAAGGGGCCCGCTGCGCGGAGTGCGCAGGTCGGCCGCAATGGAATTGGCAACCGCTTTGGCCCGCCAGCGATCCGCCCCGCCATCGTCAGTGACCCTCGCCCAGGTTCGGCCGTGATGCGTTTGAAGTCGCCCCGTTGGCTGCAGCAGATGCGCTGCGCCTCTGCGAAAGCAATGAGGTCGCCCAGGTGCAGGTCGGCGGAGGGCGCGCCTGTCAAATGCGGGGAAACTTTGCGCGGCGCGCGGGCCGCTGCTTCTGGGCAGGGGCGGCGGCCGCCACCCGTGCGCAATTCATGCGTTCCCAGCATCGAGAATGGCCGGTGCCATTTGTCCTCTAATCGACATGGCACTGCCCCAAGCGGTGCCGCGCAGCTCCGCGTTGGCGCCGCAGCTTGTCAGCGTCGTCGGCGCGGTCTGCAACGCCGCGCCCGGGGCGGGCGAGAGGGGCGGCGCGCGCTCCGGGGACGCGCGGCGGCATGCCGTGCACGGCAAATAATTTGCGCGATCCGTCTTCGCGGTGAGGCGCGGGAAGTGCGGACGGCGCGTCCGCCTGGTTGGCGAGGTCAAGAAATTTACACGCGTCGCTGGCGCGCCCGCCTCGTCCGCCCGCGCACGGTAGGCGCGATCGGCGCGGTGTCCAAGCGCTTGTTTCTCGTCCCAGTCGCAAGCGGGCATTGCGCAACACCCCTGGTTCTCCTCGCTGGGCGTCTAGCCAGATTTCTCCGCGGGGCGCAGTGGGTAGCCGCATGCTGAAGGCGACTGAAGAATTCATAGCGCTGACGTTGCGCCCTCCTCGATCCCCTGCAGTCGCGGCTCGCGATTGCCCCCGTTGCGAGGCGCGGGGCCACTGGGCGCGCCGCGAAAAAGGATCGGGATCTTGGGAGGGGTCGTCGCTTACCTGGCGGTGCGCAGCGGGGGTGCGCCCTGGACCGATGTCCTCCTGCTCGGATGACGCAGCGGCGTGGGCCCACGCGGTCGGAGAGCCAGGATGGCGCGGTCGGCTAGCACGGCGGCGCGTAACGCGTCGATGATGGTCGCCATGGCGCGTCGCTCGGCAGGGCTACCGCGGTGCGCCTGAGAAGCGTCGCCTTGGCAGGCATTCAGGCCGTCGCCGCTGGAGGCGCGGCGTTGGCGGGCATTCCATGCCGCAGAGCCCGCGATGTGATGGGGCAGGGCGTGGTTCGGCTGAGCGAAATGCCCTGATGGGTCGTCACCGCTGCCTGCTGCGCCAGCAATCCAGCGGCGCCCTGGCCGGCTTTCACTGTTCGCGTTAATCTTTGAAGCCCGTAGTAGCCTTGGACGACGCAGGAGACGCTGCCTCACCGGAAAAACGGCCGCAGAAACGGCGATCTGATTTTTGTCGATTTGGCCTGACCTGGACACAACGCGATATCGCAATTTGTCGTTCGCCACATCGCTAAAATTCCAATACTGAATTGCGCGCATGGGTCCGCAATGCACACCCTACCAGACCTCGCCATGATGCGCCGCGATACGCTGCCTCATCCGCCCAGACATGGTCGACGCCATCAGCGTCCGATTTTGCGTCCGATTTTGCATCCGATTTGCGTCCGATTTTGCGTCCGATTTGCGCCCGATTTTTGTCTGATTGTACATCCGATTTGCGTCTGGTTTATTTCAATATTGACTCGGCACACAGCCAATCGAACGCGAAATCGGTCGCAAAATCGGTCGCTTCTGGGCGCACTTCCGGGCGCTCTTTCGGGCGCCCTTCCAGATTCGCGTCTGGGCCATATTCTGGGCACTCTTGATGGCGCTTTCCTGGGCGCTGTTCTCGGCGCTCTTCTGGGCTCGCCTGGGCGCTCGCCCCAGCGCGCTTCCAGGCGCTCTTCCGGGCGTTGTTCCGGTCGCCCCCAGCGCGCCTTCTGGGCGCCACGCGCGCGCTTAATTTGCAATGTGAAAGCCAAAAAACCAACAAATCAGAAGCACATCTGCTCTGCCACCGCGGCGAGGTCACGCTGCTCGGCGACGCCCGTCGCCGTCGGCAGCGGCCTGGGCCGCGCTGCCAGCCGCGGTCGCTCCGAAGACGCGCGCGGCAATGACGGCGCGAGGCGCCGGGGCTGGCGCCCCAGCCCCGGGTCGCCTAACGGAGGCCGCCAAGTAAGGGCCGGGCGCGGGCAGAGGCTCAGGCGGGCCCCAGGCGCGCGACGGCGGCAGCTCGGAGAGCGCGGCCGCTGGCGGGCACTGGGCGGGAAAGGCGTCTCTGAGCCGAAAGCGCGCCGCTTAGACGGCTGCTCTTCGATGGGGTCTTCTTCGCAGCCGGGCGGCGCTAGATCCCTCTTGGGGGGCTGAGGCGGGGCGCCAGTGCTCTCGCACTCGGCGGCTCACTCCGCCCGCCGCGGCGCAGCCCTCGCTGTCGCGGAGACCAGGGCCGCTGCGCCGTGGATCTATGGTTCGCCCGATGGCGGTGCAACAGCCCGGCTGGCTGCGCTGGGCGAGTGCTGTCCAATGCATTTTGCGCTGGAGGCGGCGCCCCTATGTGGCGGCGCGCCTCTTTGCTGGTTCAGCGGCGGTGCGGGCGTCGCAAGCAGGCGCGGCGCGGCGGCCGCCCTGTCGCGGAGCGTCGGCGCGGCGTTCGCGGCCCAGCCGCCCCTGGGGGGTCCCAGCGAGGGCGCCACTGAAGCGACGGTTTCTGGTGGGGCGATCTTCTCTGTCGGCTAGTCCAGAAGGCCCATCTTGGAGGTGGTCTCCACCTGGGCATGGCATAGTGGATCCTTGCGCGCGACCGGTGGCAATGGGCGGGAATGGGGTCGATTTGACGATGGCACTGTCCTCCCAGGTAGCTTTGTCCCATCCTGCGCGCCGGGCTGCAAGACATGCGGCATTTGCAAGCGCCGCGTAAATTTCCTTGAGCTCGACGGCGACTTGCTTGGCTTCGTTCGCGTTGTGTTTCAAGCGGGTGCTTACTCGCTTGTCGGCGCGAATGGCTCCACAGCCGTAGAACCTTCGGGAGGTCTGGTGGGCCTCTTGGAGCGTTGTCACTTGGCCGTCTTAGTACCGCACAATGATGTACTCACTGGGCGCAGGACCTATGGTGCCGTGGTTGCTGACGTCGGTCGCTCTGGGACGTCGGCCGGTTTGGTGTTATAGAAAAGCGGCGAACCTGCGCTTGCCCGCTGCCGTGCCATGACGCCCCAGAAGCCCCATGGGCCCCTGTAGTTGTTCGGAGCGGAAGCGGGAGGCAAAGATGGCAGTGAAAGCGTCGGTTGCGTACAAGGTCAAGTTTCGCCAATTTGTGGCGTTCCTGGGCTTTCTGCTGCGCCGTGCGTGCACCCCCTGGCTGGTGCGCGCCGTTGGTGGAAGCTGCTCCTGAGAACTGGGAGGTGCATAATTCCTGCAATGCTGGTGCGACGGTAGCGACATCGATTTCGCCAATGTCTCCAAGGATCCTGATCACCTTGCCTGCTGGGTCCAGTTGGTATATGATTCGCTGTATGTATCCTGGCGCGGGCTTGGTTGCTTTAGCCGTTCCGTTGGGCGAGCGGGTTGTGTTATAGGCGGATGTGTTGCATGGTCCGGTTGCCCTCGTTCTCCTAGCGTGTGAAGGGGGATGCTGCTGGTGGCCGATGTGCCATCCTCAGCCTTGTTGGGGGCAGCGACGATGGGGACGTCCTAGTTTGATGCGTCCGAGCTGATGAGTGGGTCGGTACCGTTGCCCTGGCGAGCGTCGGCGGATGCCGTGGACCCTGGCGGGTCACGGCTGGAACCCGCTGTGTGCGTCCAGGGGTGCTGCAGCCTGCTGTACGCGATCTTGTTTTTTTCCCGCGCAGTTTCATCAATTCGCCCCTGAGTTTTTGCTGGGAGGTGCCGTCAGTAACTGATGTCGGGCTCGGTTTGGTGCTTGTGAAGAAGTTCGTTGTATGCAGCGGCTGCTCGGTCGACACCGCCACTGCTCTGGAACGCGACGACACACGACACCGTTCGGGGCAGGTTGCCATCCTGCCAAATTACAGGTTTTTCTTTCAAGGCCCTTGCCAAGTGGTTTAGGCTGTTGAAAACTGGTGCGCTCACGGCGAGGACCTGTTGGGGCCGTGGCGAACGCGCGCGTGTACTGAAGATCACTGTGCCGCCAATCTGCGGCGGCCTAGGATGGGCCGTGGCCGGTCTCGCGGGCCAAGAGAAGATGCGGGGCGCTTGGCGTGCGAGATTGAACGGGGCAAAGATCTCGAACCGAGGTTGAAGAGAGAGAGAGAGAGAGACAGGAATAGAGAGAGAGAGAGACAGGAAGGGAAAAAGGCAAAGGGAGGGAAAGAGAGAAAGAGAGAAAGAGAAAGAGAGAGATGGAGAGAGAGGGGGAGAAAGAGAGAGAGAGAGAGAGAGAAAAAGAGAAGGAGTGAGAGGAGATGGGGGAGCGCTCAGGAGGGATAGGGAGGGATATGGGAACGGTGGGAGAAAGGAAGGAAATAGAGAGAGGAAAACGGAAGGGAAGGAGAGGAGGAGGCGAAATGTGATGAGGAGCAGGAAAAGCAGGAGGATGGTTGACGAGCCGCTGGCCTGCGGCGAAGCGGGGGGGCCCTTCGGCGGTGGCCCCCGGGCGCGCTCCTGCGGCGCGGCACGAGACGCCCAACGCGCGCCGCCATGCGCCCCGTCCTCGCCCTCTTCACCGTCGTCCTGCTCCTCCTGCTCCTCCTTCTCGCCATCCCCTTCCTGCTGTTCCTGCACTGCTTTTCCTGCCCCTCATGCTGCTGTTGCTGCTGCTGCTGTTGCTGCTGCTGCTGCTCCTGCTCCTGTTCCTGCTCCTCCTCTTCCTCCTCCACCCCGAGGCCCGTTTTTTGGGGCGGGCCGGGCGTTTCGCCTGACACTCCCTCACCACTTATGATTTTGAAACCTATGGCAACAGCTTCACAAATGGAGGGCGGTTGGTTTTCAAAATACGGCCCTCGCGTTAGCGCCGCGCACATTTTATTTGATCAATTGCAAAACACGTGTTCAAAATGCGGCTCTCGTCTTAGCGCCGCACACATTCGTTAAACACATTGCAACAACTTCACGGATTGAAAACAATACGTTTTCAAACAGTGGTTCTCGCCTTAGCGCCGTGCAGATTCTATTTCAACGTACGCAAAAGCTTCACGGATTGAGAACAAACCAGTTTCAAAAGGTGGCTGTCGCCTTCGCGTCGCGCACATTCGCCTTATACATTTGCAAGAGCCTCACGGATTGAGGGCGAACTTTTCAAAAGGTGGCTCACGCCTTAGCGCCGCGCACATTCGTCTATAACTTTACAAGAGTTCCACGGGTTCCCATGATCAGCGTACCAGAAATGGGGTTGTGGAAGGATTCAGGATTGTGCGGGAGCAACGGTTTTTGTTCACTCGCGGTGCTGAAGTCCCGAGAACAGCGTTCTGGCACGATTCGGAATCGCCAAAACGCAACAGTCAGGTTAATGTGTGGCGTTGGAATCTCGAGAACAATGTTTTGGCATGCTTCAGGGTCTTCGAACGGCTGTCTTCCAACGAGGCAGTTCCATCAATGGAAATGAGCAGTTGCAGGCGCCAGTGAAGGGGGAGTTCGAAGGGAGGGTTCATCACAACATCGTTGATGATTCTTGGGTTCACACTGGTCGTCGTCCTCATCCTCCTCCCTTTCCTCCCTGTCCGCTGGCTCTTCTGGTTTCTCTTGCTGCTTCCGCTCCTCGTCCTGCTGCTCATGCTGCTGATTTGCCTCCTCCTGTTCGTCTTCCTGGTCAGGCTCCTGCTGCCGCTGCTGTTGCTCCTCGTCGTCCTCATCCGGTCTATGCCGCAGCCCGGGCACGCACCTAGCTTTGCGGTACGTGCTCACCAGGGCTAGGCGTGCGGTCGTCAGCATAGCTATCCTCAAACACCTCCACGAGTCTGCGAGCGAAACGCCCATGACCCAGATCTCGAGAGTCGCACAGCACAGTAAACCTAGGGCCCCAGTGGGGGGGGGAGAGGGAAGAGGAGACTACGCAGCCTGGACCTGACCTCCTGCAAAGACCGTCCTCGTCTTGCTCCTCCTCCTCCTCCTCCTCCTCCTCCTCCTCCGCCCTCCTCCGCCCTCCTCCTCCTCCTCCTCTTCCTCCTCC
>CAUYUJ010005947.1:281286-316286 GCA_963575745.1 Prorocentrum cordatum
CCTCCCTCCTCCTCCTCCTCCTCCTCCTCCTCCTCCTCCTCCTCCTCCTCGTCCACCCCCCCGACCTGGCGGGGCCAGGTCGCAACTATCTCTTCGTGGTCCGCACTGGAAGCCGTGAACCAAAGACTGGTTTGTCATTTCTTGGGGGCACACGTTCCGTGTCACCACGCCCAGACGACGCAGAGACATGACCCGCGATCTTTCAGGGGGGTGTCCCTGTCGGGAGCGGGGAGCGCGGCTCATGGCCCAGACCCCCGACGTCATGATTTTTTCATAACACGACTCCAAAGGTCTGGACCCATTCCCCGGGACCGGTTTTCCATCCTGAGTCGTTTCTTGACGGTCCCGAGGGCTGGTGGGGCCCTCAGAGCAGGAGAGCCCAGAATCGAATCGATTAGTCGGATCGGCGATCGAAATGAATGAGGTCGGCGGAAATCGGCAGCCGAGTCGGGAAAAGTCGAATCGGCAGAAATCGGCAGGCTAAATAGTATGCCTCCAAGAAGGAATCGGAACCCAAGTCGGAATCCCAAGTCGAATAGAATCGGAACCGGGAACAATCGAAATCGAAGCGAATCGAATCGGAGGCATCGGAACGAGCCCTGCCAGAGGCCGAAAATAGCGACGAACCTCCCTTCGTGATTTTTGTTCGTAACGCGAGGGGGTCTGGAGGGCATCTGGGGTCGAAACCTCCTCCCTCCTCACACATGCTCCCGCGGGCACCAGCTTGGGAGCCAGCGGCCCCGCGAGGCTCGCCGCGCCGCCGCCCATGGCGCTCTTCGCGCCAGCGCCTCGGAAGGGGGGCGAGGGGAGGGAACAGGCGAAGGAGGAGGAGGAGGAGGAGGACGACGACGACGCCGAGGACGAGGGAGTCGGAGGGGGGGGAGTTTGAGGAGTAGGGAGAAGGGGGGAAGGAATGAGAAGAGGGGGTGAGAGGACGCAGAGGAGGTGGAGGAGGATAAGGATGGAGCTGGAGTAGGGCGCCGTAGGAGGACGAGGAGGGAGAGGAGATGACGAGGGGGAGGATGAGGGAGGAGAGGGAGGCGGAAGAGGAGGATGAGCAGGGGGATGATCGGAGGTTGGGGGGTGAGATCGCAGTGGAACGGAGAGCCCCCCACCAAGACATCGGTTATCGTTTTCGTGCTCGTGTTCGTGTCGTGCGTGCGGGCGCGGGGAAGCTGCGTGGGCGCGCGACAGGGATGACCCCGCCATCGCTTGGGTGTCTTGGATGCAGTGGACCGCCCCTCCGCCCCCAGTGGGCGCGCGGTGGCCCGGGGTGTCCCGCGGTGGTGTCCTGTGGTGTCCCGTTGGTGTCCCGCTGGTATCCCGTCGGTGCTCCGTCGGCGGTGGGCGGGCTGTGGCCAGAGGCATCCCGCCTTGTCATCGATAGTGAAGTCGATCGAGAGATCGATAATGAGATCGCTAGAATGGGATTGATAGCGAAATCAAACATAAGATAGACAGTGAGGTCGATTGTGACAGTGGTTGTGATCGTGCTGTCGGATGCGCAGGGAGGCGACGTCCTAAGGGTTTCACAGATCTCACGGGGACATGCGATGTCCCCTGTGGCGAGCACAAGGGGATCGATCTCCGAACCCATTGGTGCTAAGAGTGACCGTGAAGTCGATAGTAGGATCGATCGAGTGAAATCGAAAGCGGGGACGACGGTGACATTACATCGCAGCGCAACATCGTCATCACGCGTCGTCGCTAACCCGGGGGCGCGCCACAAGCATCGTCCTCATCACAACCATCGCATTTGCCACCTTTTTGTTCTCTCCCCCCCCCCTCAAACCTCCCTATCACCCGATGGGTGGTCGTATAGGTAATGTTGATCTCGGTTCGAGTTAGGAGCACGGCTTTGATCCATCATATGGACGACCAGAGCAGATGAACAGGCACCAAAGCTGTGCCCGCGATCGTCTGAAAAGTCAAATGGTAAAACCAGAAGATGCCCTTCTCGTTCTGGCGCGCTAGGTATGAAAGGTGGGAAGGCAGGAGGACGCAAGAACTGAGGAGGAGAGACGAGAAAGGTGGAGGTGCCGACGAGCTTCACCACGTCGCGTGGCTACACGTCAAACAACTTGAGGTCAACGCCACCTGAAGCTTCTGAGGTGACTGCATCAACAAACCGGATCCCGGGGGTGACCACTCCGTTCTCAAGGGCACCGTGCAAACGTGTTGCCCATGACCCTAGAAGGTAGTATACGCGACTTCAGCGAGGAATGGACCACATAAAGATGACAGCAGCGTGGACGTCCAGAAAAGGTGTTACTGAACATCGGAAAGAGCGTGTTCCACCGCTGCTGGCGGAAAACCGGGGGGGATCACTACCGGTTCGAACCCCCCCCCCTCTCCGGAAAACCGGGGGGGTCACTACCGGTTCGAACCCCTCCCCCCCCCACCCGTTCATCGTGAAAAGGGGGGGGGTCACTACCGGTTCAAACCCCCCTCCCCCTCGAAAACCGGGGGGGGGTCACTACCGGTTCGAACCCCCCCCCCCCCCTCGAAAACCGTGGAGGGGGTGCGGACAGTGGTGGGGACGGTGGTGATGGGGACAGTGGTGAGGGGACAGCGGGACAGTGGTGGGGACAGTGGGACAGTGGTGGGGACGGTAGTGGTGGGGACGGTGGTGAGGACAATGGTGGGAACAGTAGGGACAGTGGACAGTGGTGGGGACGGTGGTGGTGGTGGGGACAGTGGTGTGGGGACAGTGGGAATGAGGTGGAAACAGTGGGACAGTGGAGGGTACAGTGGTGGGGACAGTGGTGAAGGCGGTGGCGAGGACGGCGGTGGGACAATGGGACAGAGGTACAGTGGGGACAGTGGTGCGGACAGCGGGAACAGTGGTGGGAACAGTGGGACAGCTTAGTGAAACAGCGGAGGAGTCAGTGGGACAGTGGGGTGGGGACAGTGGGGATAGTCGGGCAGTGGTTGGGGCCGTGGAGAGAGTGGGGAGAGTGAAACCCTGGTGGGAACAGTGGTGGGGACAGTGGGGACAGTGCGACAGTGGTGGGGGGCACTGGTGGGGGAGTAGGGACGGTGGTGGAGCCAGTGGGGACAGTGGTGGTGAGGACAGTGGTGCTGGAACAACAATGGGGGATGTGGTGCGGGACGGTGGTAGGGACCGGGAGTCGTTTGCTGGCGGGGAGTGGGGGGGGGGGGGGGGGAGGGGTTCGAACCGGTAGTGACCCCCCCTCCGGTTTTCGAGGGTGGGGGGGGGTTCGAACCGGTATGTGACCCCCACCGTTTTCGAGGGGGAGGGGGGGGGGAGGTTTTGACGGGGGGGGTTTTGCCGGGGAGGCCGGGGGGGGGGGGAGGGGTTCAGGGGGGGGGGGGGGATTTTCGGAGGGGGGGGGGGACCCCCGGGTTCCGGAGGAAAAGTGCGGCAATTTTCCACAGTAAACCGGCAGTGGATCACGCTCTCTCGAACATCGCGGAGTTCATAGATACAGACTGGCGTTCACAGAAAAACAGATTCAACACTGTGAAGATGACACTCGATGCCAGAGTGACGGGCCGGGATCCCGACGGCCCTACCGAATCCTCGCGTTTCGGCAGCAATATCGCGTGCTGGCGGCTGATCGGTGAGGGAGGAGGAAGAACGAGGAGGAGGCAGAGGAGGACATGAAGGAGGAGGGGGAGGAGGAGGAACAAGAGCAGAAAGAGGAGGAGGAGGAGGAGAAAGAGGAGGAGGAAAAGGGAGGAGGAGGAGGTCGACGACGACCACGACGGAAACGACGACGACGTGGACGAAGACGACGACGACGACGACGACGACGACGACGACGACGACGACGACGACGACGACGACGGCAAGCCGGCGCCCATGGCGCTCTTCGCGCCCGCGCCCAGGGCGGCGCTCTTGGCGCCGGTGCCCATGGCGCTCTTTGCGCTGCCTCCAGACGCGGCGCGGGTTCGCGTGGTGGGGGGAGGCGGGCGTGAGAAGGCAAGGTGAAGAGGGGAGAGGGAAGGGGGGAGGAGGAGGAGGAGGAGGAGTGAAGAGGGAGGGGGAAGAGGGGGAGAAGGGAGGAGGAGGACGAGGTGGAGGAAGAGGACCGGTGCAAAACTAAGACGCATCAACGACGTTGCAATAACAACCCTCCCTCCAAATTCCTTCCTTGCAGGTTATTAGTGTAATGAGCTTCGCTGCGGGAAGTACCCCAACTGGAAAACAAGTATCCGAGAATCCTGAAACCGTGCTAGAACACCGTTCCTGGGCCCGCAGTGCCGCGAAACCTGCGCGGGACTATTGCGTCCCGGCAGTCCCAAAACGTGATAGAGCACCAGTCCTGGGATTTGAACACCACGGATCATCGTGGCTGTCGCGTTCCGACAGTCCATAGCCGTACCAAAACATTATTCCTGCAACCCTCCGCGAAACTTAACGCAAGTTTTCCCCGCGCCGCGTCGGCGCCCCCAAGCCCCCAAATTTCAACGGTGATGCCCAAGCGCGTGACTCAAAATTGTCCGTCGGCGTCCGCGGACCGCGTCGAACGCGCAACTGAACGTCGCAATTGGGGGCGACGGGGGGTCGGCAAAACTTGCGTGAAGTTTCGCGGAGGTCTCTGGGACTACAGCCATACGAATCCTCAAAACTGCCGCAATTACTTTCGAAACGAGCGTTCGCGGCGCCACAAAATAGAGCCACATGCCGAAAAAGAGCCGCCCGCAATCCTGACATTGGCGCAAACTCTTAACAGGAATATGCGCCGCGCTGAAGCTAGAACCACATTTTGACAACGGCCCGCCTTCCACCCAACCAACTGGTGCAATGTGTTTAACGAATGCCCGCGGCGCTGAAGCGAGAGCCACATTTTGAAAACCGCCCGCCCTCCATCCTTGAACCCGTTGAACAATTCCAAGCACCAGGATCAGAATGCTGAAAACGTCTGAAGCGAAACGCCTGGCCAGCCCTACCGACACGCTGAGAGTTCTAAAGGGAAAGACGATGGAGGAGGGGGACGAGGAGGGGGAGGAGGACGAGGCGGCTGATGACGAAAAAGCGTAGCAGGAGGGACGGAGAGTGAGGAGGACGAGGGAGGACGGAAAACGAAGGGGTGAGGAGGACGAGGGGTAACAGAAGAGGGGGGAATGAACAAGACGGCCAAGTAGGAGCAGGCGACTCCAGCTGCGAAGCAGGCTTGCAGAGTCAAACTTACACAACGTAACAACAATCGGTCGCACAGTCTCTGAAACATGCATCATCTTGACGAGAGGGCAGGACAGGAGGGGAACGAGATAGAGGAGTCCGATGGAGAGGGGCGACGCCCCACGAGGATGCGGCTCCTACGGAGGGGCAGGACGAAGCGAGTGAGGACGGAAAGGAGGACCGCATCGGGAGAATGGATGATCGCTCGTTCGCTCTCGCCCTGTCAGTCCATCCTACTAATGTCTGCGCGTGTTCGCGAACCTCGGGGGGGGGGGGGGGGCAAAGAGCGGATCTGCCTTTTCGTCCTTTACACTTCGCCGCTCCGTCCGGAGCACCGCGCACTCAAAAGGAACGGCAAGTGGCTGTGCGTTAGCGAGGCCGCTGCACGGCGGCCCGGCCGACAGCCCGACGAAGCCGCGCTAGGGCGGGCGGGGGAGCCAGTCCACGAAACTTTCGTTCAGCACGTGCCCCGCTGAATCCTCTACAAGCCCTGGCCCTCGCATCGTCTCAGGACTCGCACTCGGACGGGGCCTATTTTTGTTGGGGGGAAACGCATGCCGAGGGACACTGTTCAGGAGCTGCTGTGAACCCTCACGTCGTCTCACTTCCCCTGCGGCACCAACGCCCCGGCAAGATTCCCGCGCGGGGCCCTACACATCGAGGGCGCCCCTCCGCCGTGCCTGACCTGCCCCCATCCCGCTGCGGCCTCGACCTCCATGGGCACGCCCCATGCCTGCAGCATTGGAGTGGGCATTTCTGGCGGGCTCTGCGCGTGGATGGGGGAGATCCTGCTTATGGGGAAACCCAAAGGTACCGACACCGCTACTCCCCGGGCCTCTCCTTGGGTGCGTTCTGACTGAGATTTCATGGCGAATCCAGCGGTGGCGACGATGGGCTTTGGCCTCCTAGGAGGCCCAATATGGAGAAAATGCCGCGGGAAGGGTGGCGGTATGGGTACCTTCCCCTCCCCTGAGCTTCTGGGTCGTCTCGGGGAGCTCCCGTCGGTGCGCCGCGTCGTTTTGCGCCAGTGCCTGCCCGAGGAACCCAGGCAACAGCCTGTTGTGTTAGTTTCCTTTTTCTTTTCCTTCTTCGTTTAAATACTGTTGTTCTATAAACATATATATATATATATATATATATATATGTATGTGTATATATATATATGTATTCATATTACGTCGCGGGCCGGGCACCTCCGCGCCGCGGTGCCCGCGCAAAGCCAACACTCCACGACGGGCAGAGCGCTGCAAAAGCTGTTTCTGGGGGCCGGCGATCCAAAATACCGGCTGCCGGGCCTGCTCTTACTTTTCTGTCTTGCCAAGTCATGAGGCGCACAGCGGAAACGTTTGAGGAGAGGCTGCCAGTTAAGGGGGACGATGGACGGCGGCGGCAATAAGATATGAGGGTCTGCTCTTAACTCTCCTTCGCGAAGTCGCGGAACGACCTGCTGCAGCCCGCGGCGGTCTGCCGCTCGCGGTCGAGGATGGGGGGGGGGCGCTTGCCGTCTCGTGCCCAGGGGGGCGAACTCTGGCTACTAGCTGCATCGCGAATGCTCTCCAACTCCGACCAGCTCCTCGTCCTCCACTTCCACGTCCCCCCCGACGTCCATGCTGTCCCCGGCACGTTGCGACGCCCTGCCGCCGCCACGGAGATGTGAGACCTGTCTCGTACGGACCATCTGTGAGTTTTGCCAGATCCTTCTGCTTCCTTGCCCGTCTCCTCTTCCATGTGGTTGGGCCCGCTCAACTCTGCGGTTGCCAAATCATGCGCGTAAAATGTTCCCGCAACCAGTCGACCGGCTGGCGCGCACCGCGTGAGTCAGTAACGATTATGCCACGAGCTTCGCGCATACACAAATCTGGCTGCAGTGGCGGACTGAAGTGCCCCCGAGCATGACTGGGCCAGGGGCTTGCGTCGTTTAGGTTTTTCGGCGCATATTGGGCATGGCATCGAGCTCGGCGTGATAAATTGTTCCGGAGCGCCCCCTGTCTGCTGCGAAATATTGTCGACGATAGATATCTGCTACAAGATGTTCTGCGAGGCGCGTCTCGATGCGTGCTGCTGCCTAGAGGGGAACTGTCAGTGGCGGCAAGGACTCGACCGATGCTGACATTGCCGCTCGCGCCTCCAATGCACGGACCTCTTGCACTCGGCTAGCTTAGGAGTTGGCGCGACAGCGCTGGACTGGCGGTCGCTTCAATGTCGTGCATCTATCGATGTGCGTCTTCTGTGTCGTAGCCAATTTGCCGCGCGTGTGACCAGCTCCTCGAATACATGCCGCACGCCCCTCACTGCTGATAGTGCAATGCTCCTGCGATGCTCATGTCAAGGCCTTCTCCGTAGGTGCCCAGTTTGCTTCCTATGTTCAGCTGGTCGAAGGCACTGCCTCCACATGAGCTGTTCTCAAAAATTTGGTTGGCCGAGCCTCCCGCGAAGCCGGCGATGGCCATCTGTTGGGGGCCATCCGCGCCCCACGGGGTTTTCCTCGACTGTACGATGCCACCTTTCCGGCCAGCATGCGTCGGCGATATTGCGGGCGGCGGGGGGGGGGGGGCGACGGTGCGAGCGAAGATGGCTGTAGCCCCGGCGCCCCCTGGAACTCTCCTTCCGAGTGGCTCGACCAATACGTGCCAGGAAGATTTCGGACGGCGGGCGTCTGGAGCACGGCCGCGCGCGGCGCTTGATATTGACAAATGTTTTCGTAACATCACGGCGCCGCGCGGCGCGCGCGGCGCCGCGCGGCGCGCGCGACGCCAGCAGCCTGCAACCGGAAAGATGACGTCTACTGCGCGCGGAATAGCAGATCCTCGCCGTCGGCGCCGAAGTCCTCCAAGCAGCCAATCATCGGATGTCCAAGCTGCTTTCTCTCTGCGTAACGCCGCCGAACGGAATGTCCCCCCAACCAAGCACATGATCATGATGATGCACCCCCCTGCCACGTCGATCTCATAGTTCCTTTCCAGGTGCGCGATCATATTTTCTCGCCATGAACAAAGATGTGATACTCGGATCAATCCTTGTGCTACACTGGGTGATTGGATTTCATCCGGACAATACCCGATTCCAGTCGTAGGTGCAGGTCGTCTGGGGTCACACCATTTATACGTGAACAAGAATGTGGGAGTTTCTGCCCGAATAATCCAACTGTGATAGCACCACCGTACTTCCACCACCCAGGCATACCTCGACAGAATTCCCAAGCCTTCTGAAGCAAGATCCATCGCATCATCGCTGTCTCGCTGCCATCGGAGATTATGTTGCACTTCCAGCCCGGTGTCTGCAGGATCGGCCTGCGTGGCAGAGCATCCACATAGACAAACACGGGGCGCCATTCGTAGACTCCACCCATAAGCCGAAGCCACAGAAGTCACTCCTAAGCCGGAATAGCTGCATATTTATACTGCCTTCGGCCACGCCCCTTACCATCGATGAGGCCAGCAATCCTCTGAACAAGGTAATTGTAATTCAGCTTGGCCGCCTCATCAACCTCGGAGGGTTGTCTCTGCGTCAGTTCGACCCCATGCTCGTGTGCGCTCCGCTTGAGTTGTTTGCTGCCCTTCTTGGTCCTGGCCGAAATTATTTGGAAGCGCTATTGTGTTTCAGACATCGCTGGACAGATGCTGCTTGGGCTGTTCGCCATGTGCTGCTCTCGTCTCGGTGTGCAACACGCTCTTGCCGAATACATTCGCCAGCGCCGTGTTCACAATGTCAACAAATTATTGAATAATTGTGCCAAGGTCTCCCTGTGCTTCTATCTCATTACCAAGTTCATGCGTATGTTTACGCATTCGTCCCATCTCATCAGGTAAGCCTTGACTGTTGGAACCCTATTGCACGCAACAGAATAAAGATCCAATCACTTGTCGGACAGCTCGTGCGGGAAGCGGGCGCTGACTGAAATGAGTACAAGCCAGTATTTGCATGGGCCTGCAGTATTGACCTCGATGTGTGTTATGCAACGATAGAGCGCGACCAGCTGAACACAACACTCGACACTTTCCACACCCTGCATCAGCAACTCTCGGTACGCATATGTGGTAGATGCACGATTCGGGATTAGCCCCCAAGCGTGATGGCGGATCTAAAAAAAAACTATGACCGTGCCCATCTTCCAGCTGAGAAGTAGAGGCCTCAAGGGTGTCGGGGCCATAGACCCACGTCCTCCAGCTAACTTGCCGGCCACTTGATCCTCATGTCTGCTCAATTAAGATCGTGGGCGCCGTGCGGCGCCTCGACATGTCCTGAAGTATACCGTTGGGCCAGCCACTCACGAGTTGCACTGTCTTCTCGCTGGCTGGACGCATCGCTCGAGAAGTCTGCCTCTTGCGGGAAGGAAAGACCAGCATATCCATGAGATACATCACCTGACTGCACGCAGATGGCACCACATCACCCCCCAGCTGCTTCGGTGTGTCGTGCGCGCGCTTGAAGGCACTGCGAGGAAAGCTATGTGTATACATATATATATATATAGATATACAGACGTGCTTACTGCAAGTGAGAACGCCATGCCGCACAGTGGTGCCACAAGTGGCCCTCTCTTGTGCACGAGCTGTATGCACGATGCTTCGGTTGTGCGGCGCTGGTGTCATTCACGACCTGCCCGCACGACCTGCCCTGCGTGCCAACCGATGCGTGCACAGCCCTGCTGGGCACTGTGCCGGCTGTGTCGAGCCACCGCTCGTGCGCACGCGCCGCTCCGGGAGACTGTACTGCACGTCGCGAAGCAGCCCGCTGGGCCCGCCCAGCGCGATCGGCACGGGCAGAGGCTGCCGCCACGGGCTCCATGCGAGAGCGCGTGTGGTCCGCGTGAATCGGCGTACCTTTTCCTGTGCAAGCTCCTCGGCACCGCCTGCACCCTGGGCCCCGCCCTCTCCGGCCGCCTGAGGCCCCGCCCGCCTGTGCCCTGTCTCCCCAATTAGAGCTGTGCGTAGCCCGCCTAGCTTTTAGCGGAAGAGGTTCGCTCTCGCTTCGCCGACCAAAAAATGTTGTCCACATGACGTGTGCGCTTTTCAGTGTAGCGTAGGTGGCGAGGGTGCGCGCGACATGAAGGGAGCCACCGGGGGAAGGCTGGCGATGAGGAGGATCAGGCATGAGCCGCAAGAGGAGCACGAGCAACGAGAAGGTAAGATGAGGAGGCCCGTCGCACTCTTGGAAAGGCCCTCCCATTCACGGAGCGATCTGTACCGCGGACGGGGCCGGTTCGATTCTACTCCATCTCGAGGGGTTCGCGTCAGCAGCCGAGTGGGCGAGGCCGATTCCGTCTTTTCCCTGCGTCTCTCACCTACGTTCGGTGATGTGCTTGGGGGTTGGATTTCCGCAAATTGCCCTGGTGCCCTATCCGGGGGGTCCGAGGGAGGCCTATGGGTGGTGCCTTCTTGAAGCCCAGCTTCTTGGGATGTCTGGTTCCTATGATGGGTGCCTCGTAGCTGGTGCCCTATGATGGCCCTGTTTGTTGGGAATGCTGGCTATGGCCCTGATGCCCCATTAGAGGGGTGGTGGTTGATCCCGCACGTTGCGATGTCTGGCTGCCGCCCTGGTGTCCTATGGGTGGTGCGTTATGGTTTCTGCCGTACGTAGACAAAGGGGAAGTTGGAGAATAAGGACGAGCAGGATGAGCAGGAGGAGAAGGAGTAGGAGGAGGAGGACGATGAGGAGGACGAGGAGCAGCACGAGGGAGGAGGGACAAGGACGGATGCGGACCAGGAGGTCCCTGCGATCCCCCGCAAAGCGGAAACCTCGGGAAACTGCTGGAAGCCTCACAAATGCGTCCTGCTGCGACCACCCCCTCCCTCCCCACTTCTCCCTCCTCCCCCCTCCATCCGGCACCACTGGCGTGGCTACCGTAGTCGATGATCCTCAGAACGTGTGTTAGCCCCAACGGACCTTTGATACGACGCAGGCGATGTCATGATCTACTGGTTGGGCTGAAGTGTGTAAACACATATTGGGCTAACACGCGTCCTGAGGATCATCGACGTAGGCCCATCGGGGCGCTTGCTCGTCCACGCCAGGGTGCGAGCGCTGCCCAAGGGCCAGAGTTCCAACCGCAAGTCCTACATGCAAGGTCCCCTTCCCTCCCCTCTCTCGGGCGGGTGGGAATGGGGGGTGACCCACACAGGGGGTGACGAGAAGGGCCATCGTTTTCACCCTCATCTGGGTCACCCCCCATCGTTGAGCAGGGGCCGACCGTCCCGGCATTCCTATAGTCCTACCACGATATGTTCTTAGAAATCAGAAATGTTTCTAAGAACATTTCGTGGAAATCACAAAAGGTTCTCAGAACATTGTTTAGTAGGGCTATAGGCGAGCCAGGACGTTTCGCCACTGACTGACATGAATTACCACCCGCCCGAGTCTTCTCCCTCCTCCCTCCTCCCTCCAGCACTCTCCTCGTCCCCAGACCCCCGACGTCACGACCTTTCCATGGCGCAACCCCCAGGGAGGTCCGGACCCATTCCCCGGGACCCGATTCCCATCCCGAGATCGTTTTTTGACGGTCCGGTATAAGGGCCCCCCGGAGGCCGAAAATGGCGAAAAGCCTCCTGCAGGACCAGGTGCTCATCCCGAGCCATTTTTCGGACGGTCTGGCAGGGGACCCCGGAGGCCGAAAAGAGCGAAACACACCTCCCGCCGTGCTTTGTTCACAACGCGAGGGGGTCTGGGTCGTCCTCCGCCTCATGGGTCGGGGATCTTCTGACCCGGGTCAATCCAGACCCGGGTCAGTCAAGCCTTGCAGGATCCTGCAAGATCCTGCAAGATCCTGCACCCAAGCCCGGGTCAGTGCCAAGGATGCTGCAGGATCCTGCAGGATCCTACACCCACACCCGGGTCGATGCGACCCTGGCTTTGCAGGATCCCGCAAGATCGAGCGCTCTGGCTGACCCCCGTTTGCCTTCACCCCCGTCTCAAGGCTCCCGAATTGAAGGGGCCCCTGGACACACAAATAAATAGACACGATTAACCAGATTCCCCGTCTATTCCCGTATTTTCTGCATGTTTGGTCTTCCCCCCCACTTCCCATATTCTCCCATCTTTTCGGGGGAATCGACGATGAATTGTGTCTGTGTGTTTTTTCCCCCTCCCGAATCGAATGGGGGCGCGGGCGCACGCCTCCGAGCGCCAGGCCGCCGTCTCGCCGGGCGGCCTCTTCCACCGCCCACTCGGGGACGCCCGGCTCCCGCTGCGGGGGCGCCGCCGGCGGTGCCGGCTGCTGGGCGGGGGGAGGGGGGGCAGGCCCAGCCTATACTCTTGACGAGCGAGCAGCACACACCCACACACACACACACACACACACACACACACACACGCACACACACACACACACACCCATACAGGGCAGTTTATCATACATCGGATGTTTAGAAAGATTGGATTTTTAATATATGATTCGTTTATGAATAAATTGATGCATGAACTCATCGTTGTTTTTAATACTGAATCCCTGCATTTTTAATACATGATCCGCACGCGGAGCATGTACAAAAAACGGCACTGTACCCCCTGACCTTCCAGGAGGGCTTAAAGATAGCACCAGGACCTCGACATCTTATTCCCGGTCCAGGTGTTAGGCAGTGCAGATCGGTCTCAGGTCTGGAGGGCTATTTTTTAGCACTCTGGAAGGTCAGGGCCTTAGGGGGGTCGTTGGGAGGAGGACTAGCTATGGGTATGGGTGCGGGTTGTCGGGCCCTGGGGAACGCTCTCCGACAACGCGCACCCGTAGCCCTCTCCGACCGCCCCTACGGGTATGGGTGTGCGCTGTTGGTTCGTCAACTTTAGCCTCGACCACCACAAAGGATCTCGAGCACCCAGACAGTACCAAAAAACTGGCAGGCTTTCACGTGTCGGGCCCTGGGGGGCCATACTCGGTCGACACTGTCTCGACACTTTTCTGCGTGCTCGAGATGATGTCTGGTATGTGGTACTTGCGCACGATGGGAACAGCATAAAGCAGGGCGCGGGTCCGGCCTCCAGGAGGACCCTCCTCCCTGGGCGTCTCGAGAATCACGACGACAATATTGGCTCAGCCTGGGGTTCCAGGACCTCCAGGACTTTCGGGGAGGGCTCTGGTCTGAACCGTCGCGCAGCGACGCAAAGGCGGGGTCAGGGGCCGTGGCAATGTTTTCCCCACGACTGCGCGTCCGACCACACGAGGAGATTCGACGCTGTTTGCGTGGCTGCGCCAGGCAAGCCTTTTTAGCTTGGTGTTGCAAAGGCGGGCGACGCTGCCAGGGGACCAAGGTCGGGCCAGGGCGGCAGGAAGTGGGGCATTGAGGTGACGGGGACGATCGCTCGTATGGGTACTTGCTTGCCGTCGGCGGCGGCTGATCGAGAGCCAGAGCCAGGAAAAAAAGGGCGAAGTGAAATTCCACGCGAGCAGCGTCCGCAACGTCACGAGTCGCCGAAGAGCGCAGACTATCTATCTAAAGTGACCGGGCTAAGCAAACTAGCGAACGTCATGGACGAGAGGAAGCAAACAAGAGAAACCAGCGAACGTCACGGACTGGAGCCGCTGGCAGTCTTTTGGGAAGAAGAAAGGCCAAAAAAGGAGGGATAGGACCAGCAAAACCTCGGGGAATCCCACCAGCCCTCTGGGCGTCGGTGGTTTAGGGCGTTTCCTCTTCCACCCCTTCTTCATCCTCTTCGGGGAGAGGTTGCTCGCTGTTCCCTATTAGTATACACCCCCCCTGGCGACTGGAAGCCAACCCAGGTCCATGAGGCCCCCCCACACAATGTCTTGTTAAAAACTATACAAAACACACTATGTCCCCACCATCCCTGGTAATACAAAACACACTCTGTCTCCAAATTCGGAGCTGCGACAGCGATCATGATGCGGCCATCCCCCCACCATCCCTGTCAAAAAAACAATACAGGATACACTTTGGCGGCGGCGAGCGGCCGGCGGGCGGAGTTGCCGGCTGCCGGCGGCGGCCGGCGGGGGCGGCGGCGGTGGACGGGGGCGGCGGCGCGGACGGCGGCGGCTGGCGGCAGCGGCGGCCGGGGATGCGGCATTGGTGGCGGCAGCGACTGCGGCGGCAGCGGCTGCGGCGGCGGCGATTTGGCAGCGGGGGCGGCGGCGGCGGCGGCGGCGGCGGGCAGCGCGGCGGCGGCGGCAGCGGCGAACAGCGGCGGCGGCGGCGGCGGCGAACAGCGGCGGCGACGGCGGCGATTTGGCAACGGGGGCGGCGGCGGAGGCGGCGGCGAAGGCGGCGGCGGCGGCTGATCGAGAGCCAGAGCCAGGAAAAGAAGGGCGAAGTGAAATTCCACGCGAGCAGCGTCCGCAACGTCACGAGTCGCCGAAGAGCGCAGACTATATATCTAAAGTGACCGGGCTAAGCAAACTAGCGAACGTCATGGACGAGAGGAAGCAAACAAGAGAAACCAGCGAACGTCACGGACTGGAGCCGCTGGCAGTCTTTTGGGAAGAAGAAAGGCCAAAAAAGGAGGGATAGGACCAGCAAAACCTCGGGGAATCCCACCAGCCCTCTGGGCGTCGGTGGTTTAGGGCGTTTCCTCTTCCACCCCTTCTTCATCCTCTTCGGGGAGAGGTTGCTCGCTGTTCCCTATTAGTATACACCCCCCCTGGCGACTGGAAGCCAACCCAGGTCCATGAGGCCCCCCCCACACAATGTCTTGTTAAAAACTATACAAAACACACTATGTCCCCACCATCCCTGGTAATACAAAACACACTCTGTCTCCAAATTCGGAGCTGCGCAGCGACCCTGATGCGGCCTCCCCCCACCATCCCTGTCAAAAAACAATACAGAATACACTTGGCGGCGGCGGCGGCAGCTGCGGCGGCTGCGGCGGGTGCCGCGGCTGCGGCGGCTGCGGCGGCGGCGGCGGGGGCGGCGGCGGCGGCGGGGGCGGCGCGGCGGCGCGGCGGTGCGGCGGCGGCAGCGGCGGGGCGGCTGCGCATTGGTGGCGCGCAGCGACTGCGGCGGCAGCGGCTGCGGCGGCGGCGATTTGGCAGCGGGGGGCGGCGGCGGCGGCGGCGGCGGCGGCGGGCAGCGCGGCGGCGGCGGCAGCGGCGAACAGCGACAGCGGCGGCGACGGCGGCGATTTGGCAACGGGGGCGGCGGCGGGCGGCGGCGGCAAAGCCCTCGGGGAATCCCACCAGCCCTCTGGGCGTCGGTGGTTTAGGGCGTTTCCTTCGTCCACCCCTTCCTTCATTCCTCTTCGGGGAGAGGTTGCTCGCTGTTTCCCTATTAGTATACACTGGCGCGGCGGCGGCACTGCGGCGGCTTGCGGCGGTGCCGGCGGCTGCGGCGGCTGCCGGCGGGGCGGGGCGGCGGCGGCGGCGGCGGGGGGCGGGGGCGGCGGGCGGCGGCCGGCGGCGGCGGCGGCGGCGGCTGCGGCATTGGTGGCGGCAGCGACTGCGGCGGCAGCGGCAGCGGCTGCGGCGGCGGCGATTTGGCAGCGGGGGCGGCGGCGGCGGCGGCGGCGGCGGGCAACGCGGCGGCGGCGGCAGCGGCGAACAGCGGCGGCGGCGGCGGCGGCGAACAGCGGCGGCGACGGCGGCGATTTGGCAGCGGGGGCGGCGGCGGAGGCGGCGGCGGAGGCGGCGGCGGCGGCGGCGGATTGGCCCCCAGTAGCTGGCCATCCAAAGACGACTGCTGCATATGCTGCGGTTCGGGCCAGGCTCGGGCGCTACGTATGTGTTAGGAGGGCGTTTGGGAGTGAGCGAAACGGCTTGCGGGCGGGGAAGGCGTCTTGACCCCTCCCCCACTCCGTCCCCTGGACCTGGACAAAAGGGGTTCCGCGAGTCGTCGGAGCGTCCAAAACGGCCTCGGCGAGGAACCGAAATCACTGGTTTTGCAAAAATTGTGGCCCCATTTTGGCCTCCTGATGGGGGTGACCCTAATTCGTGACACCCCCGCCTGTGATCAATCTCGCCCTAGATGGCCCAAAGATGGCCCCCAAGGCTCCCAAGGGTGCCCCAGAATGCCCCCAAGAAGCTCCCAGAATGCCCAAGAAGCTCCAAGGGTGGCCAGGAAGGCCCAAGAGGCCCCCAGAATGCCCCCAAAAAGCTCCCAAGAGACCTCCAAGAGGCCCCAAGGGACCCCCCAGGGGCACCCAAGATGCTGCAAGAGGCCTCGGCGAGAATGCCAAATCATTGATTTTACCCAGGTGTTCGCCACATGTTGGCCTCTTGGGGGGGGGCACTGATTAAGATGACTCCAAGAGCGCCTGGGGGAGCCCAAGAAGACCTCCAAGATGGCTCAAGATATCCCAAGATGTCTCAGAATGGCTCCCACGATGCTCCAAGATGCCCCAAGACCGCTCCAAGACGGCTCCAAGTGGCCAAAGGGCTCCCCCAGGAGGCCCCGAAGAGGCCAAAACCTCAACAGCATCTATGTGTTTGGTTTTCTCGCCTTTTCGTTTCCGATGGCGATCCGGGGCCTCAAAATGGTTCCAATATGGCCCAAGAGGGCTCCAAGAGAGGCTCAAGAGAGTCCCAAGACGGCCCCAAGAGAGCCTAAAAACGCTCCGAGAGCGCCCCAAGAGTGCCCCTAAGAGGCGATGTTTTGGGCTCCCGAGGGGCAACGCTAGCTAATGCTCGCTGCTTGTTTGATCGATGTCCTCCTAGATGGCCCCAAGAGCGCAAGAGCGGAGGGCCCCAAGAGGCGCCCAGGAGGCCCCAACAGGCGCCCGACAGGCCTCCAAGAGGTTCCCAAGAGACGCCCTCCGAGGCACCCAACACGCTCCAAGAGGCCTCCACTGGGGGACACCTCCTATGTGCGCTGCCCACTTCCCTGACCGAGGCAATTCCTCTGGGCATCGTTTCTGGGTGGGGTTACTTTTTTTGTCAGCGGCCGCGGGCGAGCGCGCCGGCGGCGAGTCCAGTCAACGCGGGGCACGCAACGACGAATTAACCTAAGGCGAGCTGGTGGGGTTACTTTTTTTGGTCAGCGGCTCCGAGGCAACGGACAGGGGGAGCGGAAGGCGTCGTCTGGGCCCCAGGCGAGGCTAATTTGCGCTGGTGGGGTTACTTTTGGTACGCGGCTCCAAGGAGACGTCCAGAGAGCGGTCTTCACGTCTGGGACACAGAGCGAGATAATTGGCCGCAGAGGCACGTAGAGCTGGTGGGGTTACTTTTTTTTGATCTGCGGCTCCAAGGACGATTCCAGAGAGCGGGTCGTAGCAAGCTTGAGGCGACAAGCAAGATAATTGCCAGCGGGCCAAAAGCCAACGCCGGAGCGCACATGCGAGGAACAAAATGAACCTCATTAAGCCGAACAGTGACGGCGGCAGACACGAAGGCCAGCGGAAGGTCGCACAGCGGCGCCAGCTCCCGAGGCGCAGGCCTGCGAAAGCCCGGGGGGGAACGCGGAGGGAGAAGCAGGGGCGGACAGGGGCGGGAAAAGGGGGGAGAGCGGGACAGGGGGCAAAGGGAGCCTCACTCACAGAGCACCTCATGTGCTCGAAGACAGGTCGTCTCTGAACCAGGCGTCAGTGGTCTTGTCGTGAGTCCCGAGTGGCAACACCCTTGCGTCCGTGGACTGGGGGGACGTCGCGTGGGACCACGGCAGCCCTAGCCACCGGCGTCCACAGGCCCCGCCTGGGGGAGACTGCGGGCAGGTGTGCACCACCTGAACACCGCAGAAGGGCAGGGCGTCGTAGGCGTCCGCGAGCGACGAATCCAACCAGAGGACGGGGCCGATGTCGCTGGCATAGCCGGATGCCGAAGAACGCCTGCCAAGAGGAAGCAAAGCCCTGTCAAAGGATGCACCACTTGTACAGGAAGCCAGCCTCCACGGCCCACCTGCCAGTGCCCCATCGGGCGCACCCTGCCGCGTGGAAGGAGTGACCACTTCGGAGCGTGCGCGAAAACGTAGCACTGTTGGGGGGAAGCCGACTGGCTTGCTCAGCACCTCAGCGTACGTGGAGGAGGGGGGGAGAGGCGCAGCCGATAGCCGCAAATCTGGTAAATACTGGAGGAAGGAGAGGCGCAGGTTTGCCAGGCGACACAGACTGCCGAGGACCCAACAGAGCGTTGCCAGGGGCGTGTCTGGGGGGAAGGTCGTCGGCGTCGAGCAGCGGGACGGGCCCGTCGTGGAAGGGCTGAGCCTGCCAAAGGATGAACCACTTGTGCAGGAGTGTGCCATACCTGGGCCCACCCGCAGGTGGTGGTGGAAGCGGGTAGGCGCGCGTGTGCGCACCACGCTGCGGCCACGGGTGAGCGTACTCCGTCACAGGAACTGGGGGGACAACCTTCACAGAAGTGGGCCGGGCCCGCCGTGGAAAGGAGGAGCCTGCCAAAGAAGTACCACTTGTGCAGGACTGTAGCGCCAACAGTGGCTGTACTCCTTGCCACAGTTGGAGGGGGGAGTCGCTAGTGTGACTGGTCGGAAAGTGGTCGTCTGTCGTTGCCGTCAAGGTCGACATCCCGAGCCTCCGCCGTCTCCACTGGTGGGATTACTTTTTTTTTTTACGGCCGCAGGCGGAAGCGCCGGCGGCGGGCGGTCGCGGGCGGAAAACTGGTGGGGTTACGCGAAGCGTCTAGAATTTCCAATGCCAGTGGGCGCGCAGCGACATGGGCTACTCCACCGCCTCGCACACAACTGCGAAGCGAGCTGCAAGAGCGCTCGACAACCTGAGGGCTCGTGCCCCACGCCGCCCAGACTGGACCATCGACAAGAGGAACGGGTGGCAGACATTGGAGCAGGGAGCCAAGAGGGGGAAGGGGGAGGCGACACACATAACGCCAGGTCATAGTGCAATGCCCTACTGGCACGGCAATACACCAAAGAAAAAGCGAACATATGACTTCGGACACAAAGCAGAGAGCGCAGAGACAGAACGCAGATGCACGACAAGTGAACAGTACGGGCGTGTAAAGCGTGGGTGTTCGGTCGAAGACCGAGGCCTGCCCAGCGGCTGTCCTTGACGGGAGTCTTCGCGTAGCGCGCACGCCCCGCTCAAGCGAAAACGCCTGCACCAGGAGCTGAGCATTTTCTTGGGGTGGAGGGCTCAGGGTGAAATACATATGGGCCTTTGCACCTCGAAAATCAATCCGTCTTGTGATTTACCTTTTGCAGATTCAAACCTTGAAGATCCATCGAAACGGCATTTCAGATTTCATTTTTGCCCTCCACTCAAAGAAAATGCTCGGAATGAGGAAAGAACGGCGTCACCACTCAACACGGGTGAACTGAGATCGCGCAAAGAGATGGACAGGCAGGTGGAGAACGAGGAGGCGACCGTTGAAGGAAAAAGCTTCGCATCAAGAGTTGGGGGACCACTTCGAATACGCCCCCCCCCCGCACCCCCCGGCCTTGATATTGAGCAATTGGCCCCTGAGACGAGCGGCCGGAAAGACTCTGAACCCAAGATCTCGATCGCAGCGCATTCCAACAGTAAGGACAGGGGGAGGGGGGGGGGGGAAATTCGGTTCTTTGTCGTCGGAGCGTTGCTGATGCACAGTTGTTCCCCCTTCAATATGAGGCCACCTGCGAACCCTGCCCCTACCCCCCACGGTTTCTGAGGGGGAGGGTGGGGTTCACTTCGCTCGGGAGCTCCCGAACGAAGTGAACCCCACCCTCCCCCTCAGAAACCGTGGGGGGTAGGGGCAGGGTTCGCAGGTGGCCCCCTTCTCAACCGCAGCAGCAGCACAGCGCCACGCGAACCGCCGCTCACCAGCGGGTGGGCACCCAGCGCGGGGCCCAACCGGCTCAGGCGCCCGTGGCTGCAGGGGCTGCGGCGGCCCAGGAGCAGCGTGCTCGGGGAGGCACCGCTCTCTCCGTCGTGCTCGGGAGCTGCTGCCGGGACTGGCGCTCGTGACGAGGCGTTCGATGAGCCGCTGCTGGTCCCATCCGTTCACGAGAAGGATATTTTGCCTGTGTTTTATATATGCTTCTGTTTTTTTTATATTTTTATTTTTTGTTTTTTTACTATGTTTTGCCCGTGCCGAGGCACGACCGCCTTATACCGCGCCGTCGGGGGAACCCCAGAGTGGTCCAAGAAGCCTCGGCGCCCTTTGGCCTCCTGGGGGTGAAACAAAAAGCCGTTCACGAGGAGGGTGCTGCCGCTCACGATCGCTCTGCTCCTCGGCAGGTGTGTCAGCAGCACTGCAGGCCCCGGTCGTACTGGTGAGGCTGGTGCCGCTGCTCCCGCCCGTGCTGCCACCCATACTGCTGGGAGCACTGCTCGCTGACGTGCTGGTCGAAGAACCACCGCCAGACCCAACCGTGCTGGAGAGGGTTACAGTGTCGCTGTCGCTATCAATACTGCTTGCATCACTGGTGCCGCGTCCTGCGGTCGCAGAACTGCCTCTGGACCCCGGGGTGGGGCCGCTCTCGCTATCATGCGGTCCATCGCGTGTGACGTGCTCGTCGTCCTGTTCATACCACTCGTGGATGTCAGAGTGGTGCTAGATTTCGGAGGGCAGAGGTGTCGGAGACGGGTGGATAGAACATGTCAGAACTGCCAGAACAAAAAAAGGCTGAAGAGAGAGAGAGAGAGAGATAAAGAAACAAAAAAGAGGATGAGGAGAAGTAAGAGGCTACTAGTGACGACGACGTTGATAAGAATTAATGGCAACTTCGTGAGCACGTCAAGTAGATCATTATCACGAGAGAATGTGAACTCGTGCGCCCGATTTTGGCAGGCCGCTCCCCGCCGCATCTCTCATCGCCCCCTTTCCTCCCGCTACCCTGGCCGCCAGCCTGGGGCGCGCGCGCTCCCGCCATGACAGTCGCCGCCGCGCTCACCAACGTCACCACCGGCACCAGCGGTAGCGGGCGCTGCGGCAAGGAGCCCGGGCAGTCGAGGGGGCCTGCCTCTGCAGAGCATCGAACACCGAAAGCGGCGGTGGCTCGCTTGCACGGCTCCGGCCGGAGCTGCGTGTCCACTTGCCGAGGCGAGTTCGGGCCGCCTGCGAGACCAGCAGTTGCAGGCGCTGCGGCAAGGAGCCTGGAAAGGAGCGTCGAGGGGACGCACCACTGCAGAGCATCGAACGCCGCAAGCGACGGTGGCTCGCCTGCACGGCTGCAGCAGGAACTGCGTGCCCTCTTACCGAGGCAAAAGTTCGGGCCGCACGGGCAGTCGCTGGCCTCACCCCCACGTGGATGTGCTGCCAGAGCCGCCACGGGCGGAGGCGGAGGAGGAGGACGAGAAGGAGCCTCAACAATGGCCTCACTCCACGTGGGGATGCCCTGGGCGTCGCTCGAGGGGGGGGGGGCGAGGAATGGGGCAGGGCTGAGCCTAAACGGCGTTTTTCGTTTTCGGTTTGTTTTCGTGTTCCCTCGTTTTGTCTTCAATCCGCCCTTAGCGCGAAACGAGATCGAAACGAAAACGGCCCACGAAATCGCCAAAACACCGTTTAGGTCCACCCCTGAAATGGGTGGGGGAAGAAGGGTACACCTCGCGGACCCTCAAGGCGTCCTTTGGGGCCCCGAATGGCCAACTGTCGGGGGCCCTGAATCAGGCCCCTGTTCTGCCAGCCCTCGCTGCACCGCCCCCCGCGTGTCGGCGGTGGACAAACCTCCCCCTTTAGCAAACCTCCCCTTAGAGTGAAAACATGGCCTGGGACCGGAACCGACGGACCTGGACCCGAAAAAGTGACGGCCGCGACGCCCTCTCGCGAAGCGAAAACGGCCAATTCGCTAATCGACGCGTCAGGGTAGGAGGTCTGTCCACCCCCGACCATTTCGGGGATGGACAGACCTCCCTTTAGTAAAACGTGGTTTAGTGAAAACGACCTGAGGCCCAAATCTGGCGGGCGCAGGCCTGGAAAATAACGGCCACGGCGCCCTCTCGAGAACCGAAAACGGACAATTCACTAATCGACGTGTCACTGTAGGAGGTCTGTCCACCCCCGACCAGTATGCGACGCCCCAGATGTCCCTGCGCCGGCGTGCTCTGGGTGGCCGGGCCGCTGCCCCACGTGGCCCCGGGACAGCACAGGCCCACGCGGCCTCGAAGCAGGGCGCGGGTTCAGTCGGGCGTGCCCCCCTACAGGCGGATTTCGGACGAGCAAAAAAATACACACCCCAAAAAGTATGCAAAATATACGCGCAACTTCTAAACACAAAGAAAACACAAGACTGTCGCCAGACTATGTTTTGACTAGTTTTGAATACCCCACCTGTAGAGGGACAGGCACGACTTGAGGCAAGGGCACCCTCTCTCCTGCCGAGGAGAGGCAGAGGAGGACGTGGAGCAATGCAGGGGCGCAGCAGAGCACAGACTCCCGGGGCGCGCGGCGGCCACGCGCGCGCGGGCGCGCGCGGCGGAGCGCGCGCCAACAGCGGCGGCAGCGGCGGGGGCGCAGGCATGAACTGGGCGACGTCCGCGGGGGCCAGGGTGTACCTTGCACTCAGACGAAGCCAGGACGAGGGCAACATCGGGTGGGGGGTGATATCGGGAATCTCTGGAGTCTGGCGGCTCTGGAGGAGGTATCGGGCGCCACGGCCTTCTCCGAGCGTTCCGGAGCGCTGTGAGAGCGTTCCAGAGCGCTCTAAAAGGAGTTACGCGCCGGTCGGAAGAAGTGGGCAGAACCATGAAGTAGGAAGGCGTCGGAAGTAGATTGGGTTTCCGCCCGCCCCCTGAAGACAAAGGAAAAAGGAACACCACTCGATCTTTGAATTGGGAAGGCGCCTAAAATAGATTGGAAGCTGAGAATCCAAGAATCACCCGCGACCCACCCGCGACGTGGCCCGCGACCCATCCGCGATCCACAGGCGACCCACCACGCGACCCATCTGCGACCCACCCGCGGCCCACCCGCACTGCTTCAACGAAAAAATCGGCGCCTGCGGCGAGTTCGTTGCATGATCTGGGCGCCTTCGGTGGGCTTCATCGGAGCCTTGCAGCGCGCCGACGCCTCCGCCGGCCTTGCACGCTTATCGGATCTGCAACTGCGGGGTGCTACGGTACCTACTTTCGACGACCGATGGGCATCCTCGTCCCAGCCCCGTCCGATGCAGCCCCCGGCCGCGCGCGCGCGACTGCCGCCCAGCCAGGCGGGCTGGCCGGCCAGCCCGCCAGCCCGCCTGCCGCGAGGAGCGACTGCAGTCGTTGCCCCGAAACGGAGCGAGGCGATGCCAGGGTCCCTCCGGCTGCTTCCCGCTGCTCCGCGTCTCCCCTTCCTCCTCCTGCCTATGTTTCGATTGGCCTCTATATCTCGCTGAGTTGCGCGATCTCATCTTATCAGAAGGTTTTTGCCTGTCCGTTTTCGTTTCTCGGCGCGCTGAGACGTGTTGGTTGTGCCGCCCCCGACCCCCCCAATTCATCTTCACCTCCATCATCCTCTTCTGGATTCCCCTAACCCCATACACCTGATATTAAACCCCTGGGGATGATAAAGTTCGGGGTCTGGAGAGGACCATCGACGATTTTCGAGGCGGAGGGTGATGGTGATGAAGATGGTGGTGATGCTGATGATGATGATGATGATGATCCTGGGCGCACGTGTAACAAGATCCTCGCACAAAACTGTTCTTGGTGTCCTCGAGTCTCGCGCTTATAGTTGGCCTGCGCAGGAGAGGTCCTTGGTGAGACCTCCATTGCCATTCTCAGCGCTTTTGATAATGCTGCTAGTCCGCATAAGAAGATAGCAACTTCGATTCGCAACTTCCCCCGGCGATAGTCAAGTTCAGCCTCGCCGCCCCTCTCCACAATCAAATCCTGCAGACCTGAAGATAATAACCACTCAGGGGGTGAGGGGGGGGGTACTCTTTATCATCCGGGGGAAGCGGTTACTCATCGTCCTTCAAACTTCCCGTTGTCGAAACTTCTCCTCCTTCTCCTCCTCCTTCTCCTGCTCCTGCTTATCGTGCAACTCGTACTTCATGGCGTCTCTGCAAACTTCTGCGAGATTCGACGTCCCCCGTCCTGCCTTCCCCCAATGAGCCAATCTATATCCTGTCCTCCTTTCTAAGTGGGTGGGGACAGGCATCAACTGCACCTGAAGAAGGAGAAGACAAATCACGACCAGACAATTCGAACTTGGCAAATGTAAAATCGGCGATCGTAGCGTTTCTGAAGAAACCTATCGGGCTGGACTTGGAAACGTTCAGGTCAACCAGAACGGATCTTCCATACGAGGAAGCGAGTGGATGAAGCGCACCAGATTACAGCTGAAAAAGGACTGAACATGCCAAGGTGCCCCTTCGTTTAGGTTCATGCGATTGGGTTGTAAACTAATACTTCAAGACCATGAGAAACGTGACCGCTGCACTTGCGCCTTCTATCAAAGTGTGGTGAACCAGGTCGGTGCTCCGAGCCCCATGCGCCTAAACTAGTGTGGGGCGATGCCGTTTGGTCAACCGTCTCGACCAGCTCTTTTACGACGCTCATGCATGATGATGCTCCGGATCCCACGACGTTCATTGAGCAGGGGCCGACCGTCCCGGCATTTCCATAGACCTACCACGACATGATCTTAGAACCCGAACATGTTCTAATAACATAAACAATGTTAGTATAACACAAGGCCGATGTGTTAAAACAAGACAGACTCAGCCAGTACTATTCCAAGAACACTTCGTGCAGACCACAAAGAGGTTCTTAGAACATCCTCTGGTGGGTCCATAGGCGAGCCAGGACGCTTCGCCACTGCTTGAGTGAATGCGTGGATGCGTGGATGCCGTTGTTTTCACCTCGGTCCTCGACCTCATCTCTGTTGTCGTCGTGTGCTCTTCGCCGTTCGCTCTCCCCCGTCGCGCCGCCCCTGCCACGCGCGCCTGGCCCTGCTGTGAGCGGGCCCGGCCTCTCCATCTCCCTCCCGCCGTCGCTGGGCGCCTCCTCCCACCCTCCCCCCCTTGCCTGGTGGCCTCCTTCGCGTGCCCTTCCGTTCGCCACGCCACGCCTCGTCCGCCAGCGCAGTCACTCTGCATAGCCGCCGAAGCACAAAGTGTTCTTCCCCGTGGATTTTGCTCCCATCCTACTCAAGGGCCAAATCCCAGAGATGACTTCGAGCACCCAGAAAAGTATCGAGACCGTGTCGGACGAGTATCGCTTCCCAGAGCCCGACATGTGAAATCCCTCCAGAATCGGTACTTTCTGGGTGCTCGAAATTCTGGTGAATCAGGCTAAGACAGGCTGGAACATCATAATTCCCCGTCCTCTTCCTCCATCCCTCGCTCCCACCTGCCCCCCCCCCCCCTCCCAGCCCCGGCAGGCGCGCACGGCAGTGGCACGCGGCTCACCTTCCCATCCTCCTCACCATCATTCTCCTCCTCCTCCTCCTTCTGTCCCAATCTCCTCCTCCACCTCCTCCTCCTCCTCTCCTCGTCATCCTGCTCCATTTCCTCCTCTTTCCCTCCACTTGCAGCCCTTCTCTAATCCCACTTCCTCCCTCGCCCCATTCCTACCTTCACTTCCCCTCCTCCGTCCTCTTGCCTTCGCTGCCTCCCCCTTTCCCTTACTTCTCTCCCTCTCTCCCTCGCTCCCTCCCCTCCGCTCGCCCCCCGGCGCATCCGACAACCTCCGAACACCTGCGAAGACCGCCGAAGATGAAGATTACCGAAGACCTCTGGAGACATCCGAAAAGACCCACGAATACCCACTTAATATACCTTTAAGTCGGGCGTGTTCTTCTACAGGAGGAATATTCAAACATAGTCAAAAATAGTCTAGGGACGATTTTCTACTATATTTAAATGTTTGTTGAGTTGTTCCTTAGTTGTAATTCTTCGTCCAAAATCCACCTGTAGGAGGACATGCCCGACCTGACAGTAATCTCGGGACTCCAGCGCGCGACTCTTGCAAAACCTCCCAGAAACCCGTGACGGAGCGCCGCTCACCGCCGAAGTCCTCCTTCTGCCGCCCGCCCCCCCCCAGGGCGGGCACGGCAGCGGCCCACAATTCAGCTGCCCCATCGTGCCCGTGCGCAGGCAGCGCGAATGCGCGAAGGACTGCGGCTCGCGGATGGCAACCTGGCCGCGCCCGTCCTCGAGCTCCGCCTCCTCCTCGAGCTCCGCCTCCTCCTCCTCCTCCTCCTCCTCCTCCTCCTCCTCCTCCTCTTACTTATCCTCCTTATCCTCCTTACTTCTCCTCCTTCTCCTTCTCCTCCTCCTCCTCCTCCTCCACCTCCTTCTCCTTCCCCTCCCCCTCCTCCTCGGCCTTGAGTGCGGACAACCTGCTCCAGAAAACCCTGAGCGCATTTCTGAGCGCTGTGGGACGGCCGTGGCGCCCGAGAATTCCTCTGATCTCGCCGGCTCCCTCGGGCGCGCCCCAACCGACCAACACCGTGACCGACGCCTTCTGTGACGTCGCCCTCGCCTTACAAGCTTCCGTCTGGCCGCATGTCTACGTCTTGGGGTGAGGTGAGGGGGACGTCACGGAAGGGGATGGTTTGCTAGGAGTTGGTCAGGCCGCCCCTGGCTGCCTCTGAGGCTTCGCCATGCTTCCTGGCTTTGGCGCCCGACCTGTTCGTACGCTGCCATCGTCTTTGAACAAGCGTGCGGCGCGGGCCAACCCAGGAGCGACACACCGCTTAGCGGTGCCCATTCTCGGGGGTGGGGTGCGCCTACTCCTCCTCCTCCTCTTTCTCCTCCTCCTCCGCCGCCTCCTCCGCCGCCTCCTCCTCATCCCTCCTACTCATTCCCCTGGAAAGACGGGCAAGTCCAACCTCCGAGCGATCGAGAGGGTAGCTTGGCCTGCCCGCTCCGCAGCGGCCACGCCGTGGAACACCGCGCGAGGCCTGCTCAGACGGAGGCGAATGCGCAAGGCCTGGCAGTTTCACCCCGGTCACTGACTTCTCCTGAGGGTGTGCGCACACCTCCTCCTCCTCCTCCTCCTCCTCCTCCTCCTCCTCCTCCTCCTCCTCTCCTCCCTCCTCCTCCTCCTCCTCCTCCTCCTCTTCTCCTCCTCCTCCTCCTCCCTCCTCCTCTTCCTCCTCCTCCTCCTCCTCCTCCTCCTCCAACTCCTCCCTCCTCACCCTCCTCAAGCCGCCCCTCCTCCACTTCCCCCCCCTCCTGCCCGCCGCTCTCCGCCCTCTGCCCCTGCCACACGGGGCCTGCGCCGCCTTGTAGTCCAGGCGCTCGGCGGCGCTCTCGGGGCAGTCGGCGCCGTCGTGGCCCTGCCGCGGCCACCACCCGTTCCCCCCCCCGCGAGGCCCACCGCCGGGCCGAGGAAAGGAAACGCCAAGAGGTACGAGAAAAGAAAGGAGCGACCTAGCGAACGTTTTATTTGTTTATTCGGCGTTTCGACATCCTGCAGGGGCAGACGAGGGGCCAGCCAGCACTCGGATGTGCATCGGATGGAGATGGGGGAAGGAGGCCTGATCTCGGCTACACGCAAGAGTGACCCTGGGTAAGAGTGACCTTTGGTGCGCGGCTTTTTGGGAGCCGCGTGGGGACCAAACCTGGGCGCGCAAGTCGTTGCTCCTGCTTCGTTTTCAGCCCTCTGGGGACCCATCTGTGCCCGCACCAAAGGCCACTCCGGCGAAAGGTCACTCTTACGTCTAGTCGATGACCCTCCACCTCCCGACCACGCCAGCATTGTCACCCTCCCCTTCGCGCTCGTCGTCTTCCTCGCTCGGCCTCGCTCACGCTCCCTCCTCGTGCCCGCGCCTCGTACGGGCGGGCGCCTCTGCCCTGCGCGGCCCGCCGACTGCTCGACCGCGGTGGCGCTCGCCCTCGCCGCCGACAAGAGGCTGGAGTGCGGACGGAGGAGCCGCCATGCCATGGCTACGAAGGGCACGGACTCGGGCGGGCTCGGGGGGGGAGAGGGAGCCATCGATGCCAGCGATCAGAGGGGGTTCCCCGGCGCCAAGGACTCGGACGGGCTCGGGGGGGGAGAGGGAGCCATCGATGCCAGCGATCAGAGGGGATTCCCCGGCGCCAAGGACTCGGACGGACTCGGGGGGGGAAAGGGGAGCCATCGATGCCAGCGATCAGAGGGGGTTCCCCGGCGCCAAGGACTCGGACGGGCTCGGGGGGGGAGAGGGAGCCATCGATGCCAGCGATCAGAGGGGGTTCCCCGGCGCGCGGCCGCATCGCCGAGGTATCCGCGAGGGGGGGGGCCGAGAACACTGGGCCGCCCGATGGCACCGCAGTTCCGATGACCTGCGAGTCGGTGCGGCCTGGGAACTCCGTTCACTCCTGCTCCGTCAGGGAGGCCTGGAGGGAACCCGCTGATGCAGAAGCGCTTGCAGGAGAGGCGCGGTTACGGCCAGGGAGGGGAGGGAGACGAGAAAGGGCCGAGGAGGAGGAAGGATGGGGCGAGACCAGGTCTGGCGCGCGCGGAGCGGGGGCGGAGCGGGGACGGAGCAGCGGGGCGGGAGGTCTGCAGTGGGCTTCTTCGGAGTAGAGCGAGGAGCCATAGCAGAACGGGGAGGCAGATGAGGGAAGGCAGCATCCGAGAAGGGCCGCAGGAGTTGAGCGGAGGGCGGGGGAGACACGGCGAGGCGTGTGTCGTCGGAGGGGGGGTGGGGCACCGGGCGGGGGGGATGGAGCACAGGCGAGACCCCCCCAACCGAGGAAAACAACAAACCGAGGAATAACCCAAACCGAGGAATGACCCAAACCGAGGAACAAACCAAACCGAGGAAAACCGCGAAATCTGCTCCGAGGAAAACCTCTCTCTGCGTATGCAGGAAGGGGAGATGACTGCGCATCACGGTGTCGTCGGCTCCCTGCCGTGGACGCGCCGCGATGGAGCCGGCCGCGACGTCCTCACTGGGGCCGGGGAGCGGCGGCCAGATCTGGAGCGGAGGGCGGAGCCGCTCGAAGCCTCGGCCCCTCTGCGTGGAGCCGTGGCACCACGGCGCAGGCACGAGCGAGCCTACAAGGCTGACAATGCATCTTCAGAGTCCACATGCCTGGTGGAGCGCGCCAGGAGGATGCGGAGGCGCAAGAGAGCAGGCAGGGGCGGGAGCAGGAGCAGGAACACCACGAAGATCAGGACCGCGAGTGGGAGAAGGGCGATGCAGAACGAGGAAGACCCCCCACCGCTGCCCCCCCGCATACCATCGAGGAGACGTAAGACTCGGGTACGGGAGACTCGGGTTGGCCTGACGGGGCCATGATAAAATAACGAGACCCAATCTGAAATTTGACGCGAGCTCCCGCTGCAAATATCCTACGAAAACAAGACCGTCAAAATCCAGGACGCCCTCATCACAGAATGTCGGCAAACCCGAGCTCCGGCTCACGCGAGTCTGACGCTTCCCCGATACAGGTCGGGCCTCTCCGGCGCACAGCCAGCAGCGAGCGCTCGTGGTGGCACACCTGGGGTCCACAGGGTGGTCACCCGCAGGGCCCTTCAGCAGTCGCCTGGGGTCGCAGACTGGGGATGGGACAGCTGGCACAGAGCATCGCAACCACGAGCCATGTTTGCACACGCTCGCCAAGGGCAAGGATTCGCTGCTTGCACTTAGGAGTCCTCAGCTCCGTTACTACGGAATTGGATGGGTCTGCCGAGGATTCGCAACGTTGCCACCCGTTGCCGCCTGTGCACGTCTGCCGAGGATTCGCCACGTTGCCGCCCGTTGCCGCCTTGCCGCCTGTGGGAAAATGCCGACGATTCGCCACGTTGCCTCCCGTTGCCGCCCGCCGCGGCCCGTAGGGGTACGCCGAGGATTCGCAACGTTGCCGCTCGCTGCCGCCCCGAACCGCCTCTGCACTTCGTCGTTGCCGACTCGTGCGCTGCGTGGGTATGCCGGCGACTCGCGAGGTTACCGCCCATTGCCGCCTCGTTGCCTCCTCGTGCGCTGTGGGTATGCCGAGGATTCGCCACGTCGCCGCCCATTGCCGCTCGTGAGGGTATGGTCTGCCGAGGATGCGCCACGTTACCGCCCGCTGCCGCCTGCGTGAGCATGCCAAGGATTCGCCGCGCTGCCGCCGGCTGCCGCCTGTGATGGCATGCCGAAGACTCGCCACGTTGCCGCCCGTTGCCGCCCGTTGCCGCCGGTGTCGCTATGCCGAAGGTTCGCCACGTTGCCGCCCGTTGCCGCCTGTGGGCGTGTGCCGAGCACTCGCCGCGTTGCCGCCCGTGGACGCCTCGTGGCCGCGTGCTGCCGCGTGTTGCCTCCCGCTGCCGCCCGTGGGGCAGAGGATTCGCCACGTTGCCGGCCGTGCCGCGCCAGTGCCACCCGGGTCAGCCTCGTTGCTGCCTCGTGGCCCCCTCGTTGCCGCCCCGTTGCCATCCTCGTGAGCTGGGGGGGTACGCCGAGAAATCGCAAAAGTACCGCCCGTGTCGCCGTGTTGCCGCCCCGTTGCCGCCTCATGCGCTGGGTGGGCGTTGCGAGGGCTCGACACGTTGCCGCCCGTGTCGCATCGCTGCCGCCACAAAGATTGCACCACACAGCTTACACCACATGGGTTGCATCACAGAGCAAACACCACACAGCTCGCACCACGCAAATTGCACTACAATGTTCACACATCCACAGAGCAATCACTTACTGTTTGGGGTCCATGCTGGCAGATTCGCCCGTTCGTCCATCTGTAGCAATGCATATGTGTATGCGAGTGCGCGAGTGCGGCGCGTAGCACATGCCATTGTACAGCCAATTGCATCCACCGGGAAGCAAAAAGCGCACCAATATCTTGAACGAGATGGATACGCACGTTGCCAGCACTGAAACCCTGGCCCCCTGGCGTTGACCTATCTTGGCCATCCTGCGTGACTTCCGCAAAAGGGGAGAGGTGAAGCTCCCGCGACGAGGAAATCTCTGCTGAACCGATACAAACGTCTGTGGGGTTGAAGCGTAGCGCTGCCTTCACCTGGCTCTTGAGACCTCAACTCGTGCAAGGCAAGACGTTGAGGGGGCATTGGCTGGATGGGATAGCCCACTCGACCTCTTGCTGATCCTCCTGTGGCACCTTCTCAACTCACATGATCAGCCTTCCTCCTCCTCCTCATCCTCATCCTCCTTCTCCTTCTCCTCCCCCTCCTCCTCCTTCTCCTCCTCCTCCTCCTCCACCGCCTCCTCCCTCCTCCTCTTCATCCTCCTCCCTCCTCCTGCAACTCTCATCCTCCTCCTCCTCCTCTTCTTCTTCTTCTTCTTCCTCCTCCTTCTCGTCCTCGTCCTCCTCCTCCTCCTCCTCTCCTCCTCCTCCTCACCCTCCTCCTCCTCCCCCTCCCCTCCTCCTCCTCCTCTCCTCCTCCTCCTCCTCCTCCACCTCCTCCTCCTCCTCCTCCTCCTCCTCCTCCTCCTCCTCCTCCTCCTCCCTCCTCCTGCAACTCTCATCCTCCTGCGCGTCCTATACTCCTCCTGTCTCCACTTCCTCTGTCGCCGGCGCTTGCCTCATGCCTTCTCGCGCTCTCCTCTGCGGGCGCGCTTGCGCGAGACGCCCAGGCCCTCGCAGGCGTGGGGCGGCGCCGCCCTCGTTTCGCGGCCGCTGCCCGCGCGGCCTGGGAAGGCCCAAGCCGCGGAGAGCCCTGCGGCTGTGCGCTCGGCGTGCTCTTCTGCTGCCCCTTGTCACGGCCGCGCAGGGCGCCGGATGCGGACGCTGGGCCTGATGTTAGGTCGGGCATGCCCTCCTACAGGCAGATTTGGGAGGAAGAATAAAACATAGTCAAACCAGACTCACAGTAGTCAAGATGAGTGGAAGCATGGTCCCACAACGTTTATTATGTTTGAATATCCTCCTGAAGAGGCACATGCCCGACTCGAGCCGAAAGGGGTAAGCAACATGTACCGATCCCCCTACTCCGTGGGCCTCTCGCCCAATGCGTCCTCACCCGAGTTTCGAGGAGAGTCCAGCCGTGGCGGGCTCTCCTGGACAAGAAGCGGTGTCGGTACCTCTCCCTTCCCTGACCCATGGCTCGGATTGGCGGCGCGCAGAGGGGGGCTGTAGGACGCGGGAAGGCTTCTTTGAAGCAGCCCGCTTCTGAGAAGCCTCCCCCCCTCCCCCTACACCCCCTACACCCCCCGCCAGCCTGAATCGTGCATCAAAGCGGCCCAGCTGCTCCCAGGGCCGTCTCGGCTGCCAAAGCGGCGCAGCGCCGACGACGACAACGCCCTGCGGCGCGGCGGCGTGCTCCTGCGGCTGCCGCTGGGGCGAGACTGCCGCGCGCGCTCGGGGCGTTCGGGGCCCGTCGGGCGCCAGATCGAGGACGGCGCAGTTCCTGGCCGACCCGCGCGGCGCCCCTGGCAGGCGGCTGCCCAAGGCGCCGCAGGGCGCGCCTCGGGCTGCCTGCCGCGCTGGCGCGCGAGGCCACGGAGGCGCGTGACGACCGCCGCTGGGTGCCGGTCGGCCGGCTGGCCCTGCGGCCGCTGCTGCGGGGGTCGGCGCGCAACTGGACGAAGCGGCCGCAGAACTCCCTCCGCGCCCTCGTGGGCAAGACGGTGCCAATCGCGGCTCGGGCGCCATGGTCTCGCAGCGTGCGGGTTGTGCAGGTTCTGCCGGGCAGAGGTTGGCAGGATTCCCAGACCCCCGACATCATGGCCTTCCATGACGTAACGCCCAGAGGTCTGGACCTTGTCACTGGGACCGGTTCTTCATCCCGAATCATGTTTTGACGGTCCCGAGGCCCGGTGAGGGCCCCAGGAACGCGGCACTTTCGCCGACCCCCAGCACAACTGGAGCGTTCTTGGCTAGCAGGAGTTCGAGATCCATTGGTGGAATCGGCACAGCTCGGGTCGACTCGAGAGCGCACTGTTCACGGACGGCTCCGCTCTCGCTGGGCGCCTCCCGGGCATCAACCAGTCCGGGTGGGCAGCGGGGGCAGTGCAACCGCTGGGGCGCCCCTGAAGCTGCTGCTTCCGATAAATGGGCCTGTGCTGCTGCCAGTCTGCCCCGGGCAGCGCCGCAGCGACGGCGAGGACTTCGCCGTCGTCGCGCTCCCGTGCGTGGCACCGTGGCACCTCCACCTCTTCGTCGACTGCGCCGGGACCGTGTCCGCCCTCCCGCCCTGGGCGTGGGGAACTCCCAGGCGACGGGCGGGCCCTCTCGTGGGGGTCCGCCTGGCGCTCCTTGGGGATCGGCGCCCTCGCGGCCACGGAGGCCCTCGCCCACGCCACGCGTGCCGACGTCGAGGCGGGGAGGACACCCCACGGGGAGCGCGCCAGCAACACGGCCGCCGACACGTGGGCCGAGCACCGTGCAGCGTGCCAGGGCCTGCCCACGGAGGCCGAGGAGCTCACGTTGACGCTGTACGGCATCGCCCAGGAGGCCGCGCGCTGGTTTGGGGAGTTCCGCGCGGTCCTGGCCGAGGAACGTACCGACGACTGCGATGGCCTGGAGGCCAGGCCGCAAGAGCAGCAGGATGGCGGCGCCAAGGTTGAGCGTGGTCGTCGGTGACGGCCTCAGCGCCGCGCGCGCCGACGCCGGCGGTGGGCCCGCGGCTGTGGACGGCAGCAGTGTCCGAGGAGCTGCCCGCACAGGAGCCGCAGCAGCTCCACACTGGCTCCGGGCTGCAAGGGGCCACCGCTCCGGGCCTCCCGCCCCAGACCCTGGCGGCGTGCCTGTGAAGTGCGGTGCCTATGGCAGGAGATACGCCCGCAACCTGGCAGGCGCGTGCCGCGGGGGCCACCGCAAACACGCTCCAGAGTTAGGTCGGGCGTGTCCTCCTACAGGCGCATTGTGGACAAAAAAAGAGAAGAGTCAAAACCTGTTCCAAAATAATCCGAGATAGCAAAAACATCGTCCCCAGACGATTTGTTGCCCATGTTTGAATTTTCCCCCTGTAAAGGGACACGCCCGATTTCAAAATCCCATCGCCCCCCAAAAAAGAAACGCCCCGCGGACGGCCGGCACCCAGAGCGGCTCGGGCGGCGCTCGAGGAGCGACGCCGCGCGGGCGGGGGCCTCGGAGGCAACGACCCCTCTGGGGGGGCCCTGGCGGTCACGAGTCGGGGGGTCGGCAGTGCGCCGGCCTGAGGGCCCCCTCTGGGCGCGTGGCGCAGACACCTCGGGGCCGTCAGAAAACGACTCGGGATGAAAAACCGGTCCCGGGGAATGGGTCCGGGCCCCCAGGGGTCGCGCCATGCAAAGCATCATGACGTCGGAGGTCTGGACTTCGAGGGACGAGTGCTCCTGCGGCGCCTGCCTCGACCCCGGCCTCGGATCCTGACGCAGCGCGCCGAAGCTCGGCAGTCCCCTCGTCTCCTCTCGGCGGTGGACAAACCTCCCTTTAGTAAGCCTCCCTTTAGTGAAAACGGCCTGGGACCGAAACTGACGGACCTGAACCCGCAAAACGACGGCCGCGACGCCCTCTCGCGAACCGAAAACGGCCGATTCCTTAATCGACGTGTCAGGGTAGGAGGTCTGTCCACCTCCGATCCTCGCGCTCCTCCTCGCAACTCCTGGCGATCCACCACAGGAGCTGCGAACCCTTCGGAGCCAAGACCGGCGGGGTCCGCGCACGGCCCGGTGGAGGGGGCCGCGGAGGTCGCCCAGCGACGGGCGCCAGGTCGCCAAACCGCCTTCGGCTCCAAGCTAGACTTCAAGACACCATCTAACAACGTATCCCTAACCATCTAACAAAGCCCCTCGACCCCTAACCTCTTATGCTCCTATCCCTTCTCACGCTACTCAGGATCCTCCCCTCCCCCCTCACTCTGCTCCTCCTCCTCTTCCTCCTCCTCCTCCTCACCCTCTCTCATCGTCGTGCTCCTCCTCCTCCTCCTCCTCCTCCTCCTCCTCCTTCTCTTCCTCCTCCCCTCATGCTCATCTCAAACTTGTCATCGTGTCACTCCTCCTCTCTCTCCTCCTCCTCCTCCTCTCTCTCCTCCTCCTCCTCCTCCTCCTCTTCCTCCTCCTCCTCCTCCTCCCCCTCCTCCTCCTCCTCCTTCTCCGCCTCCTCCTCCTCCTCCTCCCCCTCCTCAACCCACCGCAGCGGCCGCCTTCGCTTGCTGCTGGGCCCTGCAGGGGTTGCCTCGGCAACGAGCGGGGGAAAAGGCCGGGCAGGATGAGCAAGGAGGGATGAGCGGGAACGAGGCGGCGTAG
>CAUYUJ010005947.1:321286-363786 GCA_963575745.1 Prorocentrum cordatum
CCGAGAAGGCCCCCCAAGGGACCCCAAGAGACCCCAAGAAGCCACCAAGAGGCTTCGAATCATATCGGGTCCTCCCCCCATGAGATCAAGCGCGGGGGCATCATGCCATTTCTCCCCTTCCAGAACTACGGTCTCGGACAGCCCCCGCTCCAAGACAACCAAGACAGACAAAGACGGCCACGGGTGGTGTCAAAATGGCCCGAGAAGGCTCCCAACACGGCCCAAGGGGGCTCCGAGAGGACCCCGAAAACGTACGTACGCACCCACGAAACCGGTATCCTTGAAAAACATACTGACGTCGGAAATAATTAGTGTGAGAGCTTGTTCGGGTTTCGCAGCCTCCAAGATACCAGGATCGCCCCAAGATGTCACATAATGAGCCCGGCGCCACAGTGGGTCCAATCCAGAGGAAGCCTCCCAAATGAACCAACCGAACACGGCCCGGGAACCGTAAACGCTCCCGCAATGGGCACAACAAAACAGCTGCCCGAAGAAGTTCCGAGACGGCCCCACGAGAGCCCGAAGAGCCCGAGGTGGTTCGAACGTGGCCCCGAGAGACTTCAAATGAACCCAGAAGGGGCCCAGACAAGTGGCGCGACTGCCCCGCGCAGGCGGAGGAGGAGGAGAAGAGGGGGGGAGGAACAGCAAACGGAGCACCGGGAGGAGGAGGAGGAGAAAACGAAGCACTGGGAGGAGGAGGGGGAGGAGGAAGAAGAGGAGGATAAACCTTCGTCTCTTCATCGTTGCTCCCCCGCTCCCCTTTCTTATCCGCGCCGTCATAAAAGCTCAAGGCTGCCGATGGCAGATGTACTGAAAGCCGCTGCTGTTGTGGATTCAGTCTCGCAGCGGCGATCCCTGCACATTCTTTCAGAATGCCCCCCTGAGGGGTAGCCAAGCAACATATCGTGACAGGGGTTCGTTCTCTCCTCTACTTCCCCGTCCCGTATCGCGCCCAGCTCCTTCGACCTTTCTGCTGCTCCCGAGCTCCCTTGGACCCATCACTCCCCATGGGCAATGTGTGGACCAAGAATGAAGGCGAAGCGGAGATAGCCTTCAAAACCATGTGTTGTTTGTTCTAGAGATGTACACATGTGAGAGGGAGAGACATACACATATATATAGAGAGAGAACCAACACACATATGGAGGGAGAGAGAGCGGAACAAAACACAAATATACTAAAACAATAAAGAACGCGAAAGAGGAATAGAGAGAAGGATACATACAGAGAAAGAGAGAGAGAGAGAGAAACATAGAGAGAAAGAGAGGGAGATAAAGAGAGAGGGAGAGAGAGATCAACAACAACGAGCGAAACTATCAAGAAACACTGGGGAGGGAGAGAGAGAGAGAGAGCGAGAGAGAGACAGAGAGAGAGAGAAGGAGAGAGGGGGAGAGAAAAAGAGAGAGAGAGAGAGACACAAACAAAACGATCTATATATATATATATAGAGAGAGAGAACAACAAAAAAAC
Source organism: Prorocentrum cordatum (assembly GCA_963575745.1). NCBI lineage: Eukaryota > Dinophyceae > Prorocentrales > Prorocentraceae > Prorocentrum > Prorocentrum cordatum. Next base: position 322,757 of record CAUYUJ010005947.1, read on the forward strand.
ACGCATAGGAGGAGTGCTCGGGCGTGGGAGAAGGGAGTGAGCAGGCAACGAGTTAGCAAGTGAGAAAAAGGAGAACCCCACATGGCCACTCGACGCGTTCCGGACGTGCGCCCGCGAAGCAGGTGGAATCCAGCTGCCCATGACAGAGGTAACCAAACTGCCCCGAATAGGGGTCAGCGATTCTGCGTGAGACAGTGGAAATACTACCGTGTGTGGTAGCGCGTGCAGAGTTCACAACCTTGGTACAGCCCAGCGCACATGCCTTCACGTGTTGAGCAAGCCCACGAGGCGAAACTTTGACAGCTCGATGATCAGAAACCTCATAGCGCAACCGAGGCCCAGGCCATCCCGACCACAGATGAAAGGCAGAACAGATGAGGAGGAGGAGGAGGAGGAGGAGGAGGAGGAGGAGGACAGGGAAAAGGAGGACGACAGCGATGACGAAGAGAGAAAGGGGGCGGAGAAGAGTTGGATAAGGAGAATTGGGGAGTGGAGGCAGTGGGCAAGGGAGGAGGCGGCGGAGAGGAAAAGGGGAAGTGGGACAGCGGCCTGCCCAAGAACATACCACTAGGGAGATGGAGCCGACGGCGGATCGGATAGACGCAGGATTGACCCTGGGTAAGAGCGACCTTTGGTGCGCGGCTTCTTGCCACCGCGGGGGGGCCAAACACAAGCGCGCGGACCCATCTGTGCCCGCACCAAAGGTCACTCCAGCGAAAGGTCACTTCTACATCAGGTCGAGCTGAGGAGGGGCGGGGCTGTCAGGGTGATCCCCGCCCCGCCCGTGCCCGGCCACCGGCCTGGAGCCCGCCCTTGCTAGGCAGGGGCGGCGGCGGCTGCTGCGAGGCCGCCGGAGGAAAGCTGGCCTTGCGGAGGTCTCCCGACGGCAACGAGGACGAGGACGAGGACGAGGAGGCCTCCTCCGCCCTCAACCTTCTCCGTCCTCCGCCATCCTCCCTCCTCTGCCTCGCAGGGGCCCCTCCTCCTCCTCCTCCTCCTCCTCCTCCTCCTCCTCCTCCTCCTCCTCCTTCTCCTCCTCCTGCGCGCCTCCTCCTCCTCCTCCTCCTCCTCCTCCTCCTCCTCATCCTCCTCCTCCGCCTCCTCTGGGGAAACCAAAAGGTACCGATACCGCTACCTTCCAGACCTCTCCTGGGGTGCGTTCTGACCATGATTTCGAGGCGAAACCAACGGTGGCGACGACGGAGGCGCAGGAGGCCCAAAAAGGGGCATACGAGGGGAGGGCAGAAATATGGGTACCTTCTCCTCCTCTGATCCTCCTCCTCCGCACAACTTCGGGCACCAGTGCCGCGACAGCCGTGGAGTCAACCTTCCCGCTCTCAGCACGGGCGGTGCGCTGGGCGAGGCTCTGTCCAGGGCCGGGCCTTCTGGAAGGGCGAGGGGACGGGCTTCTGCATCGAGGGCTTGAGCGGTGGCGGCCTGGGGCGGAAGGGGGCGAGGGGTGGGCAAGGCGGAAGGGGAGGTGTCAGGGGGAGGACGGGGAGATATAAAGGAGAAGAGGGCCGGGGGGGGGGGGAGTTGGAGGGGGAATGGGGGGATGACTGGGAAAAGGAAGGGGAGAAAAAGAGAGGGAGAGCGAGAGGGAGGAATCCGGGGACCCGTGTTTGCCAGGTGTTCTACAAAGCGTGTGAGACATTTGGCCAGTCTCCTCCCTCTTTCCCCCTCCCCTGGGAAGCAAACCCTAATTAGAAGGGTGGTCCCAGGGAGCTCACCGGAGGCTCCAAGTCCATCCTCCGCGGTCTCCAAGATGGGCGATGGCTCGAGCAGGGCGCCATCACGCTGGAGAGGCCTCAAGACCACCCAAGATGACCTCAAGACGGCCCCAAAAAACCCAAGTCAAGGGCCCCACGGCGTTCTGTGCTATGCTCACGTGTTCGCCTGCTCGGGCTTTTGTGCGAACCCGCGGCGGCCCGCGAGGCCCGCCCAGGCCCGAGGGCTCCAGAACGGCCCGCGAGGGAACCACAGCGGCACGGAGGCCCCCGAGGATGGAAAAACGGACCCCAAGAGGCCACGAGGGGCCCGGGAGAGGTCCAAACGTGGCGGCGAGCGAGCGAGCGTCCAGCCGGCCCCACTGGTCGCAGGGCCGCGCCCCCCTCTGGGCGGGAGGAGTCGGGCCGCGGCCCCCCCTGCGAAGAGGGTGCGAACCCGTGCGCACGTGCTCTCGCCTCGCGCTCGCGCGCTGGGAGCTCGCAGGGGCCCGCGGGGGAGCTCCCAGGGGGCCGCGGGGGGCACATCCTCACAGGACGGCCCGAAGGCCCCGAGCATGCCCCAGGAGGGCCCCCGGAGCCCCGAGGAGGCTCCCGCGTGGCCGCCCCCGAGGACTCCCAGAGGCCGCCGAGACGCCCCGCAAAACAGGCGCGGAGGAGGAGCACGAGCCACGATTGCACGCAAGCAGCACGGCGGGAAGCGGCAGACAGCACCTGGGACATCGAACGCCGCACGCATCTCCTCAGCTGGGGACCTGCGGAACTGCGCAAGCCTCGAGAGCAACTGAGATGGGAAGAGGGATCGAGGGGAGGGGAAGAAGAGCCGACGAGGGGAGGGGAGGGGAGGGGAGGGAGGGGAGGGGAGGGAAGGGAGTCGACGAGGGGACGGGACGAGAGGAGGAGATGGGAAGAGGGGAGGGGAGGGGATGCGGGGAAGGGAGAGAAATGCGAAGTGGGGTACAGGGCAACACAGGCGCTGCAGCCGCTCCTCCTCTGCTTCGACGGGAGGGGGGAGCACCCGGGCGAGCGGAAACTCAGACTCGGGGAAGCTGGCCCGAAGGCGCCTCACACGATGCAACCGTGGCGGAAGCCGAAAACAGAAATACGAAGCGCACAGAGACGTGCAAAAGGGCCCACCCTGAGAAAAAAAAGGGGAGCGGGCGCGCGGAGCGCGCCAGGGGCGGCGCTGGAGGCGCCGCCAGGGGTCCAGCGCCGCTCCGAGAAATCCGCGCGGACCTCTTCTGTCACTGTACGGTCCCCTATGAATAGGAGAGCCGAGACAGAGGCGTGAAGTGGGGTGCAGGACAAGACGGGCGCTGCTTGCCGCTCCTCGCGTGCGCGGGCCCTTTGGAGCGCCTCCCGCGGCCGGCGGCGAGGCCTGGGCCCTCGTGGCTTCTCGTGTGCACCACGGCGGAGGTGTCCTCTTGCGGCCGTCGCTTCGCGACGCTCTTGGTGCGTTCGGAGTGCCAACGCACAACTCCGAACACTGGCATTGATGCGTTGTTGTGCCCACGCAGTGTTCCGGCTGCGTGGCGTGCCAACCCAATCGTCCTGAGACAGCATGGCACATGCCTTTTCGGCTATATGTCGTGGATCGCCGTGCCGAGTCCACCGAAGATTCCAGGACCTAAGTGTCGTCTTGTGTGCTGGTGCTGTTTCTCGTCGACGTTCCTGTATCGTCACACGTTCCTGTTATTTGCCTCCGTGGTGATCCAAGAATCACCCTCGCTGGGCGATGCGTAGCCTCGTTTCTATTAGTCCTACCCGTACAGGGTTGCAAGGTCCACTGTGCCATCAAATAGTCGGCATCTGTCGAGCCATGGGTGAGATCGACAAGAAACCCCCTTGAATAGTGAGATACTGTTCCGTCCTGCTTGAACGTGCTCTTGTATAGCTAGTCGTGTCGGGTTGCAAAGGCGAACTGCCGTCTCGAATACTTATTGGTGTCTGTGTGGGTCAACATCTCGACGTCGACGTCGCCCACTTTTGTGTACCCTGGCGCCCTCCTACATTGTCATGATTCCACGTTGCGCCAGATGTTGCTCTTCTACGGATGTAGCTCCAAGCCCGCGTGCTTGGCAGCTTCAACGATGCATCCAAACATCCAACGTACCCTCGTTAGCGAAGCCCCTACAAGCATGACGTCGCTGGCGATAACAATAATGAAACGATCTCCGTCGAAGACTCCAACAAGTGACCCGTTTTCGCGCATTCCCGATTCGCCTGGCATTCCTCGAATCCCTCTCAGACCAGCAGTTGACAAGTACCGAACTTAGCGGGTGGCCGTGTTTTGCCAAGGGATCACTATTGGTTAATGTACGTTTCACCTGTGATTGAGTATTGCTGCTGTCTGACCACAGCACATACTCGACACTACATCAATATGCATGCCGACGCACTTTGTGACGACAGCTGAGCCAACAGTGCCTTGTGAGATGTGGCATTGCAAAGCTAATCTGAAATCCAAGGTGGCTGTCCATACCAGGATGGCATTTCCAATATCGTTGTATTGCAACCATATAAGCAAGCGGTCTGTTTCGCATGCTTTCCAGAAATCGATGGCGCCGTTCTACGATAGGTCCAGGCCATTTGCAGTTCATTCGGGAAGGAGTGCTTGTGCGTGATGGCATGATGGCTGATGCCAGGGAAGGAGGAGACGGAGAAGGGGGAAGGGAAGTGGGATGGGAGTTGTGCGAGGGAGAGGGGGAAGACACGAGCAAATTGATGCGTCGGGAACGTGTGGTGGATGGCTGAGATCCAGCATGAACAACAACTGACGGATCACTTCTTGGGTCGGGGCACCGTCCCCAGACTAGTGCTAGCCTATTGGGATACTCCTCCTGTAGAGGGACAGGCCCGATTTAGAGGTAGTGCCCAGCGGCCCGGGGGCGTCTGCGAAGCCCCGCCGCCGTCCGAGAAGGCCTGCCCCCTCGTCTCAATTCCCGGCTCGGCGCGCCGCCGCTCTTTCAGGGGGAGAGGGATACGGGTGGGGGAGGGGTGGGAGGGGGAGGAGGAGGAGGAGGAGGAGGAGGAGGAGGAGGAGGAGGAGGAGGAGGAGGGAAGAGGAGGAGGAGGAGGAGGAGGAGGAGGAGGAGGAGGAGGAGAAGGGAGATTGGGGGGGCAGGAGGACGAGAGAAGGACGACATGCGCGGGTGAGGGCTGGTGCGATATCACCGGGCAGGGTGGCGTGCCACGCGGGGCGGGGGGAGTGCAACGTGGGGGCTGGCCGGGAAACCGCGGGGTCGGCGCGGCAGGGCCGTAGCCTTCACCTGCTGTCCTCATGGCGCCCTCGGCAGGAGAGGGTGGACGGGGTGCCGAGAGTAGGGGAACAAACAATGACACTGACATAAGTTATCCAGGCGAAGGACCCAGCCATATGCAGTCGTGAGTAACTCGTTGTGGGTGCCGCTTTCGGTGACGCTCCCTATGGGGCCCCGAAGCGCGTGACGGACGTGCCGTATGTAATGGGTGGGGGAGACGCATGCGGGCGGTGCCACTGGGACCTTCGGTGGGGTTCCCCATGGGACACGAAACGTTGTACTGGGTGTGGCGGACGTATGCGGGCGGTGCCCCTCGCTGGAGCTCCCGATGAGGCCACGACACGCTGTACTGGTTAGGGGAGACGCACGCGGGCGGTGTCACTGGGGTATTTCTGTGGAGCTCCCTCGGTGCCACGAAATTCTGCACTGGGTGGTGGCCGACGCATGCGGGCGGTGCCAGCAGGGCATTCGGTGGAGCTCCCTATGGGGCCACGCAGCGCTGTACTGGAACAGGGGGGTCGCATGCGGGCGGACCACTGGAGCTCCCTACGGGGCCACGAAACGCTGTACAGGGTGAGGGAACGCATGCGGGCGGTGCCATTGGGGCTTGGTGGAGCTCCCAATCAACGGGCCGTGAAATGCAGTACTGGGTGGTGGCTCTGGGTGGTGGCTGACGCATGCGGGCGGTTCAACTGGGACATTCGGTGGAGCTCCTCATGGGACCACGAAGCGCTGTACTGGGTGGTGGCTGACGCATGCGGGCGGTGCCACTGGGGCCTTCGGTGGAGCTCCCTGTGGAGCCACGAAACGCTGTGCTGGGTGGTGGCTGACGCATGCGGGCGGTGCCACTGGGGCCTTCGGTGAAACCCCCTATGTGCCCACAAGACGCTGTGCTGGGTGGTGGCTGTCGCATGCGGGCGGTGCCACTCGGGCGGTGCCACTTGGGCCTTCCGTGGAGCTCCCGATGAGGCCACGGAGAGCTGCACTGGGTTGTGACTGACGCATGCGGGCGGTTCAATTGGGACCTTCGGTGGAGCTCCCAATGGGACCACGAAACGCTGTACCATGTGGTGGCTGACGCATGCGGGCGGTGCCACTGGGGCCTTCGGTGGAGCTCCCTATATGGGGCCACGAAACGCTGTGCTGGGTGGTGGCTGCTTCGGTGGAGCCCCCTCTATGGGGCCACGAAACGCTGTGCTGGGTGGTGGCTGTCGCATGCGGGCGGTCCCACGGGGGGCTTCGGTGGAGCTCCAATATGTGGCCACGAAACGTGTGAGGGGTGTGCCGAAATGGTGGACATGCGGAGGGCAGAGGCAAGGGATGGGAGGAGGGGGAGGGAGGAGGAGGAGGAGGAGGAGGAGGAGGAGGAGGAGAAGAAGGAAGGAAGGAAGGAAGGAAAGAAGGAAGGAAGGAAGGAAGGAAGGAAGGAAGGAAGGAAAGAAGGAAGGAAAGAAAGAAGGAAGGAAAGAAGGAAGGAGAAACGCGGGGCCGTCTCTTCAAAACGAGGGTCCAACACCCCAAGATAACTAGGAACAACTCGAAGGCCCGCGCACATTTCTCGGATCGGCGCTGGACCCCCCTGGCGGCGCCTCCGGCGCCGCCCCCGGCGCGCTCCGGGCGCCAGGGAGTGGGGTCCAGCGCCGATGCGACAAATTTGCGTGGACATCGCAATGTTTTGTTTTGCACGGGCGGTCTTGCATGTCTTGCAAAGTGAAGCCTCAGCTTCGGCGCTCCACGCCTTGGATGCGTGGCTCGTCGTGCTCCGCTTCGGGGCGCTTCATATGTGGGGCCTGGGGTCGCGCCTGGAAGGCTACAGGGGCCTTCAAACGAAGGGAGGCGGCGAAGAAGGCTACGGGGGCGCGTCCGAGCGGGAGGGCGGCTGCCTGGCAGGCCGCAGGAGCACAGGCTGCGCGGCCAGCTGCTGCGGGGGCGGCCCCGGGGGCGGCCGCATCAGCGGCGGCGCAGCCGCGGCAGGGACGCCGGGCGGCTTGGCCGCCGCGGGCGCTGGCGCCTCGACGAGGAAGCGAGGGGAACCCGGGGAGAAGGAGGACGAGGAGGAGGAGGAGGAGGAGGAGGAGGAGGAGGAGGAGGAGGAAGAGGGGGGAGGAGGAGGAGGAGGAGGAGGAGGAGGAGGAGGAGAGGAAGAGGAGGAGAAGGAGGAGGAGGAGGAGGAGGAAGAGGAGGAGGAGAGGAGGAGGGGGAGGAGAGGAGAGGAGGAGGAGGAGGAGGATGAGGGAGGAGGAGCGAGGAGGAGGAGCAGGAGGAGGAGGAGGAGGATGAGGAGGAGGAGGAGGAGGAGGAGAAGGAAAAGGGCGGAGGAGCAGGAGGAGGAGGAGGAGGAGGAGGAGAGGAGGCGGAGAAGAAGTAGTAGTAGGAGGAGGAGGAGGAGGAAAGGGAGGAGGAGGAGGAGGAGGAGGAGGAGGAGGAGAGTGAGGAGGAGGAGGAGGAGGAGGAGGAGGAGGAGGAGGAGGAGCAAGAGCAGGAGCAGGAGGAGGAGGAGGAGGAGGAGGAGGAAGGTGGGAAGGGGGGTCGAGGATCGAGACTCGAGGATCAAGGTTTTGAGGAGACACCACACACACCTCCAGGACTGGAGGAGGCGGAAGAAGGTGCGAGGTGGCGGAGGCTTCCTGCCGACGCCTCTCCGAATACACTGCCTGCCCTCCTCACTGCGGCCACTGCGCGCTCCATGCCGCTCGCCTTCGTTTCCCTTCCACCCTGCGGTCTCCCACCCGTCCGGTCCATCTCCCCCCCGCCTTCCCACACCTCCCCTCGCCTCCTTCCCTCCCCTCCGAATCATGCCCTCCCTCCTCTCCCCTCCTCTCCTCTCCTCCCTCTCTCCCCTTCCCTCCTCTCCTCCCCCCTCCCCTCTCCTCCTCCCTCCCTTCCTCCCTTCCTCATTCCCTCCTCTCCTACCCTCCCTCCCCTTCCCTGACAAGGCTCGGGGCTGCACACCAAGGAGCCCGTGGAGGTCCCGGCTGGCCTCAACAGGCCGGCAACGGGGCAAGCACACCCGACCCTTGCAGGTCAGAGATCTGAAGAAACGGCGGGGGGTCACAATTCGAAACATGCATTCAGACAAGTGCACCCCAGCAGAGGTGCCCGATACCCTAGCGTCGATCGCATCCGCAGGAATAGCCTTCGCAAATGGTCGCAGAGCAACTCAGTTCGGGGCACTCGCAGCACCCAGCGACGCCCCCCACGGTGCCTTCTGCCTGCCTCCCCCCCCGTCGCAATCGGCTGCGCTCCCTACCAGATCGGACCAACCCTGGCTGGGATGCCCAGGAGGAGGTCTTCATATGAAGCAGCCAGTGGACAAAACCTTCGACAGGAGGAGGACGCGGGGGCGAGGAGGAGGGCTACGATTGACGTTGTTTCTAGCCGTCAGGAATCAGGCATCAGGTGGCGAGGAGGAGGGGATGAATGCTACATGCATTCCTGGACCTCGTGGGCCCTGGAAAATTCAGGGCCTTTTTTTTACTGGCTCACTTTTGCAATTAAGGGTTGCCAGTTCCGTCTCCATGAGTTTGCTGGCTTTATTTTTCCAATTCAGGCTCCCGCTCCAATCCCAAATCCGTTTTTTTCCGTCTCCAATCACGGTTGTTCTACCGCTTTTATGTTCAAGAGACACGTTTTCGGAAACAGCGGTAAAACAAGGATCCTGCCGCTTCCGGGGCCCACTAAGTTAAGGGAAGAGACGAGGTAGGCAGAGGAGGAGGATACGGAGAAACAGGAGCACGGGCATCGAGGACTGAAAGGGCGCGGGCCAAGCTTCGGACCAAAGGTGAAAGCCCGCTCGAGGCGCTCGAAAAGAGGAGGAGGAGGAGGACGACGACGGAGGCGATGAAGGCAAAGGGGAGAGGAAGGCAGGAGGAGGGGGAGCAGGAGGGAAGGCGGGAGGGTGGGGAATGGAGGGGGGGGGGCCGCTCGGCGGTTATGGGTTAGTAGGGGAAGAGGGATGACCGGTAGGTGTATCCTCCTCCTCCTCCTCCTCCTCCTCCTCCTCCTCTTCCTCCTCCGCCTCCCCCTCCTCCTCCTAATCGTAGGAGGAGGAGGAGTGTTATTAGTTGGCAATCGCAGTCGCAGTGTCAGTGGCGCTACCCGGAGAGAGCAACCGCAGGTGTAGTAGGGGGACGATACGGAGGATGCGGTTGACCAGGAACTGAAGGATGAACAGGACGAATAGGGGGAAAGATGCTTGCGCGCACAGTGCGCAGACTCCCTAAGGATCCCACCGAGTACGCATCCGAACATCAGACCATGCTCAGTCTGCCCCGTGCAGGCTCGCGGGCGCGACCAGAGCACCAAGTTACCAAAAGAGCACATGCGCATGCCACTCCTGAGGTGTCAGTGTCATTTACCACCCTCCGAGAAGCGGGGGAAGGGAAGCAGAGGGGGGGCAGGAGGACGCCCTCTGACAGGATCCCGTCTGGCCCGCCCTGCCCGTCCTGCCCGCCCCGCCCGCCGCGCTCACCGAGCTCCTCCGCCCCCGTCTCGGCCGTCGACCTCGGGCCGCTGAGGCCCGGGTCCTGCTCGTCCTCGCCGTCCTCGTCGATGTCCAGGGCGATCTCCTCGGACTCCCACACCACGTCCTGCCCGGCGACGGGGCGGGGCCGAGTCCGGAGGGACGGGTGGGCAAGCCCGCGGCGCGCCGCGCTGCACGACGCGCACATCTCAGTCGCCACAGCCAACACCAGTTCGAGCCGTGCTGCTCACGCCACAGGGGGGGAGGACACAACCAGCAGCACGAACAACGTGATACGAATGGGCGCTTTTCCGGACATACCGCGCGTGAAGCAAAATGACCCGCGTGCACCACAACAACGCGTGTATGGTTCTACGCACCGTGAAGTGAGACGGCGTCGGTATCAAACATTATCCTGGAATATTACGCGAAGCACGAGATACCTCATTAGAGCTTGTTGCTAACACATGGGCTCTGGCACGAACGCATGTGTACGCACTCACGCTCCCTTCAAGGACAAACACGAGGCCGTCCTGTCAAAGAAACGGTTGAATCATTTCTCAGTCCATGTCAGTAAATGTACATTGAAAGCATGAGGCGTCCTCGTCCGGGGGAAACTGGCGTCGTCGTGTGCTGCTGGCTGGCAATCGACACTGCTGGAGCCCCCCGACAGCCGACGGCACGAAATAACTGGATTGTGAAAACACGGCCGGCCCATGGATCCGGCAAGGCATTTGGAATTGCGAGGCTTGAACCTTGAAGACAGCCATCTATCTTCGGCGATGGGCGATAATAGAGGCCTCCTAAATGGGGTCCGACTAGATGGGGTCGGAGACTCGCGCCGCATCGACGATACATCCGCGATGCATCGGAAACGCATTGGCGATGCATCGGCGACGCTGGCAATGCATCGGCGACGCCAATGCGAAAGAAACTCCGGCACCGCATCGAGCCGCATCTCCGATGCATCCGCGATGCGTCGCTACCCTCCGACCCCATCTACTCGGACCTCATCTAGGAGGCCCAGAAATTGTAATGCTGAATCGATCGATGGTGAGTATACGGTGGGGGCATTGGAGAAGGAAACCTTAGATAAGGAATCCAGGGTCTCGCGATCGATGGGCGGCCAGACGTGGGCCACCCACCTCGCCTTGAGACAACCAGGAATGCGCCAAGGGCCTGGGCCCCCGGAAGACACTCCTTATCCAATGTCGCGGCCGTACCGTGCCAGGGGCTCTGCTGTCCTGCGCGGGGCCTTGCTGCGCCGTGCTGTGCCGACCTGTGCTGCTTCGTGCTGTGTTGACCTGTGCTGCATGGCGTTGCGGATCTCTAGTGGTCCTTGGCGTCCGAATCCTTACTATGGGACGCAGAAAGACATACCAGTACTTTGCATCCTTTCTCGGAGGCGTGCGTCCGACACGAACATATAGCAGAACCATCTTGTAGTATACCGTTTCCCGAGCGGTACGGCCAGAAAGCGCCCGCCAGGACGCATGTACTATAAGATTTCTCGGTGCGCGCGTCGTCCCTGGGGTTCGACGAACACATAGTACGGTGGGGCGGTGGCGGCATTGGATAAGGAACCCTTAGATAAGGAATCCAGGGTCTGGAAGCCAGTGGCACTCCAACCATGGACCGGCCATGGGTATCACCGCCACCCTCATTGGATAAGGAATCCTCCAAGGTCTGGCGCCGCCTGGGACTATTCCTTAACAAACGCCCCAACCGTATTAGTATGTCGGGGAGCCGCCGATACTAAGCTGATCTGGATCTTGACCTCGAGATGCCTTAACGGATGGCTCGCCCAATGCTTGTTGTAGTCGAAGCGAGCGGGGCGCTCAACCAGCTCGAACTCAGGATACGATCCCGAAGTGGGACGGACCGAGAGAGGGGGGGCATGGACGCGCCACTGGACGTGCCAGGGGCTCGCCAGTGGACGAGCCAGGGAACATGCCAGGGGACGTTCCACGGGGCGCGCCAGTGGTCGCGCCAATGGACGCACCATGGGACGAGCCAAGGGACGCGCCAATGTACGCGCCAGGGGACGCGCCACGGAACGTGTACATGGAAACGCGCCAGAGGACGAATCATGGGACGGGCCATGGGACGTGCCAGGGAACAAACAACGAGACGCGCCAGCGGACGAGCCATGAGACGTGGCAGTGGACGCGCCAGGGGGCGTGCCACGGGAAACGCCAGGGAACGTGGGCCCAGGGGCATGCCATGCGATGAGCCACGGAACGTGTCAAAGTGACGCGCCAGGAGACCAGCCCGGGGTGCGCGCTAGGGGGCGGGTGAGCGGACGTCCCAGGGGACGTGCGGCGCGATGTGCCAGGCACGTGCCAGTGGATGCGCCAGTGGACGCGCCAGGGGGACGCGCCAGGGGACGCACCACGGAACGTGCAGGGGAACGCGCCTGAGGACGAGCCAGGAGACGCACCAGGGAACCCGTCAGGAGACGCACCAGAGGACGCGCCAGGACACGATCCACGGAGCGTGGCAGGGGACGCGCCACTGGACGTGAGAAGGGTCGTGTTGAGGGACCTGCAGGGGGGCGAGCTCAGGGACTTGCCGAGAGTGGTCGCCGGGGGACGTGAGACGGGACGTGTCAGGGAGCGCGCCAAGGTTCTTGCAAGGGAAGTGCCACGAGGTGATCCAAGACCCTCGTAGATTACACTGGGCCAGCGCTCCCAGCGCAAACGCATCGTGCATTGCGTGGCGTTCGCGCGCCCAGTGCGACGATCCCTCCGACGCTGACGACAGGCAAACCCTGGGCCAGCGCGCTCTCCAGGAGGCAAGACCAGCACCATCGACCCCAGCGACTAGGATAGCTCCGTGATGGCCCTGGCGCCCGACGCGGGCCCAGAGCACGCCCGTCCCGCTCTCGTGCGCGACACACCGACGCGACGGCCCCCCGCAGCCGCGATGCCCCGCGGCCTGCCCAGCTTCGGCGGTGGGCGAGGGGGGGGAACGAGGAGGAGGAGGCCTCTTCAGAAGGCGGCGGGACTTCTCAGAAGCCCCCGCGCCTCCTGAGAAGCTGTTTGTTTTTGTTGTCCCTGGGGAAGGCTCAGGGAAGACTTCTCAGAAGGCCCAGGGACTTCCCAACCTCCTGAGAAGGCCTTCTCCTTGTCACTTCTCCCCCGGGCTCGCCGCTGAGAAATGGGTACGGAACAAAAAGGGAACGATGCCCAACAACAAGCGTTGTCCAAGACCGACAGCAACCGCTGTTGGGCAGGCGGTCTCCTGGCTCAAATGGACCTCGTCGCGGCGACGCCGACAACGAATCCTGCCCAAAAGGCTTAGAACCTTTCTCAGAAGGCCGGGGGGCCTCCAAACCTTCTGAGAAGGCCTTCTCCTTCTGACGTCCCCCCGTCGCTTTATGTTGCTCCCATCCTACCTAAGGATCACATCCCAGAGATAACTTCGAGCACCCCGAAAATTATCGAAACGGTGTCGAACGAGTATCGCCTCCCAGGGCCCGACACTTGAAAACCCTCCAGTTTCGGTATTTTCTTGGTGCTCGAAATTCTGTCTGGTGACCAGATCTGGATGACCCAAAAGGGGATTCAGCTGAAAGGGGGTGGTGCAATAGATGTGGGGCAATGGTGCAAGAGTATTGCAAATGTATTGCGAGAGAGAATTGTGTTGCATTGTATTGCAACTGATGCACTGCACGCGAAAATCCAGCAATACATTTGCGCACCGGCATGTATGGTACGCCCCTAATCTGTTGCAACCCCACAAATGTATTGCACCAAATCTATTGCACCACCCCCTTTTTGCTGGACCCCATTTTGGGTCAACCAGATCAAAGCTAAGGTAGATAGGAACATCATAACCCTCCAGAGGTCCGGACCCATTCCCCAGGAACGGTTTCTCATCCTGAGTGGTTTTTGTTAGTCCCCAGGGCCAATGAGGGCCCCCAGAGGCCGAAACTAGCGCAAAACCTCCCGTCGCGATGTTTGTTGCACGACTCGAGGGGGTCTGGGAAGGCCTCCTCCTCCTCACCTTCCCCCCTCGCTCGCCGCCGACAGCTCCTCGGCCGCAGCGGGCTCCGCGGCGGCTTCCCCAGCGGCCGCCTCGCCCTCGGCAGCAGCTTCTGCGCCGCGCGCGGGGGCGGCGGCCGCGGGCTCGCCAGGGGCGGCCGCGGCCGTCTCCTCTGGGGGGCGGCCCGGGAGGAAGAGGACAGAGGAGGAGGAGAAGAAAGAGGACAGAGGAGAGAGGAGGAGGAGGAGGAGGAGGAGGAGGATGAGGAGGAGGAGGAGGAGAAGGAGGACAGAGGAGAGAGGAGGAGGAGAGAGGAGGAGGAGGAGGAGGAGGAGGAGGAGGAGGAGGAGGAGGAAGAAGAGGAGGAGGAGGAGGAGGCGCGAGCTCGCACGCGGCGGGGCCGGGAGCTGGAGGACTGCCCCGATGCGTAGCACGTAGCCCGTCGCGCGTTGGCACGGAGATCAACACGTGCACCCCCGCTTAGAGTGAAGAAAGCTTTAGGCTAAGGAAAGGGCCTTCACTCCGAGAGCATTCTGAAACAGAGGTCCAGGCCAAAAGATACGACAGTTCTGCGATAAGCAAAGCTCCAAGAAAACGCCCAGGGCCCAGTCCAGATGTTTGATTCTCTTCAACGAAATCTATCGTTTTCCCGAACCTGGCGGCGGGGCCACCTGACTCCACGCCTGACATTCGAGGCGTCGCGGTCAAATTCACCAGGGGCCTCCTCCTTGCCATTTCCGCCTGGGCAGGATACAGATCGAACGGCTGGAGGGTCCTCCTCATCCTCTGCGATGTCGAGCGTGATCTCCTCCTGCGGGGAGAATGCGCGGTCGAGCACAGAGGCAACTAGCGAGGTATAGAGAGACGACGACGACGTGCGGGGTCCAACTTTTGAGCGAGCCGCCCCCACGCAAGAAACACAGCCGTCCAGGGCCCTGAATGGCAGGCGCTCATGCGTGTCCTTTGCCTGTCGATGCTTCGGGGTGGTGTGCACATATGTTCAGCCAACATCCGCGCTTGATGCTCCAAGATCCGCTGGCGAATAACAAGACAACATGCGTATCTGAATAGCAAGACGCGCTCGGGTCGATGCTCAGGCCTGCCCGCTATCGCAAAGCTGCCGCAACGAGCTCCGCCTCAAGTCCCACACCTGCGCCGCGAAAACAATCATTCGTTTGCCAGCAAGCCTTGAGACTGACACATTCCGATTGGCATGGGATTTCTTCGATTCGCGCACCTCTGTGTGGTGTAAATCTTGAATGCGGAGCAGGGCTGGAAGACGCAAGGGGGAACTAAGAAGTGCAACTCGAGAATGTCCCCACACTGAAGACACTGAATCCGGGACGCTAGCGCCTCCAAGGCGCGCTCGTCGTCATCGTGGTCATCGACGTCGTTTTCTTCCTTCTCCTCCCCCTTGCCATTCCATGCTGTCTGCACCAGCTGCTCCCGCGAATATTCTTCGGCTGGCGCTTCGAACTCCCGTACCACCGATGCGAGACGGCCCGATTGCCCCGACAAGAAATCGCTGCTTGGACAACGAACGTACCCAAAGTGCCCACATTCTATTGGCAAGCGAGATGCCAACGAAAGCAAAGGAGAAGGCGACGGGGGAGTGGGATGAGGAGTACGAAGATGCTTGCTCGCTCGCAGGAGTTCGCCTGGACCCACGCCAACCCAACGCATTGACAGATCATCATAGGACCCCGTCTCCCTGAGAAAGAAAAGCAGGTGCGATCGTCCTGCCTTGAAGGCTGGAGAAGGGGGTTCCACAGAAGTAAGGCGAGGGGGAGGCCCAGGGACAGCAGCAAGATCAGGATCATGAGGACCTTGAGGACGAGGAGGGAAATGACGAGGAGCAGCAGAAAAGGGCAGGCAGAAGAGGGGGAGGCAGCGGAGGGGGAAGGGGTGGCAAGTCAGACGGAGGAGGGCAAGCAGCAGCGGGAACATAACGACGACAGACCCTCGCACACAAGATGTGGCGGATACGTCTAAGCGCCTAGTTTCGTCCAAAGGACAAAAAGGCCCTCTCGCCAAGCAGCTCGCCGAGTGAACTGCTAGCGAAATCCGCGCCACCTTAAGCGGGCACATCGAGGATCGCTGCGACAAGCTGCTGGCCTCCCCCTTTCCCCAATCCTCCTCCACGTTCCACCTCCTCCTCCTCCTCCTCCTCCGCCCTCATTCCCCTCCTCCTCCGCCCTCCTCCTCCTCCTCCTCCTCCTCCTCCTCCTCCTCCTCCTCCACTCTCTTCCTCCTCCTCATCCTGATCGTCCTGCTTCTCCGGACCATTCTCCCGCACGTCTCCTCGCCGCTCGATCCTTCCTCGTCGCTCCTCCTCCTCCTCCTCCTCCTCCTCCTCCTCCTCCTCCTGCTCCTCCTCCTGCTCCTTCTCCTCCTGCTCCTCCTCCCCCTTCTCCTCTGCCTTCCTCCTTCTCCCCCGCCCTCCCCCTCCCCCCTCCTCCTCCTCCCCTCCTCTCCTCCTCCTCCTCCTCCTCCTCTCCTCCTCCTCCTCCTCCTCCTCCTCCTCCTCCTCCTCCCTCTTCCTCCTCCTCATCCTCCTCATCCGGATTGTCCTCATTCTCCGCACCATTCTCCCAAACGATACCTCGCCGCTCGATCCTCCCTCGTCGCTCCTCCTCCTCCTCCTCCTGCTCCTCCTCCACCTCCTCCTCCACCTCCTCCTCCTCCTTCTCCTCTTCCTCGTCCTCCTCGCCCCCACCGATAAGGAACCCAGGGTCTGGAAGCCGGTGGAACTCCAATCGTGGATCGGCCACGGATATCCCCGCCGCCCTCATCAGATTAGGAATGTTCCAGGGTCTGGAGCACCCTGGGCACATTCCTTAACGAACGCCCCCACAGTAGCATCAACAAATGCGGCAACAGTCAAACACTATACAAACAAAAACCGTCCCCAGACTATGTTTTGACAATTTTTGAATGTTTCTCCTGTAGATGGACGCGTCCGACTTAAAAACGCAGCGGTGAGGGCTCGAGGTCGTCGACTGCGCCACGAATCGGCGTGGCTTCGCGCATCAGGGGTGGCTCGTTGGCCCTCTCTCCGCTTCGCAATCTGCTCCAAAAAGGAGAGCGAGCCGCGGACGCAAAGACGTTGGCCAGACTTGGACCTGCGCAGCCTGCAGCCCTGGTGGTCGTGGATCTGCTTCTGCTTCCGATCCCCCCCCCCCGCCCTCATCCCGCCCCGAACGGGCTTCCAGGAGACCCCTGAATCCCCAAACCACCACCCCCAAAAAACTGCGCGGACTGCCCACACTCATGAAGACACGCCCAGGAAACGTCTTCTCCTCCTCCTCCTCCTCCTCCTCCTCCTCCTCCCCCTCCTGCTCCTGCCGCATCTCCCCCGTAGAAGAAACAGATGCAATCTGATCCGAAGTTCTCCGGAAACGCCAGGATACATCAGGAAACTGTAGAGGTACTGCCAGCAAAACCTCCGACCACCGCCTTCCTCCTCCCTCCTCCCCATCCTCCCACCTCCTCCTCCTCCTCCTCCTCCCATCTCCTCCTCCTCCTCCTTATCCTCCTCCTCCTCCTCCTCGTCTTCCCTTGGCGCCCAACATCGTATCGTCATTTGTTTCATGCCGTCGGCCCTTGAAGCTCTTCGCCCCAGTCCCCAGGAATCCTTTCCGCCGCGACGCATTTTGTAAGGCCCCTGGGCACGCACAATGGCTCCAGATGTCCCAAACTCGAGATGTGGCAGGAGGAAACCAAACCCGTCCTTCTTCGCGACGCCTAGAAGTTTGGGCCCGCCCCCCTCAACATCCACACATGACCTCTCCCAGGCGGCGTTCTGACCGGGATTCAAGGCGCATCCAGCCATGGCGAAGAGGCCTTTTCCAGGTTCCCCGCCGAACAGTAGCAAAACATGTCAAACTTCTTCGCACCCGCCCCCTTTTCTCAGTCTCCACCCTCACCCTTCTAAAAATATGCCGGGAGGGCGCCAGATGCCGACCAGGAGGGCCCCGGAGGCCAGGCCTCTGGAAGTCAGGGGAACTTAAAAAAAAGATCGAGAGCCCGGATGCTCAGGGCAACGAGATCTTTACTTGTGGATGCCATGACACTCTGGACACCCTAACAATCCGATCGTTGAACTTGAAGTGTGTTTAACATGTTTGAGCCACGTTCTGAATACATGTAGAGCATGTTCTTGCATGTTTAAGACATGCTTTAAGCATGTTCTAGAAATCTGAAGTTACTTGGCAACATGCTTCCTCTCCTCTGATCGTCGTCCACAGGTCTATACACATCCACTGCACCAGGCCAAGCCAAGGCTGGGTCCGAGAGCGGTACGTACGCCTCCCTGAACATGCCAGGAGGGCGTGTACACCGCTGCTTGGCCCATGCTGGGCCAGGCAGCGGGCAGTGGATGTGTAATAGACAACGCCGCCCTGCAATCAAACTTGGTGGCAAGGATGCGCGATCAGGATGCAAGACCCTTGGACGCCCATGGCGAAGATTTTCGAGCGGGGCTGGCCATCGGAAAAGGGTCAAGGATGGACCGAGGAGGCAAGGATGCAAGGGTACCCTTTGGAAGGTGGGCCATCCTTGCTGCCGATTTCGGCTGTAACCCCCATCAGCTAGACGCAAGAATGGCCCTGGGCAAGAGTGACCTTTGTCGGCCCGGGCGAAAGGGGGGGATAGTAAAAGGGGGGGTTAGAGAATCAGCTCACGTAGCTGATTTTCCCAGCGCCTCCCGGCGCCGGAGGCGCGCATGCATCGAGGAATGGGCCCCTCGGCGGGGCCGAAACCAGCTGCATGCAGCACATTTTGTAACCCCCCCTTTCCCTATCCCCCCCTTTCGTCCGGCCCGACTTTGGTGCGCGGCGTTCGGGGGGGCCGCGGGTGTTGGCGGCCAACCCCACGTGCCCAAGACGCGTTGCTGCCGCGTCGCGCCCGGCGATCGGGAGACCCCGGTGGGGCCCGCCCCAGAGGTCCCTCTGGCGAGGAACACTCTTAGGCTCGTGGATGCCACGACAGTGGACACTCTAACAGTCCGACCATTGAATTTAAAGTGCGTTTAAAATGTCGGAATCATGTCCTATACATGTTTTAAGCATGGTTCTTTACCTGTCTAAAACATGCTCAGTACACGTTTTAGACATCTGGGAAATATTTGGCAGCATGCTCCCTCTCCATTGATCGTCCTCCACAAGTCTTAGCTGCAGCCGACCTCGGGCCGCGACCCCGACGCCCTCCGCGTCGCAGGGCGGAGGGCCCCGGACGCGGTGGCGGAGGGCACGGCGCGCCGGGGCCTCCTCCTCGCCCGCGGCGGCCTCCTCGGCGCCGGGCGCCAGGTCCCCCTGCTTGCGGGCCAGGCGCGGGAGGGGGGGGGGCAGGAAGAATGAAGGGGCCCTGGGACACACAAATAAATCGACACAAATAACCAGATTGACAATTGTTTCCCTGATCTTCTGGGTTGTTGTCTTCCCCCCCACTTCCCAGATTTTCCCACATATTCTGGGGAATCAACGATTCATTGTGTCTGTGTGTTTTTTTTTCCCTCCTGAAGGGAGGGGGCAGGAGGCGGGAGGAGTAGTGGCTGACGTCGGCGGCGAGCGGGGGGGCGGGGGGGGGGGGGAGAACGAGAAGGAGACGGCCTGTTCAGAAGGCGGCGGGCCTTCTCAGAAGCCCTCGCGCGCCTCCTGGGAGATGTTCGGTGCACTGTCTTCGGGGAAAGCTTGGAGATCTTCTCGCAAGGCCGGGGGACTTCCGAGCCTTCTGAGAAGGCCGGCCCCTTCTCGCCTCTCCCCCCCGGGCTCGCCCCTGCGTCTGACCCTCTTATCCCTGCCGCTTCGTCGTGCCGCTGGAGCGTCAAAATCCTTTACAACAAAAAAAACAGCAGGGATGGATCTCCAGGGGAGGCGAGAACCGACCTTGAGCGGATGTGGCCGGGAGGACGAAGACGGTGACGAGGATTTTTTATCTTGCGATGCTGCTGAGCGGGCCGACGGTTTAGGAGGAGGAACAGGAGGAACAAGAGGAGGAGGAGGTGGAGGAGGAGGAGGAGCGGGGGAGGAGGAACAGGAGGAACAGGAGGAGGAGGAAGGGGAGGAGGAGGAGGGGGATGAGGAGGAGGAAGAGGAGGAGGAGGAGGAGGAGGAGGAGGAGGAGGAGGAAGGGGAGGAGGAGGAGAAGGACCAGAGCGCCAAAGTCCGAGAGGCTGACGGGCAGGAGGGCAAGGAGGAGGCGAGGGAGGAGCAACACCAGCAAGAACGAAGTCGCCAGCTCAACGGGCCAAACGCGTGTTAGGATCTCCAGTAAGCGGCTCAGAGTGCATGTTAAGTATTACTTCGCGCACACGGGGCAGATCATGACATTCGGGGGCGGCCAAGCGAGGGGCGTCAAAGAGGGGGGGGCGCAAATCATGGCTGGCGGCATGTGCGCGGCCCAGGGGGGGACCCAGGGACGTCATGAAAGAAGGAGAGGCGACATGACATCTGAGGAAACATCCTTGCCCCCGCCATGATATCCCCTCCCCCCTAGTCTTCCCCCCCCCCCCCTCTTTGCCGCCCCTGTAGGAAGGGTGCAGTGCCCTGGCAAGTGGGAGCGCCACGAGTGCCGGGACTCCCGGGCGCGGGCTCGGGACCCCAGGCGCAGCCTCCAAGGACGCCCACTGGCAGCTCTGAGGCGGTCCGAGAGAAGTCTCGAGCCGTGCCCACGCCTGCCTCAAGACGGCGGAGGGCTCGAGAGCGCCTCCAGGGGGCCCTCCAAGGGCCCCAAGGAGACAGAACTCGTTGATGTCCGCTGTTTTTTTCTGGCCCACGAGGCCCAGAGACGGCCCCCCGGGCTTGCAGAATACGCAGGAGGGGCCCAAACGAGGGAAACCGCAGGTGCTTGTGGAATATTTTCCTCAAGGATTGTTCAGGACCCACAAGAAGCCCCCAGAGGGCACCCAGAGGCACCCAAGAGGCGCCTGAGACGCCCAAGCATCCCAAGAGATCCCGAGAGGCATCCAGACACGGTGGCAGGATGGACTGAAGGCCACTAGATAGACAAATGCCAACAATTCCACAGTATGGACTGGCAAAGTGAGCGAAGCGATCGAACATGAATGGGGAGGGGAATGGGACGAGGGGGGGGGGAGAAGGCGGAGGGAAAGGAAGTGGTGGGAGGAAGAGTGGGGAGGCAGGTGAGCAGCAGCAGGGGCAGACGACAAACGCTCGAGAGGAGTCAATGTGTCTTATGCCCTTGGCGCCCAGGCAAGGTACTCGGGTGAAGGGGACAGTGCAGATGCCGTGCAAGTGTTGGTGCAAGTGTCTGGCGAGCCTATGTGTAGAATAGACGGCGCCGCATGCTCACGCAGGCGACCAGGATGCGACGATGAGGCAGACTCAGCTGGGATCATGGAGACGATAGCTCCACACGCGTACGACGGCGCAGGAAGAACACGTCGGAACACGTACGTAAACAAATCTCTATCTCTCCCCTTGTCGAGCAAGCATGGTTACTCTGATAACCAACCGAGGGTCCACCCCCTGATAGAACGGAGCGTCGCAACGTGCATGGTAAGACGAATCGTCCAGAACGATCAGCTCGGAGGAATACCACGCAAACTGCAAAGCGGATGAAGGGGAAGGATGGGAATAGTAATTTGAAGGGAATGCAAGAGGAGATGGGGAGAGGGGTGGAGAGACGCGCGGGACGAGGAGGCGAAGGAAGAGAAGGAAGCGGAGGAGGAGGAGGCGAAAATATTGGGAGGATCGCTGTGTGAGTGCCTTTGAGCTTGTCTCCTAGATAGGCAGGCCCGCACTCAACACGCAGAGAGACTGCAGCGCCCAAGGAACTGGTTCCAGGGCCCCGCGGCCCGTCCTTCCACAGGCACAGAAAAGAACATACAAACTACTGAAGCCCCGGAAGCCCCGATAATTCAACGCGCAAGTGTTCTTCGACAATGCTCGGGGCATCAGCTCTCCTACATGTCCGCGACCGTGCGCCCACAGAGCAGAGTCCTCCTCCCTCTTCGTCCGCGATCGGAGATACAATGCGCGGCTATTGCAAGCGTCTTGTGAATCGACGCAGCGAAGACATAACAAAACTATGGAAGTCGTCTGCCTCCAAATCTAAGACATCCGCAGTGCTCTTGACTGCGATCGAAAACTGGGAAGACCTTCTCCGCCCTCCAACGTCGATGTCGCCGAGCTCACCCCTCCACCGTTAGAATTGAAACTGGCTTCGGATATTGCATCGTACGCGATATCCCGTGGGTGCCAATGCACCGGCCCACTGTTCCGACACCCGCGCCCTTGAGTGTCGCCGTTTTCGGCCTGTGGGGGCCTGTGCTGGACCTATGTTTTGACAACCAGTCGATGTCCATCGCTCCTGCTACTCTGCACGTCGTGCCTCAATGGATGTCTCTGGGCACAGACGACGAGCGGTTGCAGGACCCCGTGTGGGGCGTCGCCGGCAGGCCAGTCATGTGGATGAACGTCTTGCGCTCCGAACTCCTCGGGGAAATAGCGAAAGGGAGCGTGGGCCAGGCGTAAGGGAGGAGAGGGGGTTGGGGAAAGAGGGGCTGGGAGAGGGGAGCGGAGGCGAATGCGGGATCGGAGGGGAGGAGGGCGGCACCAGGGAAGCGAGGACGTGATGGGGGACGTGAAGGGAAGGTGGGGAGGAGAGGCGGGTCATCCGAGGGGAGGGGGAGAGACAAAAGGTGAGAGTGAAGTATCGTGGGCGAGCAGAGGGGGAAAGGAGGGAGGTGGGGGAGGAGAGGGCGGCGGTAACCGAGGGGTACAAGCTCCTCAAGTGGCCCATGGTGAACGGCGTCAGCAGCGGCACGCCCCAGGTCCCACCCTCAGACAGGAACGCAAACGTCCACCATCCCGTGACTGTTTACCCAAGATGCGACAACTATGGCACCACCAAACAAAACAGCCGTCAAACATACAACTTGAACCTGGCAGTCCTCACCTAGTAGCTGTTGTGAATGGTTTCTTGGTCAGTCGCGTGTGACTCTCCTGTGCCACATGTTACTTGGGCGGTTGTGGGTGGCCATATGTATGAGCAGTGTGTGCGCGCATGTGCTAGATGAGTGTCAACTTGTTTGTATGACATTGCAAAATTACGGTGCGTACTTGTGACGTGCACGCAAGATCGGCGTCCGTTTATGGAAATGGTTGCGGTAATTTGCTAGTCTGTCATATTGACAAAATGGCGTCGCTGCCGAGATCATGTTGTCTGTCACTGATTAGGGACTTCTGCTCGACTGAATTTCTATGTGTGGTACATCTTGTCGAGTCCCGTGGATTGCCGTCTGTCCTGGCTAAGTGGTGCTGGTACTGATGTATGCGCCTGATGGACGGCTTGATGTGAATTACTGGTGCGCAGTATGTATCAGTGTTATTGTCGTACGCTGTTGAAGAAGGTCCGTGGCTTGTGTAGGATATGCATGCTGCTGGTCATTAATGATTTTATGTGTCGCTGATGGGAGGGATCTCGGCAAATATCATTGGTTTGTGTGAGCCTGTTCTTGGTGAGCGTCCCTGGTGCATGTTCATGTTACCGGGTTTGGGAGCCACGGTGCCAGTGCCCGTTATGGCTGTATTTTCTTGGCATCCGCTCTCAAATTCTGATTTGCTCTCAGGCCTCCTGTCTGGAGTTGGGTCTTCGCTTGAAATCTGCAGCGCCGTGCTGCCCCCCCTCCCTCCTCAACCCCCTTCCTCCAGCCCCCCTCCGCTCTCCGCGTGTCCATTTCTGCAAATCCCTCGCGCGCTTCGTGCTGCTGATGGAGCTCCGCCTACGGCCAAAGCGGCCGCGCCCGGAATGGCGCACCCGACTCCCATGTCGGCACGCCCCTTTCGTGTCAAACTGGTCTCCGGCCGACAGGCCGAGGAGATCCGCAGGGGGCACTTTCTGAGAGGGCGGCCTCTTATTCGCAGCACCGGCTGCACACAACCTATCGGAAGAAGGCCCAGCCCCCTTCCTCGGGGACGCGTCTGGAGACGACCCGTCCTGAAGCCCCGAGCCCCCGAGCCCCTGGTCGGGGGGTCGGTTGCTGCTAGAAGTGCCCCTGGCCCAAGGTGCCCCCCGGGATTCTCGCGGTGGCCCAGACGGCCTCCCGAGCACCCCTCATGAGGCCCAGAGGGCCCAGGGGCTCCCAAACTGGGCGAAACACTGGGGGCACCTTGGGCCAGGGGCATTTTGCGGCTAGACATACGAGTGACCCGAGGCAAGATGGGCCTTTGGTGCGCGGTTTAACGGGGGACGCGGGGTGGCCAAACCCGGGCGCGCAAGCCGTTGCTACCGCTTCGCTCTCGGCGATCGTGGAGACCCCACTGGGTCCGCACCAAGGGTCACTCCTGCGAAAGGCCACCCTGACGGCTAGTCTTAGGTCGGGCATGTCCCCCTATAGGCGCATTTTGGGTGAAACATAGAGAATAGGCAGAACATATTCAAACATTGTCAAAAAATTATCCCGGCGATGGACCCAACCATATGCAGTTACGAGTACTACAAAGCAGGTTGAACGAATGAGAGGGAACTCCGTGAGGGGCCACGAGACGTGTGAGAGGTGTGCCGAAATGGGTGCGGTGCCGCCATGCGAACGCAGCCACTGGGCCCCTCGGTGGAGCTCCCTATGGGGCCACGAAACGTGTGAGGGGTGTGCCGAAATGGGTGCGGTGCCGCCATGCGAACGCAGCCACTGGGGCCTTCGGTGGAGCTCCCTATGGGGCCAATATACGTGTCAGGGGTGTGCCGAAATGGGCGCGGTGCCGCCGTGCGAACGCAGTCACTGGGGCCCTCGGTGGAGCTCCCTATGGGGCCAAGAAACGTGTGAGGGGTGTCCCGAAATGGGCGCGGTGCCGCCATGGGGCCCTCGGTGGAGCTCCCTATGGGGCCACGAAACGTGTGAGGGGTGTGCCGAAATGGGCGCGGTGCCGCCATGCGAACGCAGCCATTGGAGCCCTCGGTGGAGCTCCCTATGAGGCCACGAAACGTGTGAGGGGTGTGCCGAAATAAGTGCGGTGCCGCATGCGAACGCAGCCACTGGGGCCCTCGGTGGAGCTCCCTATGGGGCCACGAACCGTGTGAGGGGTGTGCCGAAATGGGCGCGGTGCCGCCATGCGAACGCAGCCACTGGAGCCCTCGGTGTGGCTCCCTATGGGGCCACGAAGCGTGTGAGGGGTGTGCCGAAATAAATGCGGTGCCGCCATTCGAACGCAGCCACGGGGCCCCTCGGTGGAGCTCCCTAAGGGGCCACGAAACGTGTGAGGGGTGTGCCGAAATGGGTGCGGTGCCGCCATGCGAACGCAGCCACTGGGGCCTTCGGTGGAGCTTCCCATGGGGCCACGAAACGTGTGAGGGGTGTGCCGAAATGGGTGCGGGGCCGCCATGCGAACGCAGCCACTGGGGCCCTCGGTGGAACTCCCTATGGGGCCACGAAACGTGTGAGGGGTGTGCCGAAATGGGTGGGGAGCCGCCACGCGAACGCAGCCACTGGAGCCCTCGGTGGAGCTCCCTATGGGGCCACGAAACGTGTGAGGGGTGTGCCGAAATGAATGCGGTGCCGCCGTGCGAACGCAGCCATTGGAGCCCTCGGTGGAGCTCCCTATGAGGCCACGAAACGTGTGAGGGGTGTGCAGAATAAGTGCGGGGCCGCCATGCGAACGCAGCCACTGGGGCCTTCGGTGGAGCTCCCTATGGGGCCACGAAACGTGTGAGGGGTGTGCCGAATAGGGTGCGGTGCCGCCATGCGAACGCAGCCACTGGGGCCCTCGGTGGAGCTCCCTATGGGGCCACGAAACGTGTGCGGGGTGTGCCGAAATGGGTGCGGTGCCGCCATGCGAACGCAGCCACTGGAGCCCTCGGTGGAGCTCCTTATGGGGCCACCAAACGTGTGAGGGGTGTGCCGAAGTGGGTGTGGCTGAAGCGGAGGGGGAGGAGGGAGGAGGGGGCAGAGGAGGAAGGAGAGGAGACGCGGGGCACCGTCTCTTCAAAACGAGGACCCAACAACACAGGATGGTTGGGAATGATAGAAAAATCGTCCCCATACTATTTTTTGACTACTTCTGAATATTCCTCCTGTAGAAGGGACATGCCCGACTTCAGGCTAATCGAACTTCTTGCAACACCCGAGGAGGGGGGGGGAGCGCTGGCATTCTCTGGACAAGATATTCGCAGAAAAACAGCCACGACGGGGGCTTGTCATCGCTCTCGGACGCCCCTTTTCCCCGTGCGTTTCTCGGCTTCGTGCTTTTGTTGGGGGGGTGCTTACCCCGGCGGCCCGCTCGACGCGGAAGTCTTCCACGTCTGAGTGCTCCTCCTCCTCCCTATCCGTCCTCCCCGCGGCCGCCCTGGTCCTCTTGTTACCCTCTCTCGCATGCGGGCTCCTGAGCCATTCGGTTGCCCCGCATCGCCCGTCGCTGGAGCGGACCGCCTCTGCCTCGCCACCGACGGGAAAGAAATTATTTTCATGTTGGCTCG
The DNA here is from genome assembly GCA_963575745.1 of Prorocentrum cordatum. Lineage (NCBI taxonomy): Eukaryota > Dinophyceae > Prorocentrales > Prorocentraceae > Prorocentrum > Prorocentrum cordatum. The sequence goes on from CAUYUJ010005947.1 coordinate 348,622, forward strand.
ATCATTCGATGATCCTCGCCGGGAAAAAAATCGGGGAGACGTAAGACTCGGGTACGGGGGACTCGGGTTGGCCTGACGGGGCCATCATGAAAATGACGAGACCCAATCTGAAATTTGACGCGAGCTCCCGCTGCAAAACCTCCCACGAACACAGGATCGTCCAAAATCCAGGACGCGCTCGACAGTAAAAACGCCAACAAACCCGAGCTCTATGGCTTACTCGAGTCTTACGTCTCCCCGACAAAATCCGCACGTCCGAGCGATGCCACGGGGACGGGGGACCCCGCCTCCCCCAGCTCGGCGACTCCAAAGGGTGTGGTTTGCAAAAGGGTGTGGTTTGCAACCGGCACCCTGGGGAACGTCCTGGGGGAGCACCCTAAGGGGGCGCGCGGGGACCTGGATGGAGCTCTCCCGCGCCCCGGGGAGGCCCGACAAGGACGGTGCCGTGCCCCCCGGGCCCCAGCGGTGCTGATCGCACAACACACCTTGGCGTAACCGTACCCCTTGTATCGGCGGTGGACAACCCTCTAGTGACAACGGCCTGGGACCGAAATCGAGGGACCCGGACCCGCAAAAAGGACGGCCGCGACGCCCTCTCGCGAACCGAAAACGGCCGATTTGCTAATCGACGTGTCAGGGTAGGAGGCCAGCCCACCCCCGACCCCTTGTGGTCGCCGAAGCGGCCTGCCTGCTCGCGGGGTGGAGGAGGAGGAGGAGGAGGAGGACGAGGAGGAGGAGGAGGAGGAGGAGGACGAGGAGGAGGAGGAGGAGGAGGAGGCGGAGGCGGAGGCGGAGGCGGAGGAGGCGGAGGGAGGCGGAGGCGGAGAGGAGGAGGAGGAGAAGGAGGGAGGGGAGAAGGAGGAGGAGGAGAGGGAGGAGGGGGGGCGCCCCCCCGGGGGCCTCGGGCTTCTCGCCCTCGGCGGCCGCCCGCGCGCCGCGCCCCGCCTGGCTCGCCAGCAGCGTGGGCAGGCCGAGGCCCGCCCGCCAGTGCGGCGTCTCGGCGTCCGGCGTCGGAGGGAAGACCTCACCGCCTCCGCCTCCTCCGCCTCCTCCGCCTCCGCCCTCCTCCTCCTCCTCCTCCTCCGCCTCCTCCACCTCCGCCTCCTCCTCCTCCTGCTCCTCCTCCCCTTCCCCCCTCCGTCTCCTCCGCCTCCCGTCTCCTCCTCCTCCTCCTCCGCCTCCTCCGCCTCCGCCTCCTCCTCCTCCTCCTCCTCCTCCGCCCCCGCCTCCTCCGCCTCCTCCTCCTCCTCCCCTCCTCCTTCTCCTCCTCCTCCGCCTCCGCCTCCGCCTCCCCCTCCTCCGCCTCCGCCTCCGCCTCCGCCTCCTCCTCAGGGGAGGAGAAGGTACCCAGACCTTAGGTGGGACGCACAGAGACATACCAGTACTGGATGTTCTCCTTGGAGGCGCACGTCCGACCCGAACACATCGTAAACCGATCTTGTAGTATATCCTTTCCCGAGCGGTGTGGCCAGAAAGCGCACGCCGCGACACATGTACTACAAGATTTCTCGGTGCGCGCGCTGCTCCTGGTGGGGGGGGGGGGCGACACACATATGGTATAAGTCTGTTGGGGTGACGCCGATCAGGGGAGGAAAAGGTACCCATACAGGCCTCGTGGAAAAAATAGCGAACACTCATGCCACATTCATCTGTCAACGCCTCCCCCTCCCCCCAATGTTCAAAATTGGCGGTGTGTCTGATGAGTCGCTCCTCGACCGCAATCTCCCCCGCGCGTGCCAACGTTGAGTTTTGGGGGGAGGGGGAGTGTTCAGTAATTGACTCCCTCTGCCGTACCGCTACACTTCCCTCGTTGTCCTCGGGGATGGACAGAACCCCCTTCAGCAAAACTTGGTTGACTGGAAACGACCTCGGGCCCAAACCTGGCGGGCGCAGGCCTGGAAAACGACGGCCGCGGCGCCCTCTCGAGAACCGAAAGCGGACAATTCACTAATCAACGTGTCAGGATGGGGGCTCTGTCCAACCCCGATTTCCCCTTCTGAGCCTCCTGGGAGGCCCTCGCCGCCACCGCTGGCTTCGCCTGGAAGTAATAACCAGAACGCACCCCGGGGGAGGTCCTGGGAGTAGAGGTCTCGGTACCTTTTGGTGCCCCCGAGACGAAGACCACCTCGAGGAAGAGCAGCACTGAGGGGCAACGATCGGGGGGGATAGGCATTTTGGGGGGAACCATTGGCCTGGAACGCGCGATACATCGCCCGTAAATCAGCGATGCGCCCCCGATCGCGGAGCTGCACCTCCCTGAGCAGCTTGGGGCCATCGGGCCCCCTGTGGGCGATCACTTGGCGATCGGGGGCCGATGCATGCCCCCTCGGGGCACAAACAATGAGATAAACATAACAACTCGGAGGTCCGCGCAGATGTCTCGGATCGGCATTGGACCCCCCTCCTTGGCGCGCGGAGCGCGCCAGGACCGGCGCCGGAGGCGCCGCCAAGGGTCTTCAGCGCCGATCCGAGAAATCCGCGCGGACCTCAGAGTTTTGTATGGTTATGTTATTGTTCGTTCCCCGAGAGAGGGACGGCGACGCCATGGCTACCAGGGCACTCAGAAGAACCTGTGGCGGCGCACCTGAGCGCGGCAATCAACAGACTCGGCTGCTGCAACCGTGTTGCGGCAAGAGCCTGCGCACTGAGAGGAACGCTGCACCACGCCGGCGATTTCGTGGGCCGTTTGCGTTGTCCGTGATGTCAATCTTCGTTGCCCTACTATCGTTGCCCCTGACGTAGATTGTCATCGCTCGGGCGTCCACTCCCCGTGCCGCTTTCGGCCCCGTGCGCGGACTCTTCGCAAAGAGAATCCAGGATGCGCCTCAGTGGTCCGTCCTCGCCGAGGAAAAAAAACGCACACGTCCAAGCGATGCCAAGGTACAGTCAAGTCGCTGGACTAAGGAACAGTTTGGGTTCGGAAGGGGCTCGAGGTTCCTTAGGCCCTTCCATGGCTGTTCCTCAAGCCCTCCTCGTGTACGCAAGCGCCTTTGGGGCCAAAAAGGGGCCTCGTTCCTTATTTAGCGGTCCTTCTTTCAGCGGCCCGACTGTAAGAGGAGGAGGAGACGAGACTAGACAGGCGCCTTGCACAACTACTCGCGAAGTAGCTACTCGCAACTGGCCTGGATCCGCTATATAGGGGATCTACGATGCAGTATACATCGAGGCAGACGTGTGGTTTTCGGACGTTTGCGAGTAGGTACTTTGCGAGCAGTGGGACGCGCTCAGTGAGAGACGGAGGAGACAACGAATGTGCGGTCCGTAGTCTGCGGCGGGCGGCTGCGGCAGCGGAGACGAGGACGGCTTGCAGCTCGTCGAGCGCGCCGACGCTGTCCCAGGCTGTGAAGTCAGGTGCGCTGGCGAGGTGTGGCGGCGTCGCGACCCGCAGTCTTCGTGGGAGAGGCCATGTAGGTGCCACGGGGTCGGCCAGCCTCCGCTGCAGCTGTGCCGTATGCTGCCATAGAGGGGGGCGCTGCCGAGCAGGCGAACGCAGAGTCGGGGGCCGCAAAGGCATCCGCAGAAACCGCTCGGGCGCCGGTCGTGTGCCCAAGGACGCCGCGTCTGTCGGGGTGGGGGTCGGTGAGTGGGGGTGGAGTGGACCCGCCAACGCCAGTTCGGGAGATACGAGGAGGGGGAGAGCGGGGAGGAGGGCGATGGGGACGAGGAGCAGGAGGTACAGAAAGCATGCAAGATGAATCTACCCTTGCGCTGTAGATCAGAGTGTGGGGGCGGAACGGTCTTACACTATATCCCTGGCTGCATGGTGAAATGGGGTTCCGTGGTACGGAATCCTGCCGCCGTCATCGCCCCATGACCCACCCACGAACCACCTGCGAACCGCCCGCGCCTATTCCGCTACACGCTCCGTGGCCAACCCGCAACGCCCCACGCAACACCATCGAGAGCCGCCCCACGACCAGTCCACGACCTGCAGCGCGACCCACACGCGACCCGCCGACGACCCGCCCGAAGCCCACGCAACTGTTTTGAAAAGGGCAGCGCCTTCGGCGGGCTGCTCTGCAGTGGCACTGGACAACCCCACTGCGCGCCACCACCCTCATGACCCGCCGACGACCCGCCCCGAGGCCCACCCACGTGGCGATGCGCTCGTTGGCCCCCTTGCCCTGGATGGGCAACACGGGCGCCCCGCCCCTATCCGCACATAGGGGAACAAAAAGTGGCATAAACATAAAAACTCGGAGGCCCGCGCGGATTCCTCGGATCGGCGCTGGGGCCCCCCAGCGGCGCCTCTGGCGCCGCCCCTGGCGCGCTCCGCGCGCCATGGAGGGGGTCCAGCGCGGATCCGAGAAATCCGCGCGGACCTTTGAGTTCTTATGATTACGCCATATTTCGTTCCCCTCAACACAGGCGCATCGCTCCTAACCACAGAACCGGGGCTTCTCACTAAGACTTGAGCAGGGACCGACCGTCCCGGCATTCCTATAGCCCTACCACGAAATGTTCTTAGAACCCCGAGATTTTAAGAACAAGCACAGTGTTCTTAGAACATAGACCCGATGTGATAAAACAAAACAGTCTCAACCAGAAATGTTCTACGAACATTTCGTGGAAACCACAACAGGTTCTTAGAACATTGTTTGGTAGGGCTATAGACGAACCATGACGCCTCGCCACTGCTTGAGATGAGGAAGCCTCCCAGGTCTGAAACCTCCTGGGCAGATTCCTTCACGCACACCCCCGCCGTCCTTGCTCCGCACTCTCCGCCTTCCGCCCCGCGTTATTAGAACGTTGCTTTGTAGGGCGACTATAGGCTATGGGCAAGCCAGGACACCACAAAAGGTTCTTAGAACTTTGTTTCGTGGGACTCTGGGCTGTGGGCGAGCCCGGACGCTTCGCCACTTTTTGCACATCCCCGAGGGCCTCCGGGTCGCCGCCGAGCCCCTCCGCCGGCCCCGGCGAGCGAGCGCCGCTCGGGCTGGCTCCCTCCTCGTCGCCCAGCGCGGCCGGCCTTCGGCGCGCAGGGCCGCCCGCGTGCGCCTCGCCCGGCGACCTGCCGGGAGGGCCCAGAGAGTCGAAGCGATGCGTCGGCTCGGCGGACGCGGAATCGACTCGCACTCGGCATCGGGATCAGGATCGGAAGCGGAATCGGAAGCGGCGACGAGGTCGAATCGACTCGGAAGCGGGAGCCGTCGAAGCCGGATCGACTCGAGGCGGAGGAATCGACACGAGGCCCGCCTGCTGGCCGCGCTGCCGCCCTGGCCCTCGCTGGGCAGGCTGTCGGCCAGGCAGATTGGCATCCGCAGAGCGGGCCGCGCGATTGGGCGCTCGCCCGGGAAGACGGCGTAGCCGTGGTTGCGCAGCCGCACAGTGCACAGCTCGCTCACCCGAGGGTCGCGCAGCAGCTCCGAGAGCTTCGCGTGGCCCAGGGCGGTCTCGCTGAGCTCGGTGGCGTGCCTCTGCTTGAAGAGGCGCTTCAGGTTTGAGAGGGGGATGGACTCCTCTGGGCCGAGGCCGCGGCGAGCACACTTCTGAGCAGGCCTTCCCCTCATCACTTCCCCCCCACGCTCGCTGCCGAATGTGGCTTTGGGGCCATAGCTCGGGTCTCCGGCGGCCGTTCGGGACCATCCAGGCACCCCCAGAACGCCCTCGGCGAGGCGCAGCTGCTGGCAAGCATCCCGAGGCTGGAAAACTGCCGAGAACCGACAAAGAAAACGTCCGAAGACCTCGAGGCTCGAAGCTCGAACCCGAACAGGCGGATGGACTCCTCTGGGCCGAGGTCACCGAGGGCACCCTCCAAGAAGCTGCGCAGCATGTCCCAGGTGCCAAGGCCGGCCCCCTTCGCGGTCGTGCCAGTGGCGCACTGGCGGTCTGCGCACCTCTGCTTCAGCAGCGACTGCGACCGCCAGTAGGGCACCACGGCGCCCTCCAGATAGCCCAGCAGCTTCTTCTGTGATATGGCGAGCTGAACCAGGTGGCAGACCTGCCCAAGGGACAACCCAGCCAAGAACGGCAGACCCCTCGCCACGAGATCTTGCGCGCAGGAGTATCGCCCGCCCGCCAGCTTCAGGGCGACGCCTTCGGGGCCCTCGAGGTAGCGCCTGATGGCGCTCCAGAGTTCCGCAGGATACACATCCTCTGGACTGTACACGTCCACGAAACAGTCAAGGCGGTCGCGGAACAGGACGGACCAGTCGCCCCCCTCCTCGCCCTCCACGCGCAGACTGAGGCAGGACTCGCAGGACGCCTTCAGGGCGGCGGTGTCGAACTCGGGTACCTGGCTCCCTGCGGCCACCGCGCGCTCCTCGAGCCGCTTACGCAGGATGCGGCCGTATGGCTTCAGCTGGTCCGCGTAGAGCGTCTCGATGGCCGCCACCACCTCGCGCACGTCGACCGACGCTGGCGGCGCTGGCGGGGTCGGTTGCGCCGCCAGGGCCCCGCTCGCACGCACAGCCGTCGGGCCTGCGGGCTGCTGGAAGTGCGGCAGGCTTAGCTGCTGCGCCGTAGACACGTGGACGGCCTGCTGAAAAGGCTGCTGGTGCGAGGGCTGCGATTGGAGCGACGGCTGCTGGAAAGTCTGGTGCTGGAAGGGCTGCAGTGGGCACCAGGCCTCTTGCTCGCAGCACTGCTGCGGGTAGTGCGGCAGCAGGCAGGCCTGCGGCTGGCAGTCCTGGTGGAGAGACTGCGGCGGCTGCTGGTGGAAGCCGCACGCATACTGCTGCAGGTGCTGGAGCGGCTGCGGCGAGGCCCCGAACTGCTGCTGCTGCTGCTGCTGCTGCTGCTGCTGCTGCTGCTGCTGCTGCACCAGGGCCGCGTCGGGGAAGCAGGGAGGCTGATGGCAGGACTGCCAGTGCGGGGCCGCGGCCACAGAGGGCTCCAGGGCAACGCCCGGGATGGGCACCAGGAACACCTGGGAGGCGGCGTCCACCGGCCAGCCCGCGGGTGCATCGATCGCCAGAGACATCATTGCTGAGGGCGGGCGCGACAGCTGTGCAAACTTATCACCTCGAGCGGGGCCCCGTCCTAAGCCAGATGGGCACAGGAGGGAACAATCATCGAGGAGGCTACCAGGATGAGAACCAGACGGCAGTCTTGTCTGAGCGGTTGCACGGAGATCTCTTGCGGTATGCCAAGTGGAGGAACAGATGCGCGTGGGGACACGCACACACACAAACTTGTAAATAGCAATCCGGCGAACTACAATTCCCCGCATTGGAAAATTAGGTACAGACGGCATCTGTGCGACTGTACCGGGCGCTTCCGGTACAAAGAATGATAACCCGTGCCATGAAGCAGATAGGAGCACGTCTTCGATACATTATCAGTGGTCTCAGGTCCTCCTGTGTCAAGTGTCCAAGTGATTGCAAGGCGTGCTCCGCTGGATGGGCCCTTGTTAATTTAGTGGTCGTGGCCGTAGTGAATCAAACTCCACAGATTGACCTATTGATGTAGATAGGTCGCGCGGGGATGCATGTTCGACGTCTGCGGCGTTCGCCGAGAAGGCATGCGAACGCACGCAGTCGTTCTGGGTGCAAAGGCCCTAACCCTGAAGCCGTCAGGAAATTGGGGGTCAGATGTGCAGGTGCCTCAGAATACTCAGCAATCTGAAACAGAGATCTGGGGGCGGAGGTGCAGAGTCATTGAAGCATTCAGGAATTGTTGGGCTCATGGCCCAATCATGGCTACAACATTAGGAAGGCTCGACCGAAAACCAATGCTGTAGCCGCTAAGATAAGCTGAGAAAACCTCGAACGGGACCCGTTCCGCAATACACTCTCAGTCTCAAGCCCGCGCTGGAGTGGCAGCGTCGCTCTCAAAAATAATGTAGCCGGCGCGCGGAGGCGAGAGCGTGATGCGCGCCAACGCATTGACCACCAACATGTGTTCCTTATGGAAAATAAACCGATGATCCGTACCGAGAAGCCTCCCTCAGTTCAACCACGCACACAGAAACGGTGTGAGACGTCCTATCGACTCCCTGATTTCTCTTTCTACTGACTGTGCACCCTGCTAAGGCCGCGTCCATTCTACTTCTCCCGAAGCTCGCTTGCCAGTCGGTCCACCTCCCAAGCTCCTTGACCCTCCTGCCTCCTGCTTTATGGGCGTCCCTTCATCGTCCTAGTTTGTCGCTCTCCTTCACCCATGGCGCAACATGCGTTGCTCAGCACTGAAACGGACTTCCTAGACCACTTGAACACGCTGCAGGCGTGGCTTCCCAGGCGATCCAGCATGGCTGGGACGCCTGGAAGTCCCCTAGGGCAGAACATTTAAAACTAAGAAAATGGGCATCACTCCAGACATGCTCTTGAAAAGTAACACAGGTCCAGATATGCGGAACTCCTACGAAACGAGAAGCTCCAACAAAACGCACAGGATCCAGTCAAGGTTCCTTGGCTTTCTTAACCGAAATCCGGAGACCCTGAAGGCGGATGCTTTTTCTCAAGATTTCAGATGGGCGAGGGAAGGAAGAAATGAAGGGGGAGAGGGAGAGGGGTGGGTCGGCCTCGCTCACATCGAGTCTCCTGACCATCTCCTCAGCCCGGTTCCGAAAGCTGAGCAATGCACCCCATCATCGATGGGGGCACGTCAGTCGAACATGGCGCAACATTCCTGCCGCGTGGGAACGTGAGCTCTTAATTGAGACAACTGCGAACCAGTCCGCCACAATGCCCTTTGGCACGGTAGAATGCCAGGAGCTGTCTGGCAGGGTGTCCGCAATATTTAGATGCTCGTTCTGGGGACCTTCCCAGAGCAACTCGCTCCACCCGTGTTTCGCAGCTGCGTCGAACGCCCGTCGACTGGAGTCGAGCTTGGGTCGAACCTGAGTCGAACCTGAGTCGAACTTGAGTCGGACTTGAGTCGAACTGGGGTCGAACTAGAGTCGAACAGATCTGGTAGGTGGACCCCAGGAAGGTCCCCCAAACGAGCATCTAGCAATCTTCTAATAGGGACCTCCCTCTCCATGTAGACCGCCATGGTAGAATCACTGTGTCCGATCTCACGGGGGCACGACCTGGAGTAAAGCACATGGATCCGCGCTTCCTAGGCCACGACCCCTCGTAAAATCGGCGGCGAGCGATGGGGGGAAGTAACAAGGGGGCGGACCATCTCAGAAGGCTTGGAAGTCCCCCGGATTTCTGCGGAGTCTTCTGAGCCTCCCCCGAAGACAAACGAATAACCTCTCAGCAGGCGCGAGGGCTGATGAGAAGTCCCGCCGCCTTCTGAGGAGGCTTTCTCCTTCTCACTTCGCCCCCTCGCTCGCCGCCGAGTGTGGTTTTTGGGTCATAACTTGGGTCTCCGGCGGCCGTTCGGGACGATCCGGGCACCCCCAGAACGCCCTCGGCGAGGCGCAGCTGCTGGCAAGCATCCCGAGGCGGGAAAACTGCCGAGAACCGACGAAAACGTCCGAAAACCTCGCAGCTCGAAGCTCGAACCCGAACTTCCCCTTCTCGCTCGCCGCCAAACAAAACAATACATCTGGGCCCACGCTCCCGAGCTTCCAAGACGGCCGAGGCAGACCACCGGGGCCGCGAAAGAGGGCCCAAGGCGGCCCAAGGAGATGCCCACAAGACAGCCCGAGAGGGCCCCAAGAGAGCCCCAGCAGAGCCCGAGGAGTCCCGAGTCGTAGAGCTTCCTCTCAACTGAAGCCTCCAAGATGCCCCAACACGGCCCAAGAGCACCTCAACATTGCTCTGTGATCCCCCAAGGCAGCTAAAAGTCCAAGAGAACCCCAAGTCACGACTTCACAACAGGGCCCCGAGACGGCCAAAAATTAACGAAAGGACCCCCAAGACTGCCCCACAGGAGTCCCATAAAAAGGGAATAATGGGAGGAGAACTGCGAAGACGATACAAAAAGCAACAACGACACGACGCGGAAGATTGCGCCACATCTTACGACCCTCCCAACCCTCGGGTCACCAGATGTCATACGTAACGGCCTCTTGCCCCCCCCAGCAGTCGCCACCCAAGGTGCGGGGTTGGCACGGTGGCGGGACTTGCCTCAGACAGCTGTAAACACACAAGACAGGCACACATTACTGCAGAACCTTCTCAGAGCCTGTGGTTTCTCAGCAAGGCCTCCAATATTCAGACTATGTTGCGTCGAAGCTGTAACAAGATATCCGATAACAAATCCTGCATTGTCCTGCGATGTTCTAGCCGCCTCTGCGGGAGATACACTGGGATTCAGCTTCGTTGCAACAGCCTCGGCCTCGTTGACCAGAGCCCTCTCAAAGCCGTCCCACGCACTCCGCCAAGGCAGCATCACAGCCGAAAGGAACGGACGCAAGTGCGAAGAGAAGTCTCGGCGCGCCTCTGCCTCGGCCTCGGCTCCCTCCTCCTCCCCGGCCCCGGCTTCGGCCGCAGCCTCTGCCCAGGCCTCGGCCTCGGCCTCGGCCACTACCTCAGCCTCAACCTCGGCCTCCGCCTCGGCAAGCACGATAGCTTGCGCCGCGCAGGGGCAGGGCGGCTGGAGCGATCCGCTCCCCCGCCATTCCCCTCAGTCGGTGCGTTCCTCCTCGTTTGAGTTATCGGCATCGTCGTCTTCCTGATCCTCTTCCTCTGCCTCCTGCCCCTCCTACGCACGTCTTGAGCTCCGAGGCCGTCGACGACGTAGAACAATACCGTTTTGCAGCTGCACCCCGAGACACACTTCCCCAGAATGCCTTGCAGCATCATGATCATTCCGCAGCAGTGCTACCATGCGCCCCTGTGCGCGGTGGCGGATGAGCAGCAGCGCAAGTGGATCCCCAATCCTCGACTTCTTTTACTCCTCCGACTCCCCGCCCTCCTCCCTCCTCCCTCCTCACGTCCCGAGCAGATCCGAACTTTCTTTCCGAGAAATGTCGACATGTGATGGCTGCACGTCTCTTGCGACTTCGGCTGCACCGCCGCCTCTGAGTGCGAGGCCGCCGATTGGAGAGCCCATGGGGCCCGTGGTCGACAGGAGACCGTGCGCGGAGCGTCCACGGAGCTTCGCCCCCAGCGCAGCGAGAGAGGGAACGACAAAGGCGTCCCCCTATTCCCTCGCCCTGCACCTCCCTCGCCCTCACCTCGGCATCGTCGCGGCCCATCCGTCCCCTCGGCCCCTCCTCCTCCCTCCTCCTCCTCCTCCTCCTCCCTCCTCCTCCTCCTCCTCCTCCTCCCTCCTCCCTCCTCCCTCCTCCCTCCTCCTCCTCCTCCTCCCCTCTCTCCCTCCTCCTCCTCTCCTCCTCCTCCTCCTCCCTCCTCCTCCTCCTCCTCCTCCTCCTCCTCCTCCTCCTCCTCCTCTTCCTCCTCCTCCCCGCTCCTCCTCCTCCTCCTCCTCCTCCTCCTCCTCCTCCTCCTCCTCCTCCCTCCGCCTCCTCCTCCTCCTCATCCTCCTCCCTCCGCCTCCTCCTCCTCCTCCTCCTCCTCCTCCTCCTCCTCACCCTCCCGAAACGAGCAGCTGCGGACAAGTTTGCACCGCTGCGCCGATGCCCTCGAACCCCTCCGACCAGCCGGCAGGAGGGGGAAACGAAACACCGAATGGCACAGAGAGCAGGAAGGGCAGACAAGGAAACGCTGAGTCGCATCGATGCACGTGGAGAGGAGGAGGAGGAGGAGGAGGAGGAGGAGGAGGAGGAAGAGGAGGAGAGGAAAGGGAGGAGGAGGAGGAGGAGGAGAAGGAGCAGGGGAAAAGGATGAGAAGGAGGAGCCGGGGGAGTAGGAGGAGGAGGAGGAGGAGAGGAGGAGGAGGAGGAGGAGAGGAGGAGGAGGAGACGGAGGAGAAGGAGGAGGAGGCGGAGGAGGAGGAGGAGGGAGGGGAGGGATGAGGAGAGAAGGAGGAGGGATGAGGAGGAAGGAGGAGGAGGAGGAGGAGGAAGAGGAGGAGAGGAGGAGGAGGAGGAGGAGGAGACGGAAGAGGAGTCGCGATCCCATAGGCCGACGCAGGAGGAGGAGGAGGAGGAGGAGGAGGAGGAGGAGGAGGAGGGGGGAGGGAGGAGGGAGGGAGGAGGGAGGAGGGAGGAGGAGGGAGACTGTCTGTGGCCTGTGGCAGCCGGCGTGTTCGCGTGCAGGGTGGGGAGGCCGAGCGAGGGTCTCGGCCCCCTTATGGTGTGGAGCCGAGGCCCCCCCTCGGCGCGCCTCGCCTCGCCCGAAGGCGTTGGAAGCAGATGGGGTTTTCGCCCGCCTCCTATAGAGGAGGGAAGAAGGAAAACCACTCGACTCTTGAAGGAGAAGGTGGCTAAAGCAGACTGGGCATTGGGAATCCCCACATACCTATTTTCAACGACCGAGGGGTACTCTAAAATAGGCTAACCCATGTTTTAAAGACGTCCGCCGGCTGTGTTGTTATTATTTGAGAATGCTCCTCCTGTGGAGGGACATGCCCGCCTGAACTCAAACCTCGGGTCACGTTTTCAGATTTCCCAAAGGGTTGGGGTGCGAAAGCTCCCGAACTGTGGGTGCGACGCGGCCGCGGCGCGGCGGAAGGAGGCCCGTGGGGGCGGGGGGGGGCGGGCGAAAGTGAACCGAAGCGCGGTGGCTGCAAGATAGAAAGACGGATTCCTCCTCCTCCTCCTCCTCCTCCTCCTCCTCCTACTTTGCGTTGGCCCGACCTTATGTGTAAACATGTGGCGTTCAAGCCTCCTCCTCCTCCTCCTCCTCCTCCTCCTCGTCCCGTTCTCTTCCTCCTCCTCCTCCTCCTCCTCCTCCTACTCCTCCTCCTCCTCCTCCTCCTCCTCCTCCTCCTCCTCCTCCTCCTCCTCCTCCTCCTCCTCCTGGAGTGCGTGCAGCGAGGAGGGAAAGTGCGAGAGGTGGGAAGAGGTGTGGGGGAGGGAGGAGGTATGGCCCGAGCGGGACCCCCTCCCCTCCCGAGGAGAGCAGGGGGAGCGAGGGCTCCCTCGGCATGGCTCTTGAGCGCTGTGCGGCCAGGGTGCATTCCGGCCACCCTGCCTGCCCCCCCGGATCTCCCACCCCCCAATATCCCCTCCCTGATGCGGTCTGGGGAGAGTTGGAGTCCCCGTCCTCCCCGTACTCCTCCTCCCCATCCCTCCTCCTCCTCCTCCTCCTCCTCCTCCTCCTCCTCCTCCTCCTCACCCCCGTCATCCTCTTCCCTCACCCAGCCCCTCCCCCTGATCCCGCTCCTCCGCTTTCCCTTCTCCCCATCCCGACCCATGTCTCTTCATCCTTCTTCGCCTCATCCCTCCCTCTTGGCAGTCCCGAGTCGGCCGGCCATGCGCCGCTGGGGCGCGGACCGTGACCTGTTCGCCCTGCTCGACACCCTGGCCCTCCGCAGCCGCCTGGTCATCCTTGCCACAGGGGCCGCCAGAGGGCGAGGGACCCGAGAAGGAGGAGGCATCGCCTCCTCCTTCCGCTGGACTCGGGTCCTCCTCATGCTCCTCCTCCCGCCTGCCTCCCGATGCTGGTCCGCCTCCTGCTCAGCCTCCCCATTGTCCTCCCTCCCCCTTCCTCCCTCCTCCTGCTCTTGCTTCTCTGTCCTCCAGCTCCTGCTTCTGCTCCTGCTGCTCTCACCCCTCTCCTCATGCACCGTCATCCCTCCATCATATGCCTTCTCCCTCCAACGCCTCCTCCTCCTCCTCCTCCTCCTCCTCCTCCTCCTCCTTCTCCTACCGCCCCCCCCCCCCCACCTGCCTACACTTGCCCCTCCACAGCTTTGTTGACAGACAACTGCGACCACATGTGGCGAGAACGCGCCAAGTCAAAGCCGTGCAATCCCGCGTCAGGGGCAGGCCAAGGTCAGACATGCAGGGAGAACAACGGGACCTGCACACAAACGCGCATGCACAAGCACACGTCTTGAGCAGGGACCGACCGTCCCAGCATTCCTATAGGCTTACCATGGCATGTCCTTGGAACCCAAACATGTTCGAATAACAAACACAATGCTCTTAGAGCATACACCCGATGTGTTAAAACAAGACAGTCCCAGCCAGAAATGTTCAAATCACATTTCGTGCAGACCACAAAAGGATGTTAGACTATTCTTCGGTGGGCCTATAGGCGAGCCAGAAAGCTTCGCTACTGCTTGAACGTCTGTTCCTCTTCCACGACGTTGCAGGAACCATGGTCGGACCTAAGCCAGAGTAACATCCTTCAAGCAAATGACACCCTCAACCAGCCAACCTGAAGAACATTCGAGGGTGCCCTCCCCCAGGATGCACAAGAACATCCAACAAGCACGAAGAACATTGAGGTACCCTCCTCGAACCGACATCGATCTGACACCTCGGTCCGACGGTCCAGATGGCTGAGGTGGGCCGCGCTCTGGCAAACTGCCATCGAGCTCGCGCCGAGAGCATTCGAGCAGAGGCCGTAAGTGGCAGGCCACGCAGGTAAAAGAGGCGTGCAACCGACTAGGCAGTGTCGCATACAGCAGCCACTGCAACCGCAACCGAAAGCAGCACGTGCGTGGCGTGTCGAGCGCCAATGCGACTCCGGCGCGTCGCGTCGAGAGTGCTGGGAAGTAAACGCAGGCGTCGAGAGCAAAAGGAGCAAGGACATAAGAATCAGAGGAGGAAAGGCACGAACCGCGGCATGTGGAGATGGCAAGAGCCCGAAGAGGAGAGGACGAGAGAAATATATACATGTGTGTACACAATACACAACTGGGAGAAAGACAAACAAAGAGAGAGAGAGAGAGAGAGACAAAAAGAGAGAGAGAGAGAGAGACAGAGACGAAGGACACGACGAGAGACGACAAGGGAGGATAGACTTATTGCCTTAGGGATCACGAGCAACCTGCCGTGGCTTGGTGGCGTGCACGAGGGGGGAGAGGGAGGGGGGAAGGCTTCTTAGAAGTCGGCTGCCACTTAGAAAGCGCCGGCCGCCCTTCTACGAAGCCAGGGGCGCGTCGCTTCTTAGAAACACCACAGCAGCTTCTTAGGAGCACGGAACTGCTTCTTAGAAGCAACAGACAGCTTCTTAGAAGCAGACACCTTGCTTTTCAGGAGCACGCCAGGAACAGCTTCCAGGAAGCGCAGAAGCTTGCGGGCGCCCGCGCCCTCCAAAAAAAGGGGGTGCTTCTGGGAAGCCTCCCCCCTCCCGCCACCCCCCCCCTGCGCGTGGCTGAACGGCGCCAGACCGCCTGGGCGCCGAGACATCGCCGGGCGGCGACGCGAGGGCGCCCGCCCCCCCGAAGGCAATCGATCGGCAGGCCCTTGGGGGCGCGGGCGCCCGCGCCACGCGCACGGGCAGGCGCGACAGATCCTGTAGCCCAGAGGCCGCG